>OZ034805.1:4427975-4943462 GCA_964028335.1 Altica lythri | reverse complement strand
GTCCAAAGTAATTCTTATATACAAAAAAAAATGTAGGGATAATGCAGGAAACTTCAGACCTATATCTATTACATCTATTTTTTCAAAAATAATTGAGAAGATACTCAAAGAACAACTAAGTAGATATTTCGAAAACCACAATTTTCTTAACCAGTGTCAGTTTGGTTTTAGAGCTACATCTTCAACTACAAAAGCTGCTATTAATGTTGTTGAGGGCATAGTCGAGGGTCTTGAGCAGGGTTGTTCTGTAGGTATAACTTTATGCGACTTATCTAAGGCCTTCGACTGTATCTCTCATAATATTCTATTGAATAAGTTCAGTCGTTATGGGGTAAGAGGCGTACCACTCGAGTTAATTAGAACCTTTATTACAGATCGTTCTCAGGCCGTGATCTTAGATAATGAAAAATCTGACCTCCGGAAAATTTCTTACGGTGTACCACAAGGGTCGGTATTAGGGCCCTTGTTATTTATAATTTATATTAATGATGTTTTTAAATTTTAAAGACCAAGGCAAGCTAGTTTATTTGCCGACGATGCAACCATACTGTATTGTGCCGAAGACTTTTTTCCTTACCTTTTATAGGAAGGGAAGTAGAATATCAAGCGAAACAGTGGTTTGCAGCTAATAAACTACAAATGAATGATAATAAAACTCAAACTCTTTTTTTACTACAAATTCTTCTGTTCAATACGATGACCACGCTAACTTACTAGGCTTTACATTTGATACCAGACTTAACTGGAAGTACCATATAGAACAGCTGAACAAGAAGCTATCAGTTTCGTTATTTGTCATGCGTCAATTAAAGCAAATAAACAATAAATCAACTTCAAAACCGATATATTTCTCTCTTTAGCACTCTCACTTAAATTACGGAATTCGACTTTGGGGTAATTCTAGCTTTTCCCACTCAACTTTCAGATTGCAAAAAAAAACAATACGAATTATTGCTAATTTAGGGTACAGAAAAAGTTGTCGCAACTCTTTTGAAGAACTGAGTATTTTGACTTTACCTAGTTTATATATATTTAACTCTCTCATGGAGATTCACTGCATTGCACCCACCCTAGTTAAACAGGGAGATATACACTCCTATGAAACTCTAAGAACTCCTAGGCTTCGCCTTACTAAATAAATAAATAAATAAATAAATATGAGAATAGATAATAGCATAGTATATGTAAAACGTACTTTTTAGCTGTAATATGGCATAGTATGCCCTATTTAGCTTCTTACAAATGTAATCAATATTTGATTCCCAGCTCATGTTGGTATCAAGTACCACACCCAAGAATTTAGCCTCAACACATTGTTGTATTAGAGCTTCACCTAATCGGATAGTTACAACTGTAGCAATGCAGGAAAAACTGGATTATTACAGTTTTACTGGTATTCACTATTAGAGAATTTTTCTTCGTAAAGCAGTAAATAAAAACGTTATCGTTAAGGTTTTAAATGAATTGATCCACTACTTTTTAAATACCCTGTAAGCATATTGTTCAATTACTTGACAGCCTTGCCTTAAAGGCTTATTAGACCTTACTAAATTCAGTCGTCAGGATTCTACCCTCCATAGTCAGGATTCAGAAAAGGAACAAAATTAGAAGCTTTAATCACACTGTTTTAATTAGTTTACTAAATCCGTTGCTTGCTGAAGCGCGATATAGGCGGACGTGTTAAGTACGGTACATACCTACCTAAAATGGTTCCAGTACTGTCCAGACATCAGAAAATTAGCCTTGCCGTAGCTCTATCCGTTGGATCAATTAATATAAAGAAAAGAAAAAGAAAGACATGAGCTAAGGAATATTTATTACTGCGCGACAGATTATCCAACATGAATATAATGATTGTTTTAGAAAATCTTGTAACCCCATATATACAAAAACAAGATAATACTATCTTAACAGGCAGTATTAAGGCAAAACAAAGATTGGTAGTAAAATTACAATTTCTTTCAACAGGGAATTTATACCAAGATTTTAAATATAGTTCTCTAATATTCCAACTTATGCTCTCTTAATTATCCCTAAAACGTTTCGGCTATTTAAACATGTTTGGAACAATATATAAAGAGAAGTAAATAAAAGTAGTTTTTGTCATAAAATGTATTTATTGTGTACCTACACTTTTCTTAGATTTATTTGTTTTTTCATTAAAAGTTAAAAACTCTTTAATTACATCCCCATTTCCTTCAATCAGCAGCTCCATAAGTTGGATTCACCAAAGTAGTTAAATGAGGAAGAGGAAATAGGGTATGAAACTGTACAGATGAGGAAGGATCTGAAGGGTGTGTGTGGCACTTGAATTCTATATGAAGATTGGCTGTGATAATTGTGAGAATTCTAAAGGATGTGAAGACTGCATTTGTTGCTGAGGTGGTAAGGAAGTTGAAGATTGGTTGTGGTATTGTGTGGCTGGTAAGTTATAAAGTGGAGTATTTGGCGATTGGTTACGGTACTGTGTGGATGGTAAAGGATACGAAGATTGGTGTGGTGAAGATGATGTTTGAAAAGAAGCATAAAATTCACTCTGCGAAGACGATGGTCGTGAAGGAGTGAAAGATTGATATGACGCTATTTTCGAAAACTTGCACCTACATTTCTGACAACAAACAGCACTAAAGCGACTAAATGCGATCGCACCTTCCTAAATATGTTTCTAGATGATTTTTTATAATTCACGTTCACAAAGTTTCTATTTCGACACTAAAAACAGTATCGAAATAGATTCATTGTAACACTGTTTTTGGTAACCTTTTGTTTTACACAATTGGTTGCTCTGCACTGATTTTCAACGAAAGAGTTCAGGTAGTAAATCAAGAAGTATGTTGTAGTAAATTATTAACTACATTATCAGCGTTATTGCTGACAAACATTCTAATTTAAAATCATTAAAACTGACAAGTGTCAAAACTGTCAAGATTGCCAACATAAATAAATATTTCGAAAAACTCTCATTTTATTTATTTTTTATACTTTTAAAAGTTCATTATAAAAAATAGTATGTAACACTCGAATTACAATGACGGTTTGTAGTACTCGTTCTTTGTGAAACTCGCCGCTTCGCGGTTCGTTTCACAGACTGAACTCGTACTACGAAACCTCTGTCATTGTAACACTTGTATTACAATATACTATAGTGAGTCAGTAGCCGTACTTTTTCCTAAATTTAGAAACTTACAGATGTCAAAGATAATAATAGTATACCTAATACTATTATGACGTTTTACAGAGTCTTTGAAAATCAAAGAACATATAGACCGTTTACTAAGAACCAACAACTACTTCCCTGGCTATATGCCACGACGGACATTGAATTACAGTTCAAAGTTAAACGGGGTTAGTATATCTGCAAGATAGAACTAACCATTTTAGTTTGCAATTCGAAAGGATATCACTTGTAAACGGTCTATATGTTCTTTGATTTTCAAAGACTCTGTAAAACGTCATAATAGTATTAGGTATACTATTATTATCTTTGACATCTATTTGATAAACGTTTTACTGAAATTGACAATTGATTAGCAGGAAACTGCAATCAAGTAGTTAACCCTTAGGCCGCAGTCCCATTGAATCGAGTGCAATCGTCAGCAACCATCTACAAACGTGCGCAATCGGTTAAAATTTTGTAGAGTAGTCTCACTGAATCAAGCGACCTTAAGTTGTTTTCTGTAGTTTACGTAAACATAACCTATTCGGTAGTTCTATTGTATTGACATATTATCAGTGAAATAAGTATTTAAGTATGTCTTCTTCTGAAAGTGATAATGATATTGAAACACGTATGGGGGCTTTTTACACAATTTATTTACAAAATTGTTAAGATACACTGAACTCTGCTGGATAACGTCTAACTACTTGACAATACAATGAACTCTTCTGAACACTTGACTCGAACTGACGTTAACTGTCCGTGCATCCCCTTATATACAACATTATTTAATCTAGTTAGTGTGTTTAGAAGTTTCTAGAATTTTCTAGAAACATTATTTAAAATGGTCAGTTGATTTTTTTACAAACTTCTAAAAATCAACTGTCAACAACAATCTTTCAAATTAAGGTCCCTTCCTTTACGGTTATCCCGTTACACTGCCCCCTCCTTAGATTCATTCCTCCTGGAATGTTATTTCCTACATCGGAATCCCGCACACTCCCTGAGCCAGCCAAACCACCTTCTTGGAGTTGCTGCGCATCTCCACTGTGGTTTCCCTGGTAAGGCGCCAAACGATCGTGATGGACCACGACGGGTTTCCCTCTGGGAATTTTCACGATCCGATAAATGACATCGTTAATCTTCTTCTTGATGGTGTAAGGACCTTCCCAGTTCCTTCCCATTTGGGACAAATACCTCGACGCCGTCGGGGGTTATAGAGCCAGACTAAATCTCCAACTTGGTAACTCTTTTCCATTGTCCGTGTGTCATAGTACCTCTTCATCCGATCACTAGATAATTGTAGTTTTCCACGCACCAGGTTGTGTATATTTTCCATTCGATTCTGAAGGTCGGCGACATATTGTTCACGTGCCATTTCTTCACCAGGTTTACAACCAAACACCAAGTCACATGGTAGCCTCATTTCTCTACCGAACAGGACCTTCGCAGGCGTTTGGCCAGTTGATTCGTTGATGGCCGATCGAATTGCCATTAGAAATAGTGGAATATGTCGATCCCAATCCCTCTGACAATCTGACACCACTTTTGACAGATAGTTGGTTATAGTTCGGTTCATTCGTTCCACCATTCCATCCGACTGAGGGTGCATCGCTGTGGTTCTCGTTTTGTGGATGCCTAATCTTTGGCAAACCTCTTGAAACAGCTTGCTCTCAAAATTTCTTCCTTGGTCTGAATGTAATTCTAGTGGTACCCCAAATCGGCTTACGAATTCTTCAACCAATATATCTGCTAAAGTGGTAGCTTCCTGATTGGGAACTGCATATGCTTCAACCCATTTAGTGAAGTAGTCCATTACAACAAAGATGTATTTGTTTCCTTCATCGGTCTGTGGAAGTGGCCCCAATACATCTACCGCGATTCTTTCAAAAGGACTTCCAACCAGGTATTGCTGCATTTCCGCCTTCGGTTTTCGGTGCGGACCGTTACTGGCAGCACAGGTAGTGCATTTACGACACCAATCTTTAACATCATTAGTGCAATTTACCCAGTAAAATCTATCTCGGATCTTTTGCAGCGTTTTCGTGATACCCAGATGTCCTCCAGAACTATCATTATGCATCTGCTTTAAAATTTCTGGTACAGCATTTCTTGGGACCACTATTTGTTTCCTTGTTTCTGTTCCCTCGGAGTTTTCTACCAGTCTTTTAACGAGCCCACCGTCCAAAATTAAAGAGTTCCATTGGGACCAGTATGCTTTTAAAGCAGGAGAGGATGAGGATATCTCTCTCCACAACGGACGACGGTCCATTCTCTTCCACTCCCGAATCTTTCTCAGAACGGGATCGTTTTCTTGTTGCTCCTCCAGCATAGAGCTCTCGTCTTCTGGCACAACCTTAACTAAGGCAAGTTTTTCCTCGTTCTGCTCCATACGGGTACAATGGGGGCAATCAGGTCGACATGGTCTTCTGGAAAGCGCATCAGCATTACGATGTCTGGTTCCAGGTCTGTGCTCGATTTCAACATCATATTCCTGCAGTTTTCGAGCCATCTTGCTATCTGTCCTTCTGGGTTCCTAAAGCTAAGTAGCCACTTTAAACTGGCATGGTCTGTTCTGATCAGGAATTTTCTGCCATACAGATATTTATAAAAGTGTTCGACGGATTTTACAACTGCTAACAGTTCCCTCCGAGTTACACAGTAGTTCTTTTCAGCTTTCGATAAAGTTTTGCTGAAGTAACCAACCACTCTTTCCTTACAGCTGTGACAAGACGGCTCCAATTCCCACATTGCTGGCGTCGGTGTCCAGAATAAGCTTACCATCAGGAAGGGGATAAGCAAGAACAGGTGCTGACGTAAGCTGTTTCTTCAATATTTCAAACGCCTTTTGACATTCCTGATCCCAACAGAAGGACTTATCTTGTTCTGTCAAACGTGTCAAGGGTTTGGCGATGTCTCCAAAATTCTTGACATATCGTCGGTAATAGGAACAAAGACCCAAGAAACTCCGGAGCTGATGTTTGTCGATAGGGATTGGCCATTCCTGAACGGCTTGTATCTTAGCGGGGTCAACAGCAACGCCATCCTTGCTTACGTTATGTCCTAAATAGTTGACCTGTCTCTGGAACAAGTGGCATTTCTTGACATTCAATGTTAGATTAGCGTTCTGTAATCTTTTAAAAACTTCTTCCAGGTTAGATAAATGTTCCTTAAAGGTCTTACCCATTATGATGATGTCGTCTAGATAAACTAGACAAGTTTCCCATGACAAACCCCGCAGGATGTTCTCCATTAGTCGTTCAAACGTCGCAGGAGCATTACAGAGGCCAAATGGAAGGACCGTGAATTGCCATAACCCTGATCCACTGGTAAAGGCAGTCTTTTCTTTGTCTGCAGGATTCATTTTAACTTGCCAGTATCCGCTTTTAAGGTCCAAGGTAGAAAACAGAGTAGAACCCGCCAAAGCGTCGAGGGCATCATCAATCCTTGGCAGAGGATAACTGTCCTTCTTAGTGACATCATTTAGCTTTCGATAGTCGACACAAAACCGCATTGATCCGTCTTTCTTTCTCACTAATACCACAGGAGAAGCCCACGGACTACTGGATGGTTCGACTATGCCATTTTGAATCATTTCTTTAAGGGCTCTGTCTGCTTCTTCCTTTTTAACTTGAGGCATCCTTCGGGGTACCTGTCGAATCGGACGTGCATCACCAGTGTCAATTGTATGTTGTACAACATCAGTTCTTCCCAGTTTACTTTTAGAACCAAATACAGGTTTATAACGGTAAAGTAGATCTCTTACCTGTTTCTTTTCTAATTTTGACAAAGAGGGGTCTAATTTTGTCATTAATTGTTCGATTTCGTTGGTCTCATCTGTTTCCGTAACATTTATCTTGTGAATTATGGCCATTACCGGTTCTAAACTTCCCATTTCCGTGTCCTTTCGGAGAAGAACTGGATGATCGTTCAAGTTGATAACTCGGATGGGTACCTCTTTGGCGGATCTAACAAGGGTCTTACCCACAAGGAGTCCTTTTCCCAATTCATGGTCATGGTTCTTCGGCTCTATCATGGCTGGGGCACCATCTGGCTCCAGTCCATCCAACCGCGCTGTGACGACACATTCGCAGCTTGCCGGAAGTTCGATATCATCGATTAGCTTAATCGAGGCATTGTCAACTTGTTTTTGGTGCAAGAATATTTCTTCATTACCAGTACGAAGGATACGTTGGCGAAGATCCAAATGAAAACCACAGTGGAGCATAACATCCATGCCCAGAACAACATCTTCATCAACGTCAGCCACCAGCACTGAGTGAACAAGAGAGGTTGAACCAAACTGTAACGTCACCTGTATCTCACCGTAGACTCTAGCAGAATCTCCGGTAGCGGTACGCAGTCTCCAACTGGTAGGCAACATCTTATTTCGCATAATGATGGTTGGTCGGACGATAGTTTTTGTAGCTCCAGTGTCTACCAGCATGCTAATATTCTTTCCATCAAGGAGGCCATCTACATATAAGCTGTCCACGTGATGTCGCAGAGTTGCCAATTTAATGGTGTGAGGGACTTCGGGAATGTTTGGGGTCGAAGTCGCCCTCCAGGAGTCGACCCGTTTAAAGTTTTCCTGCCGCTGGGGTACTTCAGCAGGAGATTTTTCTATATGGGGGCAAGTATTTCTTATATGGCCTAGTTCTCCGCAGTTCCAGCATCTCACTGGGCGCCTTCTTTTTGGAGATAACTTCATAAACCTCTCTACTACCGCTTCAACGTCGCTAACGGAATGAACGGCATGGTCGTAGTTACCGGTGATTTCCCTTAGTCGAGCAACTCCACGTGAGGCCTCCGTCGCCGCCTCAAACTCCAGGGCAATGGTCAAGGCGTCCACAAGAGTCTTCGGCCGCGCCAACCGTACAGCGCGCTGCAACTCGACGTCTCGAAGACCATCGGTGAAGGTTTGGACTGCCAGGCACTCCAGGAAATCCTCCGCTGCATTTGAATACGCAAGTCGTACCATTCTTGCTACATCCGCTTCAAATTCCTGGATAGTTTCTCCATTTTTCTGTTTTCGGCTCTTTAACTGCATTCGGTAGACCGGTTGTAGATGAGTTTGACCATAACGCATCTCTAGACGATTCACCAATAACTCGAAGTTGTCAGCTTCATCCGGTGTCAATGATTGCAAGACGTCTAAAGCTTCGCCTCGCAGAGCTACGGTTAGGGACAATGCTTTCTCCTGGGATGACCATCCATTAGCTCTGGCCGCTGCGTCGAATTGTTTCAGGTAATTTGGCCAGGAAGTCTTCCCGTCGAAGGTCGGAGGTTTCATCGTCGTTCGTACATGGGTCGTCTCCTCGCTTCTTTGTCGTTCGACGTCTGCGTGGCAGGTTTCCATCCTTCTTGCATCTCCGTCGCCGTGGTGGATGGTTTGGTTTCGGCGGCTAGCTTCCTGTTCTTGTTGAAGCTTCCTTATTTCGGACTGCATTTGCTGGTTGATCTGGTTTTGCTCGTCTCGCAAGTTGGCGACTTGTTGATTTTGTTCGTCTCGCAAGCTGGACACTTGCTGATTTTGTTCGTCTCGCAAGCTGGACACTTGCTGATTTTGTTCGTCACGAAGAGTGTACATTTCGGAGCGCAAATGCGATATTTGCTGGGAGAAGGAACTGGATACCTCTTCTGGTAGGGTAGACATCCGTTGTGATAGCTGGGACATATCTTCGCGCTGGCTCTTCATCTGACTGGAAAGCTCCTCTCGCTGGCTCGTCATCTGACTGGAAAGCTCCTCATGTTGGCTCGTCATTCGTCCTGATAGCTCCTCTTTCAGCTGGGACATATCTTCGCGCTGGCTCTTCATCTGACTGGATAGCTCCTCATGTTGCCGGGAAAGTTGTTGAGCTTGTTCTTCTTGTTGGCTCGTCATTCGTTGGGACAGCTGGGACATATCTTCGCGCTGGCTGCTTATCTGACTGGACAACTGGGACAGTTGTTGCGTCTGTTCCTCTTGCTGGCTCGTCATTCTTTGTGATAGTTGGGAAAATTGTTGAGTTAGTTCAGAATTTGCTTTTTGAACTGGGTCTTCGAACTCCACAGCATCAGGGTCCAAATTATTATTTACGTAGTACTCACGGAGCCTTCTCAACAATACGGATTTGCTTCCAGTAGTTTCCAACTCTAATTCTTCAAGCTCTCTTCTGAGCTCAGCCACCAATAGTTCATTTATCTTTTTTCCAGGCATTCTTGTATCTTCACCCCACACCTGACACCAATTTGAAAAACGTATGGGGGCTTTTTACACAATTTATTTACAAAATTGTTAAGATACACTGAACTCTGCTGGATAACGTCTAACTACTTGACAATACAATGAACTCTTCTGAACACTTGACTCGAACTGACGTTAACTGTCCGTGCATCCCCTTATATACAACATTATTTAATCTAGTTAGTGTGTTTAGAAGTTTCTAGAATTTTCTAGAAACATTATTTAAAATGGTCAGTTGATTTTTTTACAAACTTCTAAAAATCAACTGTCAACAACAATCTTTCAAATTAAGGTCCCTTCCTTTACGGTTATCCCGTTACAATATGTTATTGTTTTATTTATTAAATAAAAAAGAAAAAAAAGCGACCGATATGGATGGCTCGAATTATAAATTTCGGGGTGTTGTTGAACCATTAATATAACTAATTCAATCTCTTCCGTGGTCCACATTGCTAATGTTAATTTTTTCAAATTATTTATGAAAAATGTCAAGATGACAGATGCTGATTCCTGTCTCCATGCGCATGCTCACAATCAAGCATCGACTAAAATTTAGGACAGGTTCTAAAATCGAACCGGTCAATTATGCTCGATATCAGACGTTGCCGCACGATTAAATGCAGTGAGACCAACACCATGTTGATACGTTAGTTCTAAATTTACTCGTTCGCACACGATTGATTAATGAGACTGCAGCCTTAGAAACTTACCTTTCTAAGTGCGATTTTACTTGTCTGAATTTAGTGACTGAATTATTTAGACGACTGAATTTAGTAAGGTCTAATAAGCCTTTTAATTATATGGTTTTCGCGTACATTCGAATCGTAACAGAAGGTTTATCTAGCAAGAATACAATTTCGTTTTTACTTTTTTCGGGATGCAATTTTGAATGGTACAAAGAAGTTAAAGAGAATTTTTAAATATAAGTTTTATAATGGACGTAATTTGGAAAATTGTGTATTGACAGAACTGTCAACTTTATAAGGGTTTAATAAAATATAGTAGTTAATTTTGATTTAATATATTTCCCATAATAATATGGGATAATAATTTATATAAGTATATACAATAAGAGAAATATTAACTATCTATTTACAACCTTAAATTTAATATTTACAATGCGGATCTCTGACACCTTATGTACAATACAGTATATAACTAAAAAAATAATAAAAGCTAAGAGATCTAATAAAATAACCATTAGGTTAAATAAAATAATTGTAAAATAAAATCTCGTCACCTATCGTGCCTTCGAACCGAAATATTTTAATTTTTATTAAGCGTATTATACAGCGGAAGTTTAAACATCAGTCCATCATTTCAATTTTCATTTAATAATAACATAAAAACAAATAATATATATTTGAAAAATATTGGTCTATTTTAATTAAGAAATAAATAAATAATTCAATAATACGAAACATAAGGTGGCGATAAAATAAACTATTAAAGATCTAATAAACACAAAATCGTTTTTCTGGATTTTAAATAATCTGTCGTTTCATCACGATCAAATAATTTTTTTTTATAAACAATCCTCATTAATAAACACTTATTATTCTGTGTTTAAACTACAAAACTAAAACTCCTCAATATGAAATGTAAAAAAGTTTTCGATAATTCTTCATTAGACTTTCACAACAAGATCTTTACAAAAATGGTTCAGGTCAATATCAAAATTAATATCTACAATTTAAATTCGTTGATTAAAATTCTTTCAAGTAATAGTTCACCGCGCAGAACACTTTTTTTTTAAATGATGAATACATACTTGAAACTTTTTGTATAGCTTCCTATTGACGAGTCCGACAATGTTTGAAATTATCTCAATTTAAATTTGCTGCTTTTTCGAGCTAGAAATAATTTCGTCAAAACGTCATTTTTAAGCTGTCGGACAGCAAAAATGCAGCAATAAATTTGTCGCACCATGTCAGCATTTAATTTAATACTAAATTATAAACAAATTGTGTAAAAATGAATTTATATATATATATAAAAAAAATGATATATCTTGACTGATCAAATATTATAAACAATTTGAAATTTTTTGGGGATTGCAGTCACTTATTAAGAAAAACTCTTATATAATTTCCAAGCTTTCGAAATTTATTTTATTTCTTTTTCAAGGAATCTACAAATAAACAAAATGGAATATAATGGAAAACAGAAAAAATATAAATGTATATTATTAAACTTACTACGTTGAGATTAATATAAAACAGAAAATCAGCAAAATTTGGGAAAGATTATTCATATCTGAATTCTTCTTGACAATCTTATGATTTAAAAATTTTTTATTGACATTAAATATTATTTCCAAAGTAGGACAAATAAATTTAGATACAGGAAGAGAAAAAAAAAATAAAAATTATATATATATATACATATATATACACATATATACACATATATACATATATACACATATATACACATACACATACATACATATAAAATATGTAATAAATAAAATGAAAGTAAAATGACAATTATTTTTATCTATATAATTGATTTTTTAATTTATAATCGAAAGTTAGGATATAATTATAAATGCTGCTAAGAGTACTAATTTCAGATTTTTTGTTTAAATTATCTTTACAGTTCGTGATATGAACCATTTCTAAGAATAGTCTTTTAGTTGAGTTAGACTCTGATATTATTATTTTAGTATTATCAAAATCCATTTGATGTTTTTCATTAATTACATGTTCAGCTAATCCGCAAGAGGCTTTTTTTAATTTAATATCACTACGGTGGGATGTTAATCTACCTGATAATGTTCTTTTAGTTTGTCCTATATATGATTTGTTACAATCTTTACAAGGGATGTTATAAACAATTTTAGAATTTTCTAATAAAGTTAAAGGTTGTTTAATTTTTGAAAATAGAGAGGAAACAGTTTTAATATTTTTAGTGGCAATTTTGATGTTTGGTATTTCTTTAATAATTTTTATAAGTTTTGGAGTTAAATTGGGTATAAATGGTAATGAAGCATATGAGAATTGAATGTCCTGATAATTTAAGTCGTTTGTAAAATTATTTGTTTGATCAGATACCTGATGTGGTGGATTAAAAACAATATTAGATATTTGAGAATTATTTATAGTTGTATTTATAGTTGTATTTATGGGTGTATTAAATAAAATTTTATTTAATAATTTTTTAGGATATGAGTTTTCTATTAAAATGTCTCTAAGGGTAATTAAATCATTTTTTAAAAAGTCAGGGTGAGATAATTTAGAAACTCTATGCTTCAATGTTGATATTAAATTAATTTTCATTCTATATGGATGTTGTGAATGATAATTAATAAACTTATTACTAAACATTGGTTTTCTATACCATGATGTTTTAAGAATATTGGTGTTATTTCTGATGACTTTCATGTCAAGAAAAGGCAGTGTGTTGTTTCTCTCTTCTTCACATGTAAAACATAAATGTTGATTTATTGAGTTGAAAATTGATAAAGTTTTTGAAATTTGGTTTTTTGGTAAAGCTAAAATTAAATCATCCATAAATCTTTTGATAAATGGAATAAAAAAATTTAGTTTTAATTTTGCGGTTGATAATAAGTCATCTAGAACATAGTGACATAATATTGGAGAGATATCACTACCCATTGGAGTACCAAAAGGCTAATACAATAGTTTCAAATTTGTTAAAAGAAAAATTTATTACTTCCAATCAGGCAAAAGAACTTAGAAATTATACTGCTACAGCTCCAAGATTTTACGCTCTACCCAAAATTCACAAAGAGCCATATTCTATGAGACCAATAGTTTCTTCTTTAAATGCTCCTAATAGTAATTTATCTAAATTTCTAACTGATATTTTAACTTTAGCTTATAATGACAAAAATGAATATTACATTAAAGATTCTTTTGCATTTAGCTCTTTTATAAATAATTTTAAATTACCTGATGAATATGTACTTGTTAGTTTTGATGTTGTTTCTTTATTTACAAACTTACCATTAACAACCATTAAAGATAGCATTACTAAACACTGGAATGAAATTTCAATACATACCAAACTAAACTTAACATCTTTTAATAAATTATTAGACTTCATTTTTGATTCAAATATATTACTATTTAATAATGTCTTTTATAAACAATGTTTTGGTACTCCAATGGGTAGTGATATCTCTCCAATATTATGTCACTATGTTCTAGATGACTTATTATCAACCGCAAAATTAAAACTAAATTTTTTTATTCCATTTATCAAAAGATTTATGGATGATTTAATTTTAGCTTTACCAAAAAACCAAATTTCAAAAACTTTATCAATTTTCAACTCAATAAATCAACATTTATGTTTTACATGTGAAGAAGAGAGAAACAACACACTGCCTTTTCTTGACATGAAAGTCATCAGAAATAACACCAATATTCTTAAAACATCATGGTATAGAAAACCAATGTTTAGTAATAAGTTTATTAATTATCATTCACAACATCCATATAGAATGAAAATTAATTTAATATCAACATTGAAGCATAGAGTTTCTAAATTATCTCACCCTGACTTTTTAAAAAATGATTTAATTACCCTTAGAGACATTTTAATAGAAAACTCATATCCTAAAAAATTATTAAATAAAATTTTATTTAATACACCCATAAATACAACTATAAATACAACTATAAATAATTCTCAAATATCTAATATTGTTTTTAATCCACCACATCAGGTATCTGATCAAACAAATAATTTTACAAACGACTTAAATTATCAGGACATTCAATTCTCATATGCTTCATTACCATTTATACCCAATTTAACTCCAAAACTTATAAAAATTATTAAAGAAATACCAAACATCAAAATTGCCACTAAAAATATTAAAACTGTTTCCTCTCTATTTTCAAAAATTAAACAACCTTTAACTTTATTAGAAAATTCTAAAATTGTTTATAACATCCCTTGTAAAGATTGTAACAAATCATATATAGGACAAACTAAAAGAACATTATCAGGTAGATTAACATCCCACCGTAGTGATATTAAATTAAAAAAAGCCTCTTGCGGATTAGCTGAACATGTAATTAATGAAAAACATCAAATGGATTTTGATAATACTAAAATAATAATATCAGAGTCTAACTCAACTAAAAGACTATTCTTAGAAATGGTTCATATCACGAACTGTAAAGATAATTTAAACAAAAAATCTGAAATTAGTACTCTTAGCAGCATTTATAATTATATCCTAACTTTCGATTATAAATTAAAAAATCAATTATATAGATAAAAATAATTGTCATTTTACTTTCATTTTATTTATTACATATTTTATATGTATGTATGTGTATGTGTATATATGTGTATATATGTATATATGTGTATATATGTGTATATATATGTATATATATATATAATTTTTATTTTTTTTTTCTCTTCCTGTATCTAAATTTATTTGTCCTACTTTGGAAATAATATTTAATGTCAATAAAAAATTTTTAAATCATAAGATTGTCAAGAAGAATTCAGATATGAATAATCTTTCCCAAATTTTGCTGATTTTCTGTTTTATATTAATCTCAACGTAGTAAGTTTAATAATATACATTTATATTTTTTCTGTTTTCCATTATATTCCATTTTGTTTATTTGTAGATTCCTTGAAAAAGAAATAAAATAAATTTCGAAAGCTTGGAAATTATATAAGAGTTTTTCTTAATAAGTGACTGCAATCCCCAAAAAATTTCAAATTGTTTATATATATATATATATATATATATATATATATATATATATATATAAAAGTAACCTCGTAAATTCCGCAGGTTCAAGGTGTCGGAGACAAGCTCATCGCAGCAGAATTTTTGTCGGACAATTTTTTTTATATTTTTTATAAAATTTACAACCAATTGTGTTAAAATGAAGCATATATACATTAAAAAACCACTACTCGGAAATCCATGGTTTTCAAAATTTCTAGCTCGAAAAAGCAGCAGTTTTAAATTTAGATAATTTCAAACTTTGTTGGACTCGTCAATAGGAATCTATACACAAAGTTTCAAGTATGTATTAATCATTTTAAAAAAAGTATTCTGCGCGGTGGACTATAACTAACACTTTTAGAATAAAACAAATTAAAAATAATATTTTATTGCCTTATTTTTCTCTCCCGAAAAGTTACTTTTAGTGAACTGAAACTACAGATTCAATTTTAAAATAGCCACCAATAAACAATGAAACAAATTTCTTCAGTACATATATAACTAATTTTTAATTTATATTATTGGAATGATAATTTAAAATATTTTGTTTTTAGTTATAGTACAAAAAATAACTTTATTTTTTAAATTTGATGAATGATGATTGATTCATCCTTATATGAATAAAATAAATAATAAATTTAGTACGTTAAAATACGATATGTTTTAGTAATATTCATGTAACCTCAATGTCTCTAATATTTGGAAATCAGTTTCATTGTTAAAATTTCCGTTGTTCTGTGTTACTTAAATTTAATCATAGTTGAAAAATTTGTACATATACTTTCAACGAGATTCCAATCAACCAATGTATCTATTAAAAAGATCTATTAATTTTTTGAGCATAAATATATATATGAGGCTGCTTGGAATGAAAAATTTAGATTATTTAAAAAAATTTGATTGTTTGAATAAACCTGAATTTCTAATATAATCCAATATCACAGCGGTGAGATCTAATAATAAATAAATACCAATATCCCACTATTTATATTGGAATTAAATATACACTGGCTCTTACTATTATAATTGGTACCTACAATGGACGTCAGTAATGTAAATATTAATAAAAATATTAAATAAGCATCGTCCAGTACCAATTATAATAACAAAAAACATTTAAACTGTACTGTACCGGAACGGTAATACAAAAATACTACTCATCTGAATTACTATAAATATAAAATTATAAGGAGCTCAGTCATCCTTCAAGGATTATTCCTATTGTTCAATCTTCGCAAATTTTAAAGTTTTCACCAATCAACATTAACCCCACTAGCTTGGACGGGGGGATGCTGTACTGACAACTACCACAGGTTTCACCAGGTACTGAGTCAACGGTACTACTTTCCCATTAAGTTGTTGAGGAGTGGTTATAAAATGAGTGGACATTAAAGGCGTGAGGGCGTCCAAACCCTTTGGTACTATAGCGACTTTTTGTAAAACTAAACCTGGATTTAACTGATTAACTGGATACGTCATGGGAAGAACCGATAGAGATGTTGCTTGAACTGGCTGGGAAACCTGAAAAAACAGTTACAACTAATTATATTAAAATTAACTAAAAAAGTATCTTAATTTGTAATTCTTCACCACTAAGTTACTTTGTGTTAATATTAAATTGTAAACAATCAGCTCAAGTAAGGACTTGTGAATCAATAGTATTTTACGTTACAAGGTCGGTAGGTGACTTATTACAGTACGAGGTACGAGTTAGTTTACAGACGGGGCGACGTAAGAGCCGAGTCTGGAAATAAAAAAGAGGACTGTAATAACACCTAACGACCATGTATCGTACCATATTTTATTTCATCCTGTTTTTATAAATTCATAAAAATTTTAAAAATAGTTCGAAACTTGACTAGTTACGTTAAATTACCTTAACTGTCAGTTACTGTCAATTATTTTAAAATTTTTGTATTAATTGTTAATTCGTGTTTTAAATTAAAATAAAAAGTAAGTAACTAATTATTTTATTTTAATTTTATAGTCATTATAGTGTTTTTAAATGTCAAAAATTAAAAGTAATTGTCTTCCCTTAAGCAATCAGAGCAGAGTTGCTAGGCAACACATTACAGTACATGATACCGTAATGTTTTACTTACCGGCGCCTAGTTGATAACAGGAAAGTTTATTTACTGGACAGAATGAAATAAAGAAATAAAAACGACTTGCATTATCTCGTAAGAGATCTTAAAAAGACTATTGACACAAAGGTAACGGCTTTATGTGCGTTTATATATGTAGAGTAGGCATTCGACCACACCTCATATTCTATTAGCACTGGACTAGTACGAAATACGGAAACGAACTGTGGATTTTGCTTTGCGATTTGGTTTTGTTATTTAGTTGTTTACTATTGGTAAGAATATTTTATGGACTACGGAATACGAAAACGGATTGCGGATTTTGCTTTTAGATTTGGTTTTGTTATTTAGTTACTTTATTAGAATAAGAATTGCTACCGGTATATTAACTTTCTACGGACTACGGATTAACGGACTGACGATTTTGTATTGCGATTTGATTTTAATTACTTTTGGTAAAAAACTTACTTTAAATTTGAGATAATTTAATCTCATCAACTTCCACTATACCGTCAATAAAACGGACCAATCTTTCTCAGTCCTCGAAAAATGCTAAGACAATGAGACTAACGCGCTCTTAAGAAACTGACGAAGAGCGTGAAATTTGCCTAGCTAATGTTCGCCAGCACGTAGCTGTGTCAAGCGCTTCTGAATCTTCGACTCAGAGCGAAATTCGATTGGCAGCTATTCGTAAACGTACCACCGAGTCTCGGGCTTCCGAAACATCAGCTCAGCGCGAAGTAGGACTCTGTCTGCCAATTCTGAGCGCCACATTCAGTGGCATCAGTGCATCTGAAACTTTCACACAGTACATTGAACGTCTGACAACCGATCGTAAACGCTACACACAATTAGGTGCGTCAGAAACTTTTAAAGTAGGTTCATATTTAGTGTACTTTCATTATAAAAGTTATTTTGATAAAGGCAGTAAAAATAAATAAGCTCTTGTAAACATGTATTGTTAAGAAATTGTCCCAAAGTGATTATCTACCCGAACGTTCAGGGTCGGCCTAACTATTTTAGTATGTATTAAATAGTCGTTATTTGTTGAAATTAAGTGTGGTATACGACCCTCATCATAACCCCATTTACCTATCGTTCGAAATATAGATAAGCAATAACTTAATAAACAAATTTTACAATACTAATCCTTCTTGCAATCGAAAGATATTTACAAGTTAATTAATTATACATTATGCGTTTAAACCCTACTATATATATATATATATATATATATATATATATATATATATATATATATATATATATATATATATATATATATATATATATATATATATATATATATATATACCGCCAAATGTAGTTGGCTAATAATTTGAAAACGGCTTTATGTATAGATATGTGTCTATGTGTTTTGCATGTTTGTTCAAAAAATATATAGGAGTGATTTATTTGTAATTCGTTGTCTGATAAACCTTGACTTCCAACAAAAAATAAGGAGGATAGAAAAAAAAATTAAGCAATATTGCAATTGTGTAATTTGGTCGGCTGACTACATAATCATTACTTTTATCAGACAATTGTATATTACGATAACATTAGAACTTATCACGTGCTCTTTTTGTAATAATTGCAAATCATAATCTCTTGAAAATATCATTTTTGTGGTGTCGGACTTCAAGTATACTCCTTAACATGTCAATTCATCATCGTCGGATTTTTAATCACATTTATGGAGGGTAGAGGTAAGGAGAACTGTCTCCGTGTATTGAATGTGTCCGTCAAATTGTGGTAAATAAGGGTGGCGCTACGATCGTAGTAGGGTAAATTTTAAAAAAAGCGCCATAATTTCTTAGAGTAGGATAGATAAATAAACAAGGAAAGACACATTTCCGCTTTATTATGACACCATTTTTAAAATAATCATAAGATACATAAGATAATCATAAAGTATAAAACGAATTTAAAATACACTAAACTGAATTCGCTGACCACGTTTTTTTATAGCACTTATATAATTTGTGACTTATATTACGAAATCATACGACATTTCAATCAATTTGTCAAAAACTGCTACATTCATTCTGTACCCTACATCTACTTTAGCGCCATTGTAGTGGCAAGTTTGAGAAGTGTTATGTTCCTCTAAAAAGTGGACACATTTTTAATCATTTCCCATTTAAGATCGTTCTCCTTACCTCTACCCTCCATAATCACATTGAAGCCAATGCCGACCATTGTCGTGGAAATGAAGAAAAAAGAGCAGGTCATCATGTTTTTTTATTCGAGGCTGTCATTAATATTGTTGTCATTTATAGGATTCTGACATTGATGAATCTTGACCACTCGTTTCAAATTTCAAATGGTCGCCAAACCACTATAGTTATAGCGACTGTTAGCAACGCGGTGTTACCATCATCAATTACGATATTGGACGCTCCAGGTTTTAATATACATATTAATGTTTTCCACGTGTTTTTCATGAAATTAATTTTTTTAACCAATGTATTTTAAGTATGTCTAAGTGCATTTGCTTCGGTTGTAATGAAGAAGCATTTCTATTTGACACGTTGTAAATAATGTGAAATAAAAGTTTTAAAATGGTATACTGTACAATCTATATAGTAATCAACTTAGAATAACTGGAATCTAAGGCGACAATATAACGTGTGGCATAATAGGGAAGAGCTAACTAATATTATTCCTGTGTTGTTAAATTAAAACGAAATATACTGGCTGTGACCATTACATAATTCTCACTTAAACACTATTTTTTTTTAATTAACATTTGATACTTTCAATAATTAAACTTGTTTTAACATAAAAATAAATTTTAAATATATTATTTTTGTAATGAAACAAATTAAATTATCTAGATTTTATTAAGTAAAGAATGTAACCACTTTACCATATCAATATATTTTCAACTTTCATTTTCCAGGTGAACTATAAAATTGCTGCCATATCATTTCCACCATTTTGAATTAAAAATAAATAAACATTTTCCAAGAAATTTTAATTTTTTGGCGACAGGAAAATAGTTCTGGTGAAAATTTAAAATAACCTCTCCAATTTGACATCCACCTCAGATATATTACCAAATTTCATCTGAATCAGTCCAGTAGAAAATACCCGTAACAGATACATCCAAATGGACTGACCATTTTTATTAGAAAGTTTTTTTTATATTCTTCGTGTTCTTTGTCTTTCTCTTTGTCATTCCGGGTGGAATTTTTTAATCGAATTTAAACCATTTCCCGACTACCTAGAGTTCTGAAATTTTCCGGATAGCTAAGAACCGGATGACAATGCATATTTCAAGTGTGTTTAGGCATATACATAGAGATTTTGGCACAATTTCAAGAAATTACAAAATAATTTATATAACAGTAATGTGACCTATAAATCGGTAAAAAAACTTTCTACTATAAATAGTATATAATACATACTATTTCAGACAAATAGCGTAGTAATATCTTGACAACGATTTGACGACAGCTGTCAGACGATTATGATTTTATTCGCTTTTGTGTATTACAAATGCGATTCTGACAGACTTGAAATAAAGACATAAATAATAAATAAATGAATGTTGCGGGTAGAAACAACGTTGTTTCTGACTGACAGTTGCATTGCTAAGTGTCTATACACACGAACCACTAGTGTCCGACACAGGTGGCGACCACCGATTGCAATGCATTGTTTTAAATGTACGATTACAGACGAGCAACTTTGCGGACCACACCACTTTTAGCTGCTCGACTACCGCTACGCTAGTGTCCTACCCTCGCCACCGGCCGGGCCACTTTCCTATATTTTAATTTTAGCAGAACGTTGTTTTTAATAGAGGTGTACACACCAACCACTTTTTGTGTCTGAATCTTGAAATTGTTTGATCGTTTATTATGGAGAAACATTTTGAATGCAATACTAAGGATTTTGTAACTGCTATTGAAGGAGAACCTTGTATACCCGGCTGATGCACCCCCGGTGGCAACCACCGGTGTCGGACACAAGTGGCTTCATGTGTAAATACTCGCCCGACCGGTGGTCGCCACAGGTGTCGGACACTGGTGGTTCGTGTGTATATATGCTTAGATAAACAGTATGACCGCTTGGTTACATAAATAATTAGTATACAATCGTGTAAAATTGGTATTGCAGAACATAATCTCGTATATTCCGCATGTTAAGGGCGTCGGACCAAGTCAGAGCAAGTATTTTTGTTTTTTTTTAAATTACTTATCAAAATAGTTTTAAAATAACGTATATAATATAAACGACAAATAAGTAATGGGTTTTATATGTTTCGAAATCATGTTCGGAAAAACAAAACAGCATTTTCCAATAAGAGAATAATGAGAAAATTTGTCGTATTGGCCAATAGAAAATTAAGCACAAAGTTTCAAGAATATATTAATAATTTGACACGATGTATTCTTTACTCGTAAATAAACGTAGGCTGTTTACCAAAATAAAACAACTATACTCGTTCAGTGTGACATCCTAAAGTGGTTCTATAATTTAGCCTTTTATTTTAAAAATGGTCTAACTGCATTTGTAAATTTTTTCCGGTTGCCATGGTTACATTTTACAACTTCATGTTATTTATCAGTAAAGCATTTCATGTTGCTCAAATTCCGAGCAAATACGATAATTCTTGACACTAAGTTTTCAGAGTTAGTTCAATATTTAAACCGTATAGTTTGAATGTGGCCTAACTCCATATATTCTTAAATCAATATATCTATTAATATGTTTGAAGGCAGTGATGAAGGTAATAATAATTAATTAATTAGTATTTAACAAGTTAACTTCAGTTTTTGGACAATTGCTTTAGTTGAATAACCAGTACGGTTAATTAATATAAAATTTAAAATTTAATATTAATATTAAGAACAGAATAAGACCATTTAGTTCATTTAGTGAAAAAAAAAACTGTGAGGTGTCAAGGGACACCCGGATGGAACGAAGTTCCTTTCGATTAATTAGTGAAGGAATTATGACAGAGAGGGTGAGAGAGTTATTTATTTTTTGGTCTGTGAGAGAGAGAAACATGCGTGTGTCGTGTCATAGTGTCGTGACAACTTTTGGTATGAATTTTTTTTTGGCTAGCTCCTAGCGTCGGTCGTAACTGTTCGTAACGCGCGAAAGGGAACTTCGTTCCAAAAATAATAAATAATGAATTAAAGAAAAATCGAAAAAGAAACAGAATAATAGAACATTCGTCTCCAGAAGATGAAGATACGAATAACAATTAAGAAAAGATGAACGAATCACACACCCAAAAAGTGATACAAAATGAAACCGAATTCAGGAAATAGTATATTGTGTATATAGTAGGAAAAGCTATAAATTCCCGGACGAAAATGTAAAAGGTTGGCCGAGGCCAACAAACATTGGAGTCCGGGAATGTGCTTTTACTACGAGATACACATACTATTTTTTCTGAAATCGCATTAAATATAATCGTAAACTAAGAAAGTTTTATATATGCATAACTGTTTTTGATTATCATCGTATTTTCTATGAAACCGTTTCGTTGACATTGATTGTTAATCATTGTTTATTAGTGTCACAAAAGTGTCAGTTCGGTTAGTTACATATTGCTTAAAATATTTTAAATTATATTTAAAATGGACAGTGACGATGATATCCAGAGGTACAAAACGCCTCCAGAGGTACTAAACACTGCTAGTAATGTGGTTTTAAATTTATTGCCAAATAAAATCAAGGCGCAAAATATAAATTTGCTTATAAACGTTTTATGGATCATTCCCGTACACAGGTACGGAAAAAATATTCCCCTACAGTACGGAAAAGTTAGCTGCCAAGCAACGGACTAAAATACAAGAATAGTGTATTTTGCGGCTCGAGTTTGATCCGAGAAACTAGACATTTCCAAGCGATTTCAGAAAAAAGATATTTTAATCAATCCGAAAATATATTCAAAAATAAAGACTGTTGTTGTCGAAATGCTTGCACAAGAAATTAGGATGAAGGAGAAAGAAAGAATATTTTTGAAAAGTTTTGTGAGTTAGGGAGATTTTATGAAAGAAAATGTATTGCTTCTCGAAACTGTCGATCACAAAATTGTAAAACAAAAACATCCAAAAAACAGAAACAGTTCGACAAAAAATGGGTAGGTATTTGTTAAATTATAAAAAGAAAAAAACTCCCGCCTCCCGCCTGTAAAAAATTCTTTCTGTATACTTTTCAAGTAAGTGAAGAACGCTTAAAACGAGTATTAAACTCTGCAAATGTTGATAATGATTTACGTTGGATGATGCTTGATCATTAAGAAAAATATCTGAGGAAGCAAGAAAGCATATTAAAACTTTTCATAAATTTGAATCCCATAATACCAAATCTCATAATCTTCATCCAGATCTAATTCTTAGGAGAATGTTTAACGCATACGAGCTTCATTGCGAGAAACATAAAATAAAATCATCAAAATTAAAGCATCGAATAAAATAATGAACTCACAGAAGAACACGACGTTCATTTAAAACTAACAGAATCAGCTAGGAATTCACTAAGCAAGACCAGGAGCAAGTATCACGTAATTCAGATCATTATTTCGCTTTCTCGTTCGTGTTACAAAAGGCATTAACATATCATATTATCTTAAGTTGACTAATTACCTCAGTAGCATATTGCAAACGTAACAATGTGTGTTTTAAATTTAAGAAGTGAAATGTGGTTAAAACTTATCCAAACATTGAAAAATAATCTGAAAATCACCAATTTTTAATAGCAGAACATTCATTCTTACCAAATGATAGAGATTGTGTGGTAGAAATAGAATAATATTCCGCTATCCGATTATTTTAGACTCTTTTTAATATAGGCAATTCACAATAGTCATATGTAGACGTAAATATTGCCAAAATTCGTCGTGCATTTGGGAATTTTATTAAATTGCTGAAGTCTCTAGATATAATGACAGTTGAAATATCTGGTGAGAAATATCCAACAATGTCATTAATAATACCACTAGTAAGTGGTTTGCAATTTACTACTTGCCCTTTACCACCGGCAAGCCTATTACTACAAGAAAAATTATTAGATTTCTAAACGATTGGGAATTTTTGAGTAAAATAGGATTGCTGCCAAAACTACATTTCTTGACCCTAGATTAAAGAAAATTGCTCAAGTTTGGGTTACTGAAGAACTGACACAAATAGGGGACTATAATATTGTTTCAACTGATTCATTGCCTCAAGAATTAGACCAGCAAGAAATAACAGATTCAACCCACTTTTCATTATGGTCACACTTTTACAATAAAGTGTCAAAGGTAAAAACTAACACTGCATCATCTTCCAGTGCAATTCTAATGTTGAGGCATTATCTACAAATGCCACATTTATCAAGACACGAGAACCATCTCGGATTTCGGAAAAGCATAAATTTACACTTCTCGAATTATACCTCTGGTATTGTATAAATGGACACTTTTGTTAAAAGAAACGAACTGTTGAAAATAATGGATTTACTATTTTTTTTTCTATTTTGCTTTGAACAGTGTAGTAGTGTCGCGACTTTGTTAAGTTTATACAGGTTTTTTGTAGATAATAAATATTAAAATAAAAAAAATATAATCCAAAAAAAGTGAGAGGTGTCAAGGGACACCCGGATGGAACGAAGTTCCTTCCGATTAATTAGTGAAGGAATTGTAATTTGTAAACACAACAGAGTGTTTATACATACGTAAGCATTTATTATTGTCTGTATTAAATTTCTTCTTACCTAAATCCATCAGCAATGTCCGGAACTTTTGCAGAACAGAAACACTGTCAGGATTCATTATTGTTATTATTTTGTATTATTTTATTATTTATTATCTCTAAAAAACCTGTATAAACTTAACAAAGTCACGACACTACACTATCAAAGCAAAATAGAAAAAAGTAAATCGATTATCACTTGAATATTTTCAACAGTTCGTTTCTTTTAAAGTGTCCATTTATACAATACCGGAGGTTTAGATGACATACATATACCTAGAATTACTTTTTATTTCAATTTAATTTAAAACAGGAATTAACAATTTAATACAAAATTTTAAATATATTTGACAGTAACTGACAGTTAAGGTAATTTGACGTAGGTACCTAACTAGTCAAGTTAAGAACTATTTTTAAAATGTTTATGAATGTATTAATTTATAAAAACAGGATGAAATAAAATATAATACTATTATAGGTACTTATTTTTTTTCTCCAGTATTTTCTTTTAATTTAAATTAGTGTCTTTTTAATTGTACTTTTATTAGTATTTATTTATGTATATTAGGGTTTCCTATTTAAATAAAGATAGGTATATCTATCTATGAGAGAGAGAGACAACATGCGTATATCGTGTCGTGACAAATTTTGGTATGAATTTTTTTTGGCTAGCTCCTAGCCTCAGTCGTAACTGGTCGTAACGCCCGAAACGGAACTTCGTTCCAATAGAAAATAAAAACAATAATGTATCCTGACAGTGTTTCTGCACAAGTTCCGGATATTGCTGATAGTTAGGTAAGTAGAGATTTTATACAGACAATAATAAATGCTTATGTATGTATAAACACTGTTGTGTTTACAAATTACTACCTAATTCCTTCACTAATTAATCGAAAGGAACTTCGTTCCATCCGGGTGTCCCTTGACACCTATCACTTTTTTTTCTACAGTATTGTCTTTTAATTTAAATTAGTGTCTTTTTAATTGTACTTTTATTAGTATTTATTATATTAGGGTTTCCTATTTAAATAAAGATAGGTATATCTATCTATGAGAGAGAGAGAGAGACAACATGCGTATGTCGTGTCGTGACAAATTTTGGTATGAATTTTTTTTGGCTAGCTCCTAGCGTCAGTCGTAACTGTTTGTAACGCCCGAAAGGGAACTTCGTTCCAATAAATTAAGTAGTGTTTTTTTTTATTTGAAGAGTGTTAAATTATGTTGAATGTTTTCAAAATTTGGATGTTAATTGTGAAAGTGGCATTGATAAGAAAACTCAAATTATTTACTTAATAATTGCCACTATTTTAATAGTAACTAAAAAATTTAACACCCTTAGATACACTTGAGCAATATAACTCGTGAGTACTCTATACGTATATTTTGAATTCATTGAAGCGCAAACCCCACTATCTCGTTTTGAAGATAGAGTTGGGTCACTTTTAAAATAAACGTCTTAGTTGTCGAGAAGATTTGTCTAAAAAATATTCAAAATATCTATTTAATCATACTAATTTTTTGAGTTTAAGCTGATTTTGGTGACTAAATTTAATAAATACAAAAGTTGTAGTTTCGCATTTATTTAATAAAGATTTGTTAAAAAAGATAACGTTTTTCAATTCTCTAGTTGTTTTTACTTTGAGGCGTTAATTCTTGAAATTCTGGAAGATAATCCAGATGAATTTGGCAACTTGGAAATAACGTTTCAACAAGATCGTGCTCCTGCACACTATTATGGTGCAGTAAGATCTTACCTAGATGAGGAATATCGTGGTAGATGAATTGGATGACGAGGTTCAATAGAATGGCTAGCTCGGTCACCGGACCTCACTAAATTCGTTTTTTTAACTTCCCGCTAAAAAAAATTAAAAATTTTTTTAAAATCGGGAAGTTTTTTAAAATCGGGAAGTTATTGGTTTCACCCCGTTTTTCGAAAATCGAGTTTTCATCGGATCTCAACGTTTTGAGGTCTTAGGAACCTCCCCTGACTATTTTTACGAGGGTGTCTGTATGTCTGTATGTACGTGTGGATGTGTGTGTGTGTGTGTGGATGTATGTAAACCTCTTATAACTTTTGAACGACTTGACCGATCTGAATCAAATAAAAAGCATTCCAAAGAGTTCCATCTAACTTAGATTCCCTGTAAGTTTGAACCGATTCGAGCCGGTAGATTTTGAGAAATTTCAAAATAACCGAAAAAAACAATTGGTAAAAATGATGTTTTTTGGGCATATCTTTTTGGCTATTGCATCGATCAATTTCATAACCTAATCAGCTCTCAAGCTTAAAAAGCCACGTCGAATGCCGTTTTGCAAATTAAAATCGGTTGATTCGTTCGTGAGATATCGTTGTCGAAAAATTTCAAAAAAAGTTTTTTTTTTCAATAACCTAGAGATTTTTTGACTAATCGATTTTGTGCTCCTAGTAACGTTTTTAGGTCTCAAGAAACTGCGTCGAATGCCATCTTGAACATCAAAATCGAATAAGGCGTTAAAAAGTTATGGCCGTTATGGCTTTTTAAACATTTCAAAAAAAGTCAAAAACGTCAAAATACGTCACGTTACTATAGCTTTGCGGTTAAAACTAGCGGGAAGTTGCAGGGATGGCCTTTAAGGTCAACCTCTTTTCGAATTTTTTTCTGTGGGGGCACTTGAAATCTAAGGTTTATGCTACAGCACCCGACAGTATTGGTATTTTGAAACAACGAATTGTTTAAGAATGTAGGGAATGTCTCCGGGCACATTAGTGTCAGGAAGTAGATGTAGAACATTTTGAACGCTTAATATAGGAACTAGTTCTTAAATCTTCATTAAATGCGAAACTACAATTTTAATATTTATTAAATTTATCCATCAAAATCAGCTTAAACCCAAACAAAATTAGTATGACTGAATAAGTATTTTCAATACCTGTCAAACGAGATATCACTTGCCATAACGTTCCATTTAAAATTATCGGTCACAGTGGCTTTGTAACGTCATTTATGACTATTGTAACGTTCGTTTTTGTGCCGAAATCCACCTGACTATAGGTTGGTATTTATTTTAAGTTTTTTTGCGTCGCCGTAGTGAGAGACGGGCGATTTGTTTTCTTTGACAGCAAATTATTTCTGTTCGTTCACTTCCTCACAGTTTCTTCAACTAAACAGAAACAATATCTAATATTTGTGCCCTTCGATCATAAGTAAGTAAATTTTAGCTTCAGTATAAATTTTATTTTTATTAAATTATCCAAATTGCGGTGAATTTGTTATTTTAAAATTTTTCTAACACTTACTTTTGCTATCGTAAAAGTCAGTTTTTTGTGATCATAAAATATATAAATATGTGAATATAATTAATTTTTTCTCGCTAATACGGAGAACCAGATAGCGAATATATTTGATTCTAAATTATTAAAGGTTGGAGTTTTGATTATATTTTCATTATTAGGGTTATTGCCAAATCCAGTAGGGCACTAGTAGGGGAAATATCTAGCAAACCATTAAAGAGACGCTGACAAGCCGTCAGCCATTTTGTAGCAGACCTAAAGAAGTCGTCGCAAAAAGAAAAACCATCCATCCCGGGAAGATTTTTTTTAAGAAAAGGCCGTACCATCCCTGAATTGATGAATGAAAGAAAAGCTAAGGAGAATTAGTCAAGCTCCACCGTAATAGAATAATTAATTAATTAATTATTATTTTTTTTAAAACAATTTTTTCTAACTTTAAACTTGATTTAATATATCATCCTGAAACTGATTTTTGCATTTTATTTGTTTGTCTGTACTTTGGCGCCCTGAATTTATGTTTTGGAGAGAAAAAAAGAAAAAAAAGTGTGAGGTGTCAAGGGACACCCGGATGGAACGAAGTTCCTTTCGATTAATTAGTGAAGGAATTAGTAATTTGTAAACACAACAAAGTGTTTATACATATATAAGCATTTATTATTGTCTGTATAAAATCTCTACTTACCTAACAGTTCGTTTCTTTTAACAAAAGTGTCCATTTATACAATACCAGAGCTTTAGAAAACACATCTTTTTAGAATTACTTTTTATAATTTAAAACAGGAATTAACAATTCAATACAAAATTTTAAAATTAAAATATTTGACAGTAACTGACAGTTAAGGTAATTTGACGTAGGTACCTAAATAGTCAAGTTACGAACTATTTTTAAAATGTTTATGAATTTATTAATTTATAAAAACAGGATGAAATAAAATGTAATACTATTATAGTTAATTACTATTTTTTCTACAGTATTTTCTTTTATTTTAAAATAGTGTCTTTTTAATTGTAATATATCTATCTATGAGAGAGAGGGAGAGAGAGTTATTTATTGGAACGAAGTTTCCTTTCGCGCGTTACGAACAGTTACGACTGACGCTAGGAGCTAGCCAAAAAAAATTCATACCAAAAGTTGTCACGACACTATGACACGACACACGCATGTTTCTCTCTCTCACAGACCAAAAAATAAATAACTCTCTCTCCCTCTCTCTCATAGATAGATATATTACAATTAAAAAGACACTATTTTCAATTAAAAGAAAATGTACATTAAAAAGAAAATACTGTAGAAAAAATAATAATTAACTATAATAGTATTACATTTTATTTCATCCTGTTTTTATAAATTAATAAATTCATAAACATTTTAAAAATAGTTCGTAACTTGACTATTTAGGTACCTACGTCAAATTACCTTAACTGTCAGTTACTGTCAAATATTTTAATTTTAAAATTTTGTATTGAATTGTTAATTCCTAAATTATAAAAAGTAATTCTAAAAAGATGTGTTATCTAAAGCTCTGGTATTGTATAAATGGACACTTTTGTTAAAAGAACCGAACTGTTAGGTAAGTAGAGATTTTATACAGACAATAATAAATGCTTATGTATGTATAAACACTCTGTTGTGTTTACAAATTACTAATTCCTTCACTAATTAATCGAAAGGGACTTTGTTCCATCCGGGTGTCCCTTGACACCTCACACATTTTTTTTTTTGGTCTGTGAGAGAGAGAAACATGCGTGTGTCGTGTCAAAGTGTCGTGACAACTTTTGGTATGAATTTTTTTTGGCTAGCTCCTAGCGTCAGTCGTAACTGTTCGTAACGCGCGAAAGGGAACTTCGTTCCAAAAACGAATTAAGAGAAAATTAGTTTAAAAGATTTTGTTGACATTTCAAAATGGCGACTAATTTAATCTTAATAATGTATATAATGAGGTCATATACTGTCAAAAATAGTCGATTTAACTTCCAGTTGTAGTTACAGTTCAAAGAGTACATCTATAAAATCAGTGAAAATGTATTAACATAAATGTGATACTGATAAACTACCCTAAAAAGATTCTTCTATATCGTAGTTTCTTTGTCGTGTTATTGTCAATTTATATTTGTATCTAAATATCCGTAAGGAGTTTATTACCTCTTTAATAGTTGTCAGATTTTGAGGGACAACAGGAATGTTGGTTTTTGTTAAAATTGGTATCGTTGTAATCTCATGATTTTCACCATTTTGGTTTTGGATACAATTTCCATTGCTGGTTATTATTTCATCTTGTAAATGATCATCTTTAGAGATAACGGTTACACTGGTCCCGGAACTAAGTTTTGTAAAGTCTATGTTATCGTGATGAGATGAAGTGTCTTTCTTTAAGACAGCTAATCTCTGTTGAGCACTAATTTTCTCCCTTGCTAACCTTTCCATTTCGTGTTCTAATTCCCTTTCTTTTCTTTTTAATGTCTGAATATACCTGTAAGTAAAAATGCATAAGATAAGAATAAATACTGTAAAACTAGTCTATATGCTTTACCTTAAAGCAGAATGAAGAATATTAAGATTCGAAGGTTTCTTTTCATCTTGTGTGGCAGGTAATTGCTTCTTTAGAATATCAAAGCATTCTTTTAAATGTGCTCGACGGTGTTTTTCTAATTTATTGTGAACTTCTCGAGTACCGGACCGAAATACTAAGGGAGGCTGTTTTTTCTTCCCATCCGAACTGCCATCATCACTACCAATTGCATTTCGAATATCGAAACTATTATGTAGAATCCTCTGTCTGTGTATCAGAGGGACTGTTGTACTTGACACTTGCTCATCTTGTTCTTTTTTGATTAACTGAAAACAACAAAAACATCTTTATTTATGATACTATTAAATTGTACTACTGTCAGAGTAAATTGGCACATTATTAGAAATAGACTTGCTTGTTATAGAATTTTCGTATACAAAAAATGTATAGTCCTCTTGGGTCCGAGGGTATCGTTGATTACAAACGAACGATGCTGACAAGAGTTTTGATAACATTCTCGAAGTTAAACAGTGAAAAAAACTAAATAGTACAAGGTTAGAATATGGTGAAGAATATCTGATCTGGATCTGGAAATTTGGGAAGGAGCGAGCAGGAGCTCTGACAGCACTGATGCCACATATAGCCTACCGTGTGTAGGGATATCCACACTCATGGTCATCAGGCCTAGAGATTTAAAATAGGTTATGAGGCTCCAGAGGGAGATCTGATCTGCCTGGCATCGGCTGGTGTAAGCCAGTACTCGCCCAACACGGATCTTCTGATTTCAGAAATACAGAGCTCTACTAGTTCCTCTTCTTGTTCGCAACCTCTGCATAGCGACGATGCAGCTAATTCCATCCTAAAGAGATGTTGTTGCAATTGGCAGTGACCTTTTAAGATTCCCACAGCTATTCGGTTATTTTGTCTGGTCCATGCCTTAAATTTTCTTAATGTTTCCTCGGCAGGATGAGTTAGTAACGCTCTGACCATTCTACAGTTCGTTGTTTCATTCCAGCACTGTATAAAGTTTTGGTGAGAGTGCTGTTTGATAAGGTCCACGACTGCGGACAATGTTAGCTTGGTAGATGGGCGAGGGCTAACATATTTATAGTCCGCAGCCCTCCTTGCTACATTGATCCAGCTCACCGTGACCACGTTATTCTCGCTGGCCTCAGTTAGTGTTTGGTGACATTCTAGTATATATAGTACAGTACTGCAGGCCTTTGAGGCCCATGACTTTTTTTCTTTATCGTTCTTCAACTGCCTTAACAATTTCTCTCCACAGGTTGCGATTCTGTACTTTTGCACCCCAATTTGGTTCTACCTTTCTGATATCTTCCAACACCGCGTCTAACCATTTTTTCTTTGGTCTCCCTCTTTTTCTTTTACCTCCTTCCCCTTCTTTAATGACCTTTTTTGCATATCTATCTTCTGGCATCCTCCTAGTATGCCCGAACCATCTCACCCTTTGAGCTTTTATGAAGCTTGTTACTGATGGGTATTTATAAAGATCTTTCAATTCTTGGTTAGTTCTTCTTCTCCAAAGTCCTTCATCTGTTTTTATTCCCCCCAGAATTTTCCTTAGTACCTTCCTTTCCCATATATCCAGTTTTGTTTCTTCCGCTTTTGTTAAAACCCATGTTTCGCTTCCGTATGTCACTGTTGGTCGTATTATTGTTCGATAAATTTTAATTTTGGCTTCTCTAGATAACTCCTTTGATCTTATTAACTTATTTAAAGATCCCACAGCTTTACTTCCTTTCACTAATCTTTTATTTATTTCTTTCCATTCTTCGTTTTTATTTGTCAGCGTTGCACCCAAGTATTCGAATTCACAGACTTTTTCAATTTTATATTTTCTGTCCTCCCCCGCTTTAATCTCTATATATTCTTTTCTACCGTCCACATTCTGATGGTTTAGCACCATATATTTTGATTTCTTCTGATTTATTACGGTGACATCCTAGTACTAAACTTAAAGTGATACGTGGTCTATTCAAGGTCAGTAGTGCTTGTCGACAGTCCTTGTAAATATTTTGCAACCATCCATAGCCCATTTCATTTTTAAGCTCAAGGATCTAGAGTAAATTCCACATCCCATACCTGTATTGTCTGATTTTGTAGGGTTTGTCGAAGACAAATCTTGGTACGGCGGCATCCGTGTCTGCCTTTAAGAGTGGTATCGCCTTCAGCGATTCCGTCCACACACTATCCCCATGGGAGCCGGTCCCTACAGTGGGTTCGAGAACCCACTGTGCGAAAGCGTACCATGGTTATCAATGCTATGATGAACAACATCTCCAAGTTAAATGGGAATCTTTGTTTACGCATATAAAAATCCAGATCCTAATAGACAATATTGTTTTTAGAGATTTTATTATCTTTGATTACGGTGAGTACGTTAAAACAAACTCTCATGAATAAAGACAGAGAGTCAATAAATTTTTTCAAATATAAACTCAGGTTCCTGTGGAGATGGCACATGGTTGCTTTATCGTAACCAGTACCTCAAAGGTATTTATGGGAATGTTTATGGACGCGTTAAAAAATTTTTTAGTTTCTAGAAAACTTTTAAAAAAGCATGTAAACAGATAATTAACTGCAAATTGGTGAATCAAACGAACAAAAGAACTATAGAGATTTATCTACGTAGAAATCATGAAATAAAAATAAGATTATGCTAAAAGTTGTTGTAATTGCTAATAAAATGAATCTCTAATATATGCTGCATGATATTAAACTTTGGTTCAGTGTGTATTGTCATTTCTTCAAAGACAGATTTTTCTATTTTTTATTTATCACATAAATAGCGTGAACCAGATTCATCCATCATCTTAGGTTATAAGACATTACTTGCCTTGCTAATGAAATTTTACCATATTCTACTACGGTCTTTGTGAAATTTACAAGTTACTTATTTATGTACGTATCAAGTTTCAAGATTATTTAATAACTCCATAGAAAGCAAAAAATGGCAACAGGAATCTATATCAGGTATAGAGCTTCGATACTAGTGGCAGCCTTACCTTGACTGGTTAGTGAGTACCCTCTTACATCTCAAGGGAGGGAGAAATAGCAAATCTTATTATTCTTCTATCTCTCTTACCTATCAGTCTCGCATCGGCAGTACAGTAAGTCTGCCTCTAATAGTATATGCTCGAAGGTATACAGAAGTAAAAAACTCCTTACCTGTGCTGGAGTGGTTGAAAAAGCGATAGGACCCTGAATAATAGTAGCAGGAGAGATATTATTAGAAGAAATAACGACAGTTTGTGGTGCCGAATTAGCTGTGACCGTTTTAAAAGTACTCTGTGTGACCGCAATAGTCGGTAAACCATTAGAGTTGGTATTATTGTGTTTCGCTATGATCGAAACGGGTTTCATGGTTGCAAGGGTCTCGGCGGCCACGGTGGTTCGATTATTTTGCTGTTCTTGCATTTCTATAAACTTTGCGGCTTCCAGTAGCGTGCTCAGATAACTCATGATATCACTAAATTATGTTGTGTTGTTGGCACTGCACCTGCGCTGTGTACCTGAAAGTAAAATAAAAGTTACAGTCACACATCTACAAAAATTTTAATTTTATATTATAAGCAATACTATATTTAGAAAACACTGTCAAAGTTACATTGTGTTTATTCAAATATTTTTTACTGAGAGATGACTTTCTCGAAGCGTGTAGCGTAGGTGTTCCACTGTTATGTCGGGTTAAAGTTCATGCAAAAAAGTAACAAAAGATTACAAATTTCACTCTGTAGCTAGAGGATAAGGATATCTACTTAACAGTGGAAATGTTAACCTAATTTAAACATTATTCAAAAATTTTAAAAGTATACAGTCTAATGTACGATGCGGATTTTATATTCGATTAAGAATTTTTAAAATTGACTTATCAATTCCTCAAAATCTTAATTTTGAATTTGAACATCTCATTAAAATATTTTAGATTTCAGTGGGTAGCCGAAGTAATGACATTACGGCAACAATTTTTTTGTGATTATTTGCGTTCCATTGAAAATTAAAAATATTTAAAGCATTTTAAAATTGAAATTTTATTAGTTGTGGTATAAATTAAGATAAAATTTTTATTTGGTCTATAATACAAAATGCGAAGATTAATTTTTTTGTTGTAAATGCACTGTGTAAATGTTATAATAATCGTTTATAGTGCCCGTTTTAGTAATCAGGTTATGTTATTGTTTTAATTTACTTCATTGCACCAATTCAAGTCTAATTAATAATATGTATTTCTTATCGTGGTAACTATCAAAATTAGTACATTTGAAACATGTATTTAATGGCGCCAAACTACAAACTCCACAAATTATATTCCAAATACCCGTTTAAATTAAATAAGTAATTACAAATTTAATTATCTCAAAAAAAAAACAAGTTATTAAAAATAAAAAGAAATATTAAAAACTTGAATAGTAAATCAAAGAAGATTAATTAAACGAGGTCCTCAAAAACCCTTGAATTAACCCATATGTAACGGTATCAGTTCTAAAGGGATGTTTTTTCTTCCAAATTTCAAAATTCAAGAAGAAATTTGGGATTAAAATTATTTTTCCGTTTCCTCTAAAAAATGGCTAAAACTTATCCAATCTAGTTATAGGTCAGTAACTCGGGTGGACCTCTTCGAATACATTTGAAAATATCTTGTATTTCGAATAGGTTAAACAGAAAAGAACCAGATTACTAATTACGGTTAGAAAATTTCGATAATTTTACTGCAACAGCGCTCATGACAAATTTTTGGACTACAATTCTTAAACCTAAGAAATTCTCACCGGTATAGGATAGGCCCGGTAACAATAGTCTGCTGAAATTATTCATAATACAAAACGATAAGATAGATCGTTACAAGGTTTTTTTCCCATATCGAGGACGTCAACGCAGGACCTCGTAAGGTACGAAACGTAAATTTTACAGGAGAGCAATAAAACTCTTGAAAAATTAATAGACAGTACCGAGTATGCTAACACTGCAAAATTTGATTAAAAAAAAATATATACTTCAAATGTTATTTAATGGCAAACACTTTTTAATGCTCTGTAGGTGGTCATATTTTATTTTAGTAATTTTTGGTTGATCTTTGTACAAAGCAGAAAACACAGCATTTGAGAGATCAATCTTTTTTGGTCTTATTGGTAAGTCTTCAAACTTAGATTCGAAGTTTAATTTGTAACGGATTTTTCCTTCAAAATATTCTAGGACACGGATGTCTGTTACATGACTTCTTATAGCATTGGATCCTGATGCGCCTTCTGGCCCTTGACCTGGTCTTATCGAGTGGTACTTCAAAAGATCTTTACTTCCATAGTTTAGAAAAAAAGTGTGATCCATGTTTTTCACAGTGTAAGGTGACTTCGATCTGGCTTCCTTTGAAATTCTGAGGTAATCGCTTGGTAAATATATTTTCTTGTTTTTAAGAGCGTGCTCGATGGAGCTGTGAACTGAATCACACTCCATCTGCGTGTGTCCCTTCTCTAAAAATTTTTGATTAATGAGTATATTGTATTTTTCTGCTATATATAGCAAAGCATTTGCTAAGAATGCGTTCCTGTTTTGAGCAGTGCAACCGTCCGAATAAATTATAATTGGTAGCTTGGTAGGAGAAGATAGTATTAACTGCTCTAAGTATTTTACTAAAAAAGAACCATATGTCGAAGCTAGGCCATCAGCATTGCTTTCATTGTAGGTACCAGTAACATGTGACTTCTTTGGTGGCAAGGTTATAAATGGTAAAGTTATGACAGCAGAGTTTCATTTGTAATATAAATTACTTGCTGGTAGATGTGGAGCTAGTTTCACTGCCTGAACATCCATTGTGATGGTATGACATTCTCCTCGTAGTGCCTTCTCTTTATCAATTTCCTTCGATTGCCTGGCTTGATCTTTCTGAGACTGTGCTTTTCATAGTTTTCTTTGCTTTCATTTCCGTTTTTGTACATAAAACATAGATCACATTGATCTTTTCGCTGAGTGAATATTGATAAATTCATCTCGTCTGCCATATTTTTCATCGAACGAAAAGCAAGAATATTCTTGTTTTCTTTCTCGCATTCAGATTGATACACTTTATACAAATCCATCCAAGACTTAAAGCATTGCTCTAAGTAGAGTCTGTTAGTATCCTTACGGCAATAGTGAGATGGAAGTTTGTTTAAATTCGTCAAAAATTGCCTCCTAAATATCCTTTCCTGCAAGAATGTATCCTGACGTTTATTACGTGATTTAACATCCCTTTCTTGATTTTTGGTCATACCATTCTCAGCTTTGAAAGCCCATGATCGTGTAGTCCATTCTCCTAAACATAGAGTATTCAGGTACATTTTCTTGCAAACAGGTACATGTTTATTTCCTACTATAAGATTATATTTTAAGGTCACAAATCTTCGAGATTCTTCATTTTTGTTTTTTGTTTTTCTTTCTGTTTGGCATATTTTAACCGTAGCTGCAACATATATTTTCCTCTGTTCCCAGTTCATATCCGACCAGAACTTTTTATAAATCTCAATTCTTTCATTTTCTAAAATTTCAAAACATCTTTTAGTTGGTTCTTTGGCTTTACTCTTACAGCAACAACGTTGCTTAATTTTTCGCCCCTCTCTATGCGTGTGTTGAAATGTATTTTTTTGGTTTCTGGGTTTTCTAAAACCCAAATACTCATTCCCATACATTCTCAATTTTTTATTTAAGTTCCTTTTATTTACTCCAATTTTCCTTTTTTTACTTGAATTTTCCACTGTAATTTCTTCTTCCATTATTTCAAAATCAGGGTCCGCATCATTTATTCTTATTTCCTCTTTATTGCTATGTCCTTCTTGATCCGTCTCTTCAGTGGCATTATGGTTCTCTTGTTGGTTATTAAAAACCAATTCTTCCTCGCTGATATCAAAATCTTTATCCTTGTCTGCAATATTTATTATTTCCTCATTGCTGGTTTCTTCTTGGTCTCCCTCTTTACCGACATTAGGGTTCTCTTGTTTATTATTTACAATCGTTTGTTCCTCGCTTAATTCAAAATTTTTGACTGCATGATCTATTTTTTTTCATTATTTCTAGATCTTTCTTGATCTCTCTCTTCGGCGTCAGCATGCTTCTCTGTCTGTTTATTATTAACCATTTCTTCCTGTGAAAAATAATTTCGGCATTATTAATCATCTCAGACAAATCTTCAGGACTTAACATTTCACGAAAAATATCATTTTTCTCAGAAAAATTATAAATAACATTTTGGTTACAAAAACCAGCAAAATTCTCTTTGTTTTCTTGTTCTTCGTGCAGGGCTATACCCATTTTCATTAATTTTGGCCCTCTGGAGCACATCGCAGTACCTTGTAACTTTCGTCAAGTTTCTGTACTCTGTTGTCGCAGGACCTCGTAATTTCTAACTGTAAATAAAAAGATAATATTGGCTAATTGAAACAGAAATTTTTGATGAAAATAAACACAAATAACTAGAATAACATGGTAATTATATAAGTATAAGAGAAGAATCTTGTCTTTACTTACTTTGTGTAAATATAGCACGATCTGTGAAGACACAACAGAGCACCATCAACTTTATCTTAGCAAACTGGGCAGTTACGAGGTGTTGCGATTTAAATAACTCTTTGAACATTTACAAGGTACTGTTTTCTATAAATAGCGGGGAGTAGGAGCGTCATAAATTGACTGGTTCCCCGACCTATAGATGGAGGCACAATGTCTTTATTGAACCCAGCAATAATCGTATTATGACCAAAAATGTTAGTTACGAGGTCCTGCGTTGACGCCCTCGATATGTAGGTATATAAAAGTGAGCCTTGTGCTTGGCAATCAAATGTTGTGCTTCACTGAACTGAAAATGTTAACTGTTGCATTTGGTGAATGTACTTTTAGCAAAAAAATGTTTATGAGTGGTATAAACTTATTACTTCAACCAAGTACTTTTCAATGTCCGAAGCCAAATTAGAAACGACACTTATTCGGCTAAACACTTTGCTCAAAAGAATTAAAATGGTGACCTGGATATATGGTGATGACATCAAAATCAAACTTAATTACTCCAATGGAAGTGACCAGAAAATAACACGCCATATCCGGTCATTGTTTTCATCGATTAAAATAGCGTAGGGCATTATGAATTTTTGCCAGAATATCGTACGGTCAATAAGAAATATTGCATTTAAGTTATGCCCAATTTGCGTGCAGCAATACGAAAAAATCAACAGTTATGGACATTGCACCACAATAATGTGCCAGCTCACACCAATGCTTGCCAAAAACAACACGTCATTTAGCGAATATACAGACCTCATCGCTGGAAAAACCATACCAAACAGTGCATATCAGAAACGAGGATTGGAAAACACGCTGGCGCAAGTGTACTATTAGGGGGGACGACATTATAGATACTGATAAATAAATACAATATTTTTCAAGAAAATTAAAAAGTCACCAAATCTTGCATACAGATATTTTGTATCCAGTGTCACATTATATTATTGGTTTGGTTTACTCGAAGTAGTAAGCTGTATCGGTACTACAACAAATTTTTCAAACATTTTATCTAGATAATTACTGTTGTAGATAGATCATTGAGACTATGATAAAACTATTTTCAAAAAGTTTTACTACAAAATCAATAAAATCTTAATTATAATTCAAGTCTAACGACAATGTAGGGGAGACCGGGGCGGAACGGGGTACTTAAGGTTTGTAGATGGATTAAAAATACAAAATGAAAGAATTAAGCTCTGTAATAGAATGGTATGGTTTCTATAAATATTTATTAAAACAAGTTTGGTATGAATATATTTTATTTCACCATAGAAATTGAACTTAAGATTTAAACAAAAAAATTCGAAAAGAGGTTGACCTTAAAGGCCATCCTTGCAACTTCCCGCTAGTTTTAACCGCAAAGCTATAATAACGTGACGTATTTTGACGTTTTTGACTTTTTTTGAAATGTTTAAAAAGTCATAACTTTTTAACGCCTTATTCGATTTTGATGTTCAAGATGGCATTCGACGCAGTTTTTTGAGGCCTAAAAGCGTTACCGGGAGTGCAAAATCGGTTAGTCAAAAAATCTCTAAGTTATTGAAAAAAAAAAACACTTTTTTTAAAATTTTTCGACAACGATATCTCACGAACGAATCAACCGATTTTAATTTGCAAAACGGCATTCGACGTGGTTTATTAAGCTTAAGAGCTGATTAGGTTATGAAATTGATCGATGTAATGGCCAAAAAGATATGCCCAAAAAACATCATTTTTACCAATTGTTTTTTTCGGTTATTTTAAAATTTCTCAAAATCTATCGGTTCGAATTGGTTCAAACTTACAGGGAATCTAAGTTAGATGGAACTCTTTGGAACGCTTTTTAGTTCATTCCGATCGGTCAAACCGTTCAAAAGTTATAAGAGGTTTACATACATCCACACACACACACATCCACACGTACATACAGACATACAGACACCCTCGTAAAAATAGTCAGGGGAGGTTCCTAAGACCTCAAAACGTTGAGATCCGATGAAAACTCGATTTTCGAAAAACGGGGTGAAACCAATAACTTCCCGATTTTAAAAAAAATTTTAATTTTTTTTAGCGGGAAGTTAAAAAAGTGTATTTTATCCCGTTCTGCCCCATATATGGGGCAGAACGGGATTTACAAAGGGGTAGAATGGGATACACTTTTACGGCTTACATAAATCGCAAATGAGTTGGTCATCGTCATCGCTGTCGATTCCCGCGCATGAATTATGTGCCCATTTTTTACAAAGCATGCATGAGCACCATCCTTCGATAGATTTGGAGTATTGATCATTACAATATAAACAATTGACGTCTTCTTCTTCAGAGCTATCCTCTTCATCAATCGTTTTTTTCCTCTTCTTTTCAGGTTTCTTCATTTTCTTGGGTACGACAGCTCTTCCTTTTCCTTTAGTGTTAGTTTCTTTTTGCACCAACTTTCGCTTGGCTCTGTCTTTCTTTGCTTCGTTAGCTTTCTGAACTTTTTTCGCTGATTCCTCCAGCTCTGTCTTATAGGGGGATGCCGTTAGTATAGCTGTTTTGCCCCTCTTTCTTGCTGTTCTTTTTTGTCCTACCTTCACTTTTGGAATTGGCATTATTTGTTCCGGGGACAAATACTGGAATACATTTGTTTTTAAGGGATTCATTAGAGGGTTTCCAGGATAATTATTATGAGGCATCCATGAACAGCCAGGCTTAGGTTCGTTTTCTACAGGAGTGTTTCGAGTGTGTTTGATTAATGCTAAAGGAATTCTCGGAGGAGAATTGTCGTTAATTACTGAATGTTCTACAATATTTTCAGAAATAACAGCGGGAATATTTTCAACCATGGCCGAATTTTTGATTTTCCAACCCAGCAGTTGGTGCTTCGACCAAGGGAATATCAGTTACAGAATTTTCTGTAACATTTTCCGAAATAATGACATTAATATTTTCAACAATGGCCAAATTTTGACTTTCCAACCGAGTAGCTTGTGCTTCGACTAATGGAATATCAGTAACTGCAGCCGGTAAATAGTCAGCATCTGTGAAAACATTTATATTATTGGGCCAGATGCCAGTTTTTTCGAACCCTTTTAAGCCCGTTCTCATATTTGCTGCACTCAAAAATGCCTGTCCAAATAACGCCGAAATTTGATGTAGGGTAACGACTTTTCCTGGATTTGATCTTAACCATTTCCTCACTTCATCTTCATAATACAAGCTTAATGGCCTCATAAAAGCTACGTCAAGGGGCTGGAGACGATGGGAGCAGTGTGGGGGAAAGCATAGCAAAATAACACCTTTGTCTCGAGCTAGTTCAATTACGGCTAAGTTCTTAGTGTGTGTTGCATGCCCATCAAGAAGAAGTAGCACAGGGCATTCTTTTTTCGCATTAGAAAATTGAACAAATGCTTGGAACCATTTATAAAAAATGTCGGCTGTCATCCAACCGGACTCATTTGCTTCAGACCAACCTCCTGCAGGTAAACCTACCTCAAATTCCTGTTGTTTTCTTTTCCTAGGAAATATTAACATAGGAGGCATTAAAGGTCCAGCTGCTGAGCAGCATATTTCAGCAGTTACCAAATTCCCCCTCTCTGCGGAAGTCAAAACGCCAACTTGACGCTGTCCTCTATTTGCAATAATTTTTGAAAACTGTTTAGGGACAACAGTAATACCCGTTTCGTCACAGTTATAAATTCTCGCTGCAGTTAATTTGTGTTCGTCAATAACTGCAGTGAGTAATTTAAAAAATTGCGAGACGGCTACTTTATTGAACCCCATAGCCCGTGCTCCAGATGTAGCTTCAGGCTTCCTCAGACTTAAGTCTCTGTGGCGACTCATGAAGCTAGTAGCCCAATCTTCCCCTGCCATTTCCAGGTTTTTATTAAAAGAATGTTTACACTGGTTTTTTTCAGCAAGTTGATACGCCATTCGGCGCAGTTCTTTCACACTAAATCCGAATAGTCTTTTTTGCATATCTTTTAGATAGTCTACAAGTTCTCGTTCTTGTTCAAGGTTGAATTCACATTGATATTTTCCTGAGGTTTTATCAATTATTGATTCCGCATTCTCTCTCTTCTTCTTCACATAGCTTTCAAGGGTTGTCGACGGCACTTGGAATTGGATTGCAGCTTTTTTAAATCCCATTTCGCGACTAATTACCGCTTCAACAGCTCGCTCCATATTTTCTGACGACCATTTTTGTCTATCTGTCTTCCGTTTGTAATGGCGTACCATCTAAAACGAAAAAGAAGAATTAAAAGTTTGATTAATTGAAAAACTAAAGCAAATAATATATTGGGACAGAACGGGATATACCCCATTCCGCCCCATTCCGTTCTGCCCCCAACAGCATCGTATCAGAAATGTCAGTTCACTCTCGCCATGTTTAATTTCTAATGTGTGCCATTATGCTAAGAGGTGGAGATTACATGTTTAAAATGCTGCGTAGCATCAAATTGATATTTTAAACGTAATTGATCGCACTTACCTTGAAACAAAATGCACTTTTATTACAACGATTGCGTATTTTTCGCGATGTTTTCAAGTTTTGATGCAAGTCACGGAGATACACTAACGACAACTTCTCAGGACTGTACGGCGAACAATACTAACACAGTATACGAAGCGTGGCGTGACTACGGTACTTCCCGTAGATTCTCGAACCACCATACCGTTCCGCCCCGCTACCCTGTAGCGCCCCGGTGTCCCCTAAGTATTTTGATTTACTCCCTGAATTAAAATTAATAATCATTGACAATGACAAAACGACTGTTAATATTGATGTGTGTAGTTAAGATTTATATGTTATCATCCACTATATTGTATCCACTCTCACTGATTGTTAACCGATTGTTATCATTCCTGGCAGTAAACTGTTGTTTGACTTAAAAGTTGATTTAACAATTTTATTAATTTTGTGATACAATGTTTGATTATAGTACTTCTCTATAACTCGAGGTTCAATTGTCTGAGAGTGACGTCATGCAGGAAGGGTCCCGCTTCAACCAATGCGAGATTCGAAGGAATGCTAGTTGCCATGTTTAACTTAGAAATACTTACTATCTTTTTCTTATTAACGCGCAATAGAACTTTTAAGAAAAATGTCAACACTGGAGAACATTATAATTAACTGCGCTAGTGCCGCTTGACATTTTTCTTAAAAGTATCTCTTTCTATTGCGCATTAATAAGACAAAGAAAGTTATTCTTTCTAAGTTAAACATGGTAACTATACCTCGAGGCCCAATTGTGTGTCAGTGACGTCATGGTGACGTAAATGCAAGTGTAACCAATGCGAGGTTCGATTGAATGGTAGACTTACTATCTTTGCCTTATTAACGCGCAAGAGAAATAGATACTTTTAAGAAAAATGTCACCACTGGAGAACATTATTAAGTTCGCTAGTGCCGCTTAACATTTTTCTTAAAAAGAATCTTTTTCTATTGCGCGTTAATAAGATAAAGATAGTAAGTCTTTTTAAGTTAAACATGGCAACCAGCATTCATTCGAACCTCACATCACAATAACGTCACAATAACGTCACTCTCAGACAATTGGGCCTCAAGGTATAGTCTCAGAGATATTGGTTATTTTCCAGAATTAATTTTGAAGTCATTTTGAGTAATACCTTAAATGTCTTATATTGACTGAAATTTAAAAAACATGGACATAAAATTATTATATATACAGAAGCATTTAGGGTATCATAAAACTCTTCTTCAAGAACTGATTTGATCTTAAAACATCTGACTTACGGTCTCAACATTGTGTGATTTTTAAATATCTGTTTATTAAAACAATTATTATTAAAAGGATGACATTGGCGATTAATTTAAATTCAGATGATTAAAAAATGAAAATAACTTACCAGCAAGCTATTTATAATAATGGATCATCCTATTTTTTTTAAAAGTATCTTACAACTTTCCATCGAACATCTTATTGTTGGGTCAGTGAGTGAAGGTTTGAAAACAACAATCATAGTGGTTTAATTGCTGAATTAGGACAAGAAACAGAAGCTAATGTTGTAACTAGGTATTTATCCTAGAATCGACTTTTAAAGGGTGAAAACTACGAGTTTTGCAACATTTTCACATTCATCACAAAAACTATTCATTTTAGGGAAAAACGCAAGAAATTCAAATTTCCTGGAAGACAGGCATGTTTGCTCTATACCGATTCTGGATAAAAAATCTGCTTTATATGGGTCTTCAAACTTCAAATACTGTACTGATGGTTTTAGGCCATGGCTGGCTTATTACTGTATACATACTGAACGGGTTTTGTATTGTTCTTAACCGCGTGCTGTTAAATTTTGACATACATAATATAAAAAATATATGTGGATTTTGCAAAGTAATATTAACATTTTAATTAAAATGTCATTAATATTTATTTAAGGATGTTATTATGTTAATTAGTAGCGCGCATTACGGAAAGATATGAATTTTTAGAGAAAAATATGGTACGCCACTTAGATATTTCAAATTAAAAAGTATTTTTGAATTCCTCGATCAATTTCTGACAAAAATATCCTTCGTGCCTTTCTTTCATATGGGGCGCCGTTTTTATACAAAAAAACTTAAGGGGGTAGAAGCATAAAGGAGATTTATAGGTACATTAAATTTGCAGGGGTTAAAGTTAACAATATATAACTTCCTTTCTTTGCTAACGTTTAGTTTCTGAATTAACACAGTAAAGATAGAGAATTGTGCACATCACATATTTCGATTATATATTCATACAAAACTCCATTAATAAATTTAAAATTTATTTACCTACTACATATTTAATAATTTTAGTACCTCTAAGAAAAATTAAAGTTTTTTCTAGTTTCGTATAAATAAATAATAATATGTAATGACCAAAAATCCCAATCTTTACGGTGTTAATTTTGAATTTTCGTTTATAATTCAGAAACTAAATGGAAGCATTTTTTGAATGCAGACGAATGATTTTTTAAACTATTAACTTTAAATTTGAGTTTTTAATATACATATCTACTTAAGTACTTATGGTCCAACCCTCTTAAGAAGGTAGGGCGAAAACGAGGATGCCTCACAGTACCGAATGGAATCCAGAAGAACACTTGCTTCTTGCTTCATGGCAGCAAAGGTGAATAAATGAAATAAATGGCGCGTGGACAAGAAGACTGATTAAAGATATCAACACAGGGAGGTAAACTAGTTTCTTAGACAAGTTCTTAGGGGACATGTACGTTTCGGCACTAAAGGAAAACCTAGAGACGAAATTTGCATATATTGCGGAAAGCTAGATACGACGGAACACAAGTTCTTTGTATGCCAGAAATAGAGCAGAGAAAGGTCGGAAGCAGAAGCCAAGATTGGTGTTATGTACGCGGAAACGGTCATAGAAAAGATGATTGCTACTAAAACAGCATGGAAAGCAGTTATGAGCTTTGCAACAAAGATCATGACTGCTAAAGAAACGGAAGAATGAAGATATCAGGAGGGGAGGACTCTAGGGTGCACGGATTAACAGATCAATCGACCCTGAAACACTAAAATATCCTTCTCCTGATGTAAACACACACAGATGCTGTAGTAGCAAGAGGATAAACAAGGAAATAACAAAGAGCATAACAACGAAGGTATATAAACAAGCTCTAAACACCTTGCTTGCTTACCCATGTAATTGCATGAGATATATTAAACATCTAACAAGAGCAAATATGAAAAGAGTACTGTTTTTATATTATAAGTAAATTATTAATAATTAGAAAATTAATAAAAACTTTGAAGACTAGTAAAAAAGACTTAAAAATACACGCAGATACTGGGAAAATGTTGAAAAATTGTTTTATAGAAATTTTTAAGTTATAAGTTTTCACTTCTACCGGCAGTACTTATGACTTATGACTGCTGCAATTTTTTAAATTTGCTGGATACATTTTTTTTTAAATGTGTAAGCAATTAGTTATTATGAGGCTAAACCAGGGAAGCTTCAACTCCTAATAGTGGATATAATGTCTTCTGAGTCTGAAAGTAGAGAGAAATATTGACGCTGACAGTTTTACTGAATATTTCGTAGAAATAATGGACCGTTATACCTATAATGACGATAGGAGTAACCTATTTGATATGAAAGTGTTGAAATAAATGCTTCCCGTTAAACCAGAATTATTTGTTTTAAAGGAAAAAACGGTGCAAAATAATATAAGCATTTTCAAGTCAGATGAGAAATTAAGACGCGTTCTACGGATTTAAGTTCTCATTTTAGTCGAAGCAATGAAGCATTATGATAGGAAATCTTTTAGGATAGGACGGATCGGAATGCGGTTTTTTGCAATTGCTTTCAAAAATTATTTATACCATTCCTACCTACTTTCTACCTAGTACAAACCGGAAGTGCATGGCTGCAGCCAAAAATGCTTTAAAAAAATGCATTTTTTTAGAGGATTATTCGACAAATTCAATAACTTTGTAAATAAGAGTCAGAATTGGCCCAAGTTGGATACTCCGAGGTTCTTAAGGTCGTTGAACAACATTATGATGTTCAAATTGACCCACCTGGAGCTTAGAAACGGCAACGAACGGCATCTCCGGGAGACTATCCCGAACTTCATGCGAGGAAGGAGAGAAACACGAGACCCGGGGATCTTTTGGGTCGCTGAATTTAAATATGGCACCGGCAAACACCCCACGGACACCTGGTGCGCCATAACCTGGATGCGGACGTCATCTTCAAGAATTTTCCTGGAAATTGCGACAAGAACAACCCGAAAATCATTATGGGGCATTTTGTGTACGCTGAATCCGAATTTCATGTGGAAAACGACTCCCCGAACACCTGGAGTGCCCTAACCTAGCTCTGAAAGTCATCCCCGAGGTTTTCCCAGACACAACTGAAAAATAGGAACCGACAATCGTTACGGGTGGTTTCTTGGGGCACTGAAGTCAAATATGGCACCGGCGAAAACCGTGTTCGCCGGTATCATATTTGAATTCAGCGAGCCAAAAAAAAAAACCTTGTAAATTTTCGGTTCGTCTTTTTCAATTGTGTCTGGAAAACCCTCGGGGATGACGTTCAGAGCCATGTCAGGGCGCACCAGGTGTTCGGGGGGTCGTTTTCCATATGATATTCGGATTCAGCGCACACAAAATGCCCCAATAATGATTTTCGGTTCGTTTTTGTCGGCATTTCCAGAAAAATTCTCGAAGATAACGTCCGCGTACAGCTTAGGGCGCACCAGGTGTCCGTGTTGTGTTCGACGGTGCCATATTTGAATTCAGCGACTCAAAACTCCCCGGGTGTCGAGTTTCTCTCCTTCCTCGCATGAAGATCGGGATAGTCCCCCGGAGATGACGTTCGTTGACGTTCCTAAGCTCCAGGTGTTCGGGGGGTCAATTTGAACATCAGAATAGTGATCAGCGACCTTAAAAACCTCGGAGTACCCAACTTGGGCCAATTCTGGCTCTTATTTACAAAGTTATTGAATTTGTCAAATAAACCTTTTGAAAGCAAATGCAAAAAACCGCATTCCGATCCGGCCTATCCTAAAAGATTTCCTATCTTTGGCATTTTTAGTGCTTCATTGCCTCGACTATTTAGCTCGTTTAGAAAGGGATCTTAGAAACAAAAAGAAAACATTAGAGATTTGGAAAGATTTATTGTACCTCGAAAAAAAGTTCACAAACAAAATCATTAAGTCAAAAGAATATGACTTAACTTATATAAACAAACGAGTAATATAGTAATCGACAACTTCTTCGCGTTTGCAATAATAAAAATAAAATTAAAAATCCAGAAAATAAATATCAACAACACCTAAGATATTTCAATGTACATTTTTAAAACAAAACAGTGTAGATATATATGCTTACAATATGTTACCGCCATGTGCGCCACCTTTTTGGAAGGTCAAGATGCATAGTTTTGGCATAATATAAATAATAAATGAATCATTTATTGATAATCTCTTTATTGACAATTCGTCTGTTTTATTATTATATCATATACAAAAATAATTTTTGTATTTTTGATTACATAAACGATTTGTTCAAAAAAAAAAACTTTTATTTTGAGTACTTTAACATACCTTCATTAAAACACAAAAACTTTTTTATGAAGCGAATATAAAGATACTCCAAAAGCAATTTATATAAATTATCCATAAAAAGTAGTAAAATACACATTACAACCCAATATTACTAAATTTTTTCCTTGAAGAACGTTTCCGGCGAATGCTATGAAATACCAAAAAATGGAATGATCTGTCTCTTTAGAGCTCTTTGTATAGAGAACAAGGAAGCATAGCTTCTGTCGGTCAGCTCTTAAGAGCATATAGCAAATTTCACTTGTTGATTGTCAACAGGTTTACAATGTATGAAATAATGTCGCTACTAGAAAAAAGAAAACAGGTAGAATATTTGTGTAGAAAAGCTTTTTAAAATGTTAAAAAATTAGTGCAACTCATACGGAAAAAATGGCGTAGATATGAGACACAGACCAGTATCAGGAAGACCGCGTAAGATTAAAGAAAACAATTTAACCACTTTATTGGCCATAGGATGACATAATGCTCGTGTAGGGTTTCGCAAATTGGTTAATAGATTTGGAAATCAACGAAATGTATGTCCATAAACCGTCCGTACGTCACTAAAAGGCTTCATTTCAAGAAAACAAAAAAAAACTAGAATGACACCTTTACGGAGAATAGCATTTTGTCAACGATTTCAAGAAGATAATTTTAATAATATAAAAACATTATAAGACGATATAAAGATAATGGATGAAATTTGTTTCCAAAAAGGTACAAATCACTTAAAACTCTTATCAAAACAACCTGTTACTGTTCAAATTTCCAAATTTGTCATCAAAACAATGGTTTGAGGAGCAATATCTCAAAGTGGTGGCACACCTTAGTGGTACCGTTAATAATGAAAGTATTGTGACATTCTAAATGATTTTCTTCTTGAAAGGGCGCATGCTATATATTCAGAAGGGTGGCGTTTTCAGCAGGATGATGCAAGATGCTATACTTTGGCCTGGACTCAAGTTTGGATGCAAGAACACCAAGTGACAGCAATAGGCTACTTGACACATAACTAATTTCATACAATAAATGAGTATTTCTTACAGTATTTAGCTTACGAAAACGAAATATATCGATTTTAATAACTAAATGCGTAAGATTAATTTTAAAATTCAATTTAAAAAATGTGTTTAATTTGAATCGCCGAAAACGCTGTCGGCCATGTTGTGACGTCATACAAATTGTAAACAAAACGAGTAATTTGAAGTGGTGTTATTAAAAGTATAAATATTACGATAAAAATTCCTTATCACGTTCTTAATTTATTTGCTTTATTGAAAAACAATAATAAATTCATTATGGACGTGGGTTTCACAAAAGCAGACAGCACAAATTTGCCAAAAATTGATACATTAATGTTTCGTAATTTCTTTGCCTTGAATCCAGATTTCTGCTCTGCCGAGCTAAGAAATGTCAAGACTTCTATGTAAGTACAGTGCAGTTGTTAAATAGTAGACATAAAAAGGAAGAATGAGTGTATTTATTCTTTTCAGAAGGGATTCAAAAGTACCTACTCATTTATGTCATAAGTATCGTAACCTCTGAATAATGTAACTAACATCTATTTGTATTCCTTGATGTGTTTTTGCATTCTCGGACGTTGCAATAACGATAATTACTGTATTTTTTATGGAAATTAGTTGAAATCATGTTTTTAAAGTAAAGTAAACTGGAAAATTGTCCGTGTTTATATGTCAAATGATTGTTTACAATACGTATGACGTCATAAAATGGCGGACAGCGTTTTCGCACCTACATGAAGAGATGGATTTTAAATTACAGTTTTGTGGTTTCATAGGTGTTAAAAATTTAACTTAGTAGCACAAATATTAACTATTTAGGACCTAGTTTAAAAAAGAGTCAACTAGCCTATTCCATGACAAGCAGCATCACCAGAACTTTGTCCGATTGAAAACATATGGGGACTATTGAAGATTAAAGTTGATCGAGCAGCCCTACGAAATACAAATGAATTGATTCAGTCAGTTTTGCAGTTCTGGGCTACCATCACCGAAAATTATGGTGTTGTCCTAGTTTCGGGTGTACCTCTACGTTTAGTTAAGTGTTTGCAGTTTAATGGACGTTTTATAAGTAAATAAGATGGATTATTTATTATAATTTTCCAATTCAAGTATTAAAAATAAATACTAAATAATTATATTGAGCATTGTTTTTTCCGGATACTTTCTAGACGGATTATATATGCCATATATATATACTATTAAATGGTGGTCTTGTTTTATTTATTAACTCTGTCAAGCTTATCTTAAGGTATGGACACAACGGGGACCATCGACCCTATACCATAGCATAATACCCTGGATCTTTGCTTTGACCCTTGCTCTGACCCACACGCACCCGTGGTCACATCGAGGCTTGGAGCATCGCACTTTCGCGCCAGTTAAGCGTGAACGATCCTCTGTAAACATGGATTTTTCGACATTCTCTTCTTCGGACGAGGAAGATAATATTTTAAATTCAAGTGCTAAAAAGTGGTACCTATATAAAAGATCTCAAAAGACGAAAATGCATCCCTTAAACAAAAAATGTATGTTGTATGGAGAATTTCATCATCTATATCAAGATTTAAGAAAAGATCTGGATCGTTTTTTTTGACAACATGAGAATGAAAAAAGAAACTTTTGATTATATTTTAAACGAGTACCCTGGTCGAAGGTCGAAAAAATACTAAGCTCAGTTTCTACCCTGGTACCAACTATCAGACCTTAGCTCCATCCTATGCGCGGAGCGATGGTCGGTGTTATTATTATTAAGTCTATAGTTAGTAGTAGTCTAAATATATATTGTCAGTAGTTAATAAAAAAGTACAAAAGCAGATCTTTGGCATCTATTGATTTAGTATAATATTTTATAGTAAAGCAACCAGCACCAGTATAGAGTCTCTTACGGACAGTAGAGAATCTTGAGACGGCAGTCAGCCTTACAGTCGGTGCTCCGACATAACCACATAGATCTAAGATCTAATATGTATTATGTGTTTATTTTTTTTTTGGTGAGCGAAGCTATGGTGTGATGCTATGGTCGGAGCGATGTTCGGCGCTCCGTTGTGGCCGTACCAGAGACAATATAATATATTTATGATATATTATCTCTGGGCCGTACACTTTTATATTTAGGACCATTTCAATTAAAACAAACTGTTTTTCTCACGTAGACACTTATCCTACCAGGATGTCTTTGCTGATCTTATTTTATAAACAAAACAAATACCATAGTCTAAAATTTCAAACCATGGCATTATATAAATATAATATCCGTTTCAATATAGACTAATTTTTGAACTAATAGGCGTCATTTAGATAATTAAAATAATAATGTTCTGTAATTACTTTTTTCAACCGACAGCCTTCCCAAGGGGGCTAGAGGGGTGTATTCACCAGCCAGTAAAGGTAACGGCCAGAGAGAAGTAGCATATCATAATATTCGTCTCTCTCTCTCACACACACACACATACACCAGTCTTGCATTGGTAAAACTGAAGGCTATTTCCTGTAGTATATACTGGAAGTTCAGCCCACGGTTGTCAATTTTCCAAATTAATTTTGCCCCTTGGACTATCATTATGAATATTCAGATGACAAAAATTTCCCTTTATTATTTATGTTTTGCTGTTATGATAATTATATATGTGCGTAATCAGGGGTGACAGATACACCTACGACCTATAAGATCTATTGTGTCTTGATGTTTCCTCAGACTTGTAGCAGCTCTTCTAGCCCTAACTTTCTTAGAAAGTTTAGGATATCGTTGAACTTCAAGTTACGTAGATCTTTCTCTTCTACTTCGTATGATCCTAGAATTACGTAATGCAATGTTTTCTGAGAGTATTTGTATTGAGGTTTCGTCTTCTTCCTCTCAGAATCTGCACTTGCTTCATCTGCTAAACTTAGTTTTTTTATGTGTCCTCTTAATCGGCAGTACCCGGTTAATATTCCCGTTATTATACGGAGGTTGTTTTTATTGATGTTTAGACAACTCAAAGATCTCTTCTGGTAATAGTTTCCCAAAAGCGTCTTCGGTTGTCTTAGTCCTTCTAGATCGTTCCTGTACTCAATCGACTTCTTTCCTGAGTTTTTCTAAGACTACCGCTGATTCTAGATGGTTCTGGTCCCAAATATGTTTTTTTTGTACATACAATATACATACATACTTACATACATACATACATACATACATACATACATAAAGACAGAAATACTTATATAAATAGAATAATTAAGAAATTTTTGTAGACTTTATACTACTATATTTTGATATAATTTAGAACAATAAAAATTAAGTTAATTTTTATTATGTTTGAAACTTTCGCTCGTCTATTCTTTACTTTAAAACGTATATAAGTGTAATTTGTCATAATGTAATAATAACCTCAGCTTATAATCATTTTTATAATTGTCTCTCTATGTAACGTCTACTATAGCAGACATGGCGAACTTCGCACCGCCTAACACTAATGTTTTTTCCAATGTTTTTTTTTTAATTTTTACGATTAATTTTTTGTATTTTTTATCATATTTTCTCATTAGTTTTTACTATTATTTATAGTACTTTGTAATTTATCGGTTAGGTATATTATAATATAATATTAACTGTGCCACCTAACGGTGGCGTCATAGTTCTTAGGTAAATAAGTTTTGCTCTTTTAAATATATGAGATATCAACTGCGCCACCTTACGGTGGCGTCATAGTACTTAGTTATGTAAGAATTACAGGTGTAAATTTATAATATCTCAACTGCGCGACCTTAGGGTAGCGTCATAACGATTAATTACGTAATAAACGCGTTCGATCGCTGCAAAATTCAAAGTGCTATAGGGAAAATCGCGGACTCCGATGCGCTATGTATAGGCACGCTGCCGCCGCCCCGGCCGGCCAGTATCACCGCAAGCGCTACGTCCCGCAATTTTAAATCTGTAAAATCTTCGAAAATATTCATTTAAATCTTGTGCTGTAAAGGACCATATAGATCTATATTAAATCAACAATGTATATAAGCTATTTAATTGGATAAGGATTAATGCTGTATTGGTTAAAATCGCTTCGAAAATTAGCCATTATTTGTTGTAAAAAGTAAATTACAAAAAAATGTTATTGTGGGATATCCATAAGAGATAGACATATACCATCGCGGAGTTTTCTGTAGACCTTATCAATGTGTACAAATAATTAGTACATTATTTTGATAAATCTCGTAGGGTTCAGCCTGCGTTTGCAATGTAAGCGGAAAAAAATTGATAATTAACGACATCACATTAGAAACCTCAAAAATAACAGTATTTCTCCACATATAAACCTTCCTATTGAATCACTCTATCTATTAAAAAAAAAACGCATCAAAATCCGCTGCGTAGTTTTAAAAATTTAAGCATACAAAGGGACATAGGGACAGAGAAAGTGACTTTGTTTTATACTATGTAGTGATAGTGATAGGTAGCTGCGTTTCTTTTTTGAAGTTATACTTCTATTCGGACACTCTGTGGAATGAATTAGTGTGTAGCTAAATGGGAAAAATCATTACATATGTAATGGTGTGAGTAAGAGAGAGACAGAAACACATATATGGTATCAGTAGGTACATTAAAAAGAGATAGATATACAAAAAACAATCTGAGCTAATGTTTTGGAATATCATAGTAACGTATTACATTGTGTTTGACAGATTACTTTATAATTCTGTAAGTAAACATAATATAAAGTTTAGTATTTTATATTAATCATAATATGTATTCAGTAATTTGCATTATACTTATTTTGCATTACGGGGTTTTGTAAATACTTTTTTTGTACATTGATCATTTTACTGTTTAGTTTTCGTGTTTGAAGTAAGGACACACATCAACTGGTCTTATTTTTCTAAGTATTTATTTAATTGAATACAGTTAATTTTTAAAAAATATATATTTCTACTTGCCTGTGTTTGTAGTTATTAAGTTTTATTTATTAACAGTGCATAGAACTCATAGAAGTATAACTTCTGCCGGCAGTCCCACTGACTGCCACACCTTTTCTTGTTTTCAAAACAAATTAGCGAAGTACCTATTTACATTTTTCTATACAATATATAACCATTTTTATTGAAGTTATACTTCTATTTATGCACTCGGTGGAAAAGATTTGTGTACAGTTAAATGGAAAAAATCATTACAAATGTAATAGTGTGAGTAAGAGAGAGACAGAAACACTTATAAGGTATATTGGTCGGTAAAAACAAAGATGAAATATTTACCACATGTTATTAGTCATAACTATACGTCCTTTGAATACCGTTTCAACATTCAGTACATTGAAAAGGGATAGATATACAAAAAAACAGTCTGAACTAATGTATGAATATAATAGTGACGGACCACATGATTATTTGACATATTATATTATAATTCTGTCACGTAAGTATACATATAAAGTTTAGCATTTTATATTAATAATAATATTCAGTAATGAGTATTGTACTGTAGTCTAAAATACCATCACATGGTTGCAGTATATTCTGCTCTATGCTTTTAAGGTTGTTGGCTACATAAAGAGAGTTTTTACGAATAGTCGAGTCGAGGAAATAAACCACTAAAACCTCCGAATTTTGTAACGTAAGATGGATCGGAATGCTTTTTTGCACTGGATTCGTTAAAGTATCAGGTTTATCGCTATATTCCGAACAGACAATAGAGAGAAAACTTACAACTCGGTAAGTATGGCTGAAGATGGGTTTAATTTATATACTCGAGGTTTTTGGGGTCGCTAAACACGAAAATCATGATGCCGAAGGTCTCCGCGGCACTTGGTACCTAGGGTGTTTACCTCTTCTCCTATGGTTTTATGTAAATTCTGTACGAAATCAGTGCACACTTGGTACTCGGCTGGTTTTTGAGTCGCTAAATACGATAATAATAATGGCGATGGTTTTCGAAACACCTGGTGCTTAAGATGGACCTTGTCTCTAGGAATTTTATGCCAATTCATAACAAAGAGTGTACACGCGGTACTAGGAGGTTTTTGGGGTCGCTTACCACGAATATCATATAATGATTTTGCTACATCATTCGCATACAAATTTATGAATTCATGCGCGTATATAGAAGTATAACTTCTGCCGGCAGTCCCACTGACTGCCACACTAGTTTTTTTTTTTCATTATTGTTGCTTTTTAATTTGTTTTTTATGATTTCTCATAATTAGAGAAACACTAAATCTAATATTCCGGTTTTAATTATATTCAATGGGAAAATTAATATCAGCTATTAATTATTATTATCGGTCACAGATTACAAAACAGTAAAAGATAAACAACTATAAATTGATTTAATCTAAAGCCACTTTGACAGATAAAATAAAACATGACTCTCAACAAGTTTGTTGAAATTGTGCAGAATCATCGAAACTAAAGTAAACATAGGCAACGACTGTTAAAAAGTACACAAAGTTAAACCCAAGCACATGCCGACCAATTATATTATTATTCCCAGTGTTGCCGTTAGCAGTATTAATAATTTACAGAAAAAAATATACAACACCATGATCTCCCAGTCAGTTTTCTGTCTAATTTAACTTGTTTTCTATTCCTTTCTGCAATTATTTTTACAGCATGTTTAAATTACAAGTAACAATATACATAAATGAAATCCGAGAGTTTCAAGTTATAAAAATAAAGAAGCTTTCCTACTATTTTATCGTTTTTTTCTACCTAAAATTAACTTTAATGGATATTTAATTAAAATATAGAAACTGGATTTTTAGCAAATATTGTACCATTTTTAAATTATTATTGGAAGCATAGCTTTCTTACGTGAAAGAATGACCATAACGATCGACCCCCATAAAGGTGGCTGAGCCAAAGTGGAGAAATTTGTCGAAATTTAGGTTAAAATTAGGTACTTTTTAGGTGCTATTTAGGTGCGCAAAACAAAAATTAGGTGCACTAACCGTTTTTGAAATATTTACGAAAAACCATGGGACCGCCAGCCTTTGAAAACCTAGCTGACCCTTAATAAAAAAAAAAAACAAAAAACTAGGATTGAATAATCTTTAAATTAAGTGCTAATTAAGTGCTTTTTAAAACACGAAACATAAAATAAAAAAATTAAAAATTAAACGTATTAAAATTGAATATAGGTACTCATTGTGTATGGCAAAATGTCACATTTCTTCTTGCACTTTAAACCAAAATGGACATCGGCAGTTTAAGAACAGTTAGAAATCGGTAAAAATTTTTTGTCCCGTAATTTTTTTAATGGATAATTCGGAAGGTCACCAGTAAAATTTTTTTTTTTTTTTTAACTCGGACCGCTGAGCTGAGACTTGCAACCAGTCAGTTATAAAAAAATGTTAACTATGTTAAGTACAACTTAATTTGATGTACAAAAAGTGTTGAAAATAAATATTTTTTAATAGAAAAATTGATAATTTTTTAAAAATTGTTACTAGTTGAAATAACAATTAGAGATGATTGTTGAAAATAATGATAGTTTTCCATCTCTACTTTAAAATAAGCAAGGCTAAATAGGTTAGTTCAACATTCGTTGAGTCCTTTGTTTTACTACTTTAATTTTTCTCTTAGATAAGGCTCTATAAAACAAAAGAGTTAAAAATACAAGTACGATACAAACTAAACAAATTAATATGATATTGAAGATATTAAAGATTAAGTAAAATATTTTATTAAAGCTCGGTATTAAGTAATCGAGTTTTGAATGAATGAAATAGGGTGTTTAATATCTCAAGATTATTATGAATATTGGCTAATCGTAACACTCTTGGAATACAGCTGTTAAAAGTTTGGTTTTAACGATCAAAAGGTATATAAAATGTTTGTTGCTGTCGAGTTGGCCGGATTAAAACAAAAAGATTTATTTTTGCTAAGAAGTTCTGGCTTCTGCCATTGATTATATTAAAAAGTAAAGTCAGATCTCTCTGTTTCCTCCTAGTTTCCAAAGGAGCGATGTTCAGATATTGTTCCAAAAAACAATAGTCGCAAGGATCACCCAATTTAAAGGCTATGTATCTAGGAAAATTGTGTTTCACATTTTCGATGTTACTGCTATAAGTTATGTAATGTGGAGACCAGACAGAAGAACAATAATCAAGGTGGGGTCGAACTAATGAACAATAAAGAGCTTTAATTGCAATTGTGTCAGTAAAATCGCAGGTAAGCCTGCATTTTCATGGATTTTTAAATAACCGAGGGTATATGTTTATTGAAATTTAAGATGGGTTCAAGAATAATTCCAAGGTCGTTGATTTGGTTAACAGACTCCATGGTGTGACCATTTAAGTTATAATCAGAAATAATAGCAGGCACATGTGATCGATAAAAATGCATGATATGACATTACGCCTTTTTTTTAACTTAAAAAATTAAAAATCGGAAAAATTGGAAAAAAAAAGTAAAAATCGAAAAAACAAACTCTAATATTACGAATAGAAAAAGTTAAATGAAAAACAAGAACAAATAGTGAGACATTGAAAATTGGAAAGAGTGAAATATAATTAGAAATATATAAAAAGTGAGAAAATGAAAAAAGTAAGAAAACTAAAAAAAAGGGTGTGGCAGTCAGTGGGACTGCCAGCAAAAGTTATACTTCTATGCACTGTTAACTAATAAAACTTAATAACTACAAACACAGGCAAGTAGAATTTTTTTTTTTAATTAACTGTATTCAATTTAATAAATACTTAGAAAAATAAGACCAGTTGATGTGTGTCCTTACTTCAAACACGAAAACTAAACAGTAAAACGATCAATGTACAAAAAAAGTGTTACAAAACCCCAATACTCATTACTGAATATTATTATTAATATAAAATACTAAACTTTATATGTTTACTTACATGACAGAATTATAAAATAATCTGTCAAACACAATGTAATACGTCACTATGATATTCCAAAACATTAGCTTAGACTGTTTTTTGTATATCTATCTCTTTTCAATGTACTGATACCTTATATGTGTTTCTGTCTCTCTCTTACTCACACCATTACATATGTAATGATTTTTCCCATTTAACCCCACACAAATCAAGTCCATGATAAGAAGTATAACTTCAAAAATTTTTAAGAATAGATGAAACATTTAATTGTAAAAAGCATTATAATTGAAATGATCAGCAGCGTTGTAAACAAATAATTTTTACCCACGGCTCATAAGTAAATTGCGTATTTTTTAACCTATAACTCTGTCAGTAAGTGTCAAATTATTGAGGAGTTGTGTTATAGTTTCATTTACTAAACTAGTAAAGTAAGTAAATAGAAACCTGTATTATTATGCTGGTTACCGACAGTTTTCATTAAATTAAACTAACCTTTGACATTTCTCAGACAGGACCGTTTGCGAAATCAAAAATTTTTGACAACTTATGCCAAAATTTCAATTTTATATTTGTTATTTTTAGTTTTATAAAAAACCATTTGGTAAGTCGTGGGTAAAGCATAGTACTTCACTCAAGGAACAAATTGCATATTTAGCTCGTTTCTTTAGCCCCTTCGCTCGCAAGCTCGCTCATGGGCCAAACATACACTCGCTGTAATATGCAATTTACTCCACTCGTAAAGTAATATACTATTACTCTTACCCTTTGAACTTTGATCAAACAGAGACATGCATTAATATTATAAATCTGAAAGGCAGGAATAAAATTAAGGAAAAATTAAAAAAAAAGTAATATGTTTATAGAAATAAAAACTTTTGTAGATACGCGACGATGTATTTGATCACTATGACTTGTAAAGCTTGCGTAAAGACAGGGATATCACAAGAACAATTTCGGCAGATATATTTTTTAAAATTATTCCCTAATTTCATTCCAGTCTAATTTCCCAGTTCAAATGCTATAATGTGTATATTTCAGAAAATGAATTTACATAAATGCATATTTTGTTTTCGTATTGATTTTTTTTTGTTTTTGTACAAAATTTACTAGTTTTTAAGCAAATTATAATTGCTTACTAAATTTGTTGGTCTTGAACAGAATTTAGTATAAATGTATCGAAACGGCAACATTGATTGTTTCCATAATTGTGTAGTCGGCAAGTCCCTACAGTTGAGTCAGAATATGCGTGGTGCGCGAAAAGCACTTTCTATGCTTGTGCGCATTCGATATAATATCGTGGACACGTGTTTATTGGACCGTCTTGACCTATTCAAGGTGGCTCGCTGAAAAAATGAAGGTGGGAATATAATCGGTTGTTCTGTTTTGGAACAGATCTAGCGCGCAACACATGGTTTAAATATTCACGTATTCACTCACAGCTGTTGTTTTTATTACTATATGTCCATCTGTAAATGTAATAAGGATTAATGCATAATATATGTAATAATTACTGTAGTTGAAGAAAATCTATTTATTGATGTATGTGCCCTTATTTATTTGCATGAAGTTATACGAATAAATGGCATAGTAATAGTAAATGCCACACCTATTAAATCAAAACAATAAAATTAGGTGGAAATGTATATTTATCGACAAACCACATAAGTGGAAATGAATAATTCTTACAGAATCCCAATAAGATTGTATTTTGATGTAAATTAGTCAACCGTCATTCCATACTGTCATGCTGTCTACTTGACGCTAAGTCGAGCTGTATTTATAAGATAAATTTCCCCCAGAACAAAACTAATGTGTAAATTTTTGAAATTTGTTAAAAATTGTAACATTCATGTACGCTGACGATACCAAACTTAATTTTTCTATTTCAACTGATGATCTTAAAAGTAGTGCTGAAATAGTATATTGTAATACAAGTGTTACAATGACAGGTTTCGTAGTACGAGTGAAGTTTGTGAAACGAACCGCGAAGCGGTGAGTTTCGCAAAGAACGAATACTACAAACCGTCATTGTAATTCGAGTGTTACATACTATTTTTTATAATGAACTTTTAAAAGTATAAAAAAATAAATAAAATGATAGTATTTTGAAATATTTATTTATGTTGGCGATCTTGATACTTTTGACATTTGACAGTTTTAATGATTTTAAATTTGAATGTTTGTCAAATTTGAATAAAATATTCTGAATTTCGCAATATCGCTGATAATGTAGTTAATACAACATAATTCTTGATTTACTACCTGAACTCTTTTATCTTTCGTTGATAATCAGTGCAGAGCAACCAATTGTGTAAAACAAGAAGTTACCAAAAACAGTGTTACAATGAATGATACTCTTTTTAGTGTCGAAATAGAAACTTTGTGAACGTGAATTATAAAAAATCTATATATATATAAAAGGATGTGTTTTTATGTACGAAATCGATGAACTCAAAAACTACTGGACCGATTATTATGAAAATTGGTATATATATAAGTATTTTTCCATGGAGAAGGTTTATATAATATGCTCATTGATGCCACTCGCCACCAGGTGGCGCTGCCAACTAGCAACTTCTGCCCCGTTTAACCAATTGTCATGAAAATTGGTATGTATATGTATTTTTTCACGAAGAAAACGAATATGCTATGCACATTGATGCCACTTGCCACCAGGTGGCGCTGCAGAGTAGCAACTTCTGCCCCGTTCAACCGATTGTCATGAAAATTGGTATGTATATGTATTTTTTCACGGAGAACACGAATATGCTATGCCCCTTAATGCTACTCGCCACCAGGTGGCGCTGCAGAGTAGCAACTTCTGCCCCGTTCAACCGATTGTCATGAAAATTGGTATGTATCTGTATTTTACCACGGAGAAGATTTGTATGCTATGCTCATTAGTTCCACTCGCCACCAGGTGGCACTGCAGAGTAGCAACTTCTGCCCCGTTCAACCGATTGTCATGAAAATCAGTATGATGATGTATTTTTAATGGGTAAGATGAATATGATATTCGTATTAATTGAAGTTACCACCAGATGGCGCTCCCATGTATCAAATTCAATACTGATGAATAGATAGGTATCTATACGAATTCGTATAAATATAAGTTTGAAAAATATATTTTTGGTGCGATAAATAAAACAAAACTATAAACTTTCTTTCTTCTCCATCTCTTTTTTTTATTTTTCTTTAATTTATTTTAGTTGTTAGCGTCAACGCGCGCCGGGTTGGTACATCTATATACAATAAAAAACAAAACAAAAATCGTAAAAATTTGAAAAAATGAGAACAAGACATCAGTGTTCGGCGGTACGAAGTCCGCCGGGTCAGCTAGTATATTATAAATGAAGATCTTAATAATACTGCCAACGTATTTAAAAAGTACTCACTCATATTAAGTCCTAAAAAATCTTTAGCAATACTATTTGGTGGTAAACAGAACTGTTCGCCAGTAGAAAAAAAAACGTTTTTCTACAACCGTGACAAAAAGACGTCGTTTTGTAAAAAAAATACTTTCAGCGAAAACGTGAATACCGACACAAGTGAGAGAAATTCTCATAACATTAACTTTCATCACTAGTGATGAACGTTATATTTAAAAACAATATATATCTAGTTGTCATTAGTTTGACGTTTCTCATTAATTGTTGTTAGTTGTTTAATCAGACAGTGATTCAGATTATCTAAATACATCACCAAACGTAGCAAATCAAACTAAAGAAACCTCTTTCGATTTATTAGGTACCAGTAAAATCTAAAATGAGATATGAATGTATACGTGCAAAATTCATGGATTGAAAAGCTGAAAACACGTAAAATCATTTTCGGAATCAGTGCTGCTTGAATATTTCATTTGTGAATTTTTGAAGTTATACTTCTATTCATGCACTCGGTGGAAAAGATGTGTGTACCTACAGTTAAATGGGAATAATCATTACATATGTAATGGTATGAGTAAGAGAGAGACAGACACACTTATAAGGTATATTGGTTGGTAAAAACAAAGATATTTATCACATGTTATTAGTCATAACTATAAGTCCTTTGAATACCGTTTCAAGATCAGTACATTGAAAAGGGATAGATATACAAAAAACAGTCTGAACTAATGTATGAATATCATAGTGACGGACCACATGATTCTTTGACAGATTATTTTATAATTCTGTCACGTAAGTTAACATATTAAGTTTAGTATTTTATATTAATAATAATATTCAGTAATGAGTATTGTATTGTAGCCTAAAATACCGTCACATGGTTGCAGTACATCTTGCACTATGGTTTTGAGGTAGTTGGCTACATAAACAGAGTTTTTACGAATAGTCAAGGAAAGAAAGCACCAAAACCTTCGAATTTTGTAACGTAAGATGGATCGGAATTCGTTTTTTGCATTGGATTCGTTAAAGTATCAGGAAAGTTGTCGCTATATTTTATAATGTAAAAATGGAAATTGCATTTCTGCATTCGAAAAGTACATTCCGAACAGACAATAGAGAGAAAACTTACAACTTGGTAAGTATTGCTGAAAATGGATTCAATTTATATACTCGGGGTTTTTGGAGTCGCTGAACACGAATATCACGATTCCGAAAGTCTCCGCGGCACTTGGTGTCTAGGGTATTTAGCTCTTTTTCTGGGGTTTTATGTAAATTCTGTACGAAATCAGTGCACACTTGGTACTCGGTGGTTTTTTAAGTCGCTAAATACGATTATAATAATGGTGATGGTGTTGGAAACACCTGGTGCTTAAGACGGACCTCGTCTCCAGGAATTTTATGCAAATCGATACAAAAAGAGTGTGCACACGGTACTAGGAGATTTTTGGGGTTCGTTTACCACGAATATCATATAATGAGTTTGCTAAATCATTCGCATACAAATTTATGAATCCTTGCGCGTGCATAGAAGTATAACTTCTGCCGGCAGTCCCACTGACTGCCACACTAGTTTTTTTTTTGTTAATTTGTTGTCCAGAAAATATGATTTTATAAACAAAAACTTTTCTTTATTTTAATTTTTAATTGTTTAAAATCGTTTTTTTTATATTCCGATTGTTTAAATAATTTATTAATAAATTATTTTGCTTCTAAAAATCATTATTCATACTTTTAAACAGTTTAGACAAAATAATTTTTTTTTATTAATTATTTAATTGTTTATTAGTTTAACAATTTGTTATAAACAAATTTTGACCATTGTTATATTTTTTTTCTGGTGCAGAAAAAAAGTATAAAAACAGCTATATATTTTATACACCAGATGTTAAGGTGAAAGAAGACAAATACATCTGTGAAAACCGCATTCGAATCGGATCAGTAGTTTTCATGTGATGCGCGCATAAACATACAGACAGACAGACAGACAGACAGACAGACAGACAAAAAAATCGAACCACGTTTTTGGGTTCTATTTCGATGTACCCACGACGTCGTTCGCGTGGCGTGTTGATTTTTGTATAAAAATTTCTTTCCTCACCCCGTTAAAGGGGTGGTGAGAGAAAGTTTTATACACCAGATGTTAAGTTGAAAGAAGAAAATACGTCTTTGAAAACCGCATTCGAATAGGATGAGTAGTTTTCATGTGATGCGCGCACAAACATATACACTCCTACAGTTTTATTATATGTATAGATATAGATAATACTTTCCAATATCATACGTCACGTTAACTGTAGCGCCTACTTAACTTGTCAATTAAAAAAATGATATATCTTTTAAAGTATTGGAGATATAATATAGGACATGCAGGTCTTTTTTATAGAAAATAAATTTCATTTTCAAATAATTCTAAGACCAAGTTCGTATATAATATGTTAAGGAAATTTCCTCCTCTTTAACGAGCTGTTTTCAAAATTGCCTAATTATTAATATTTATGGAGTTATTAACAAAAACATAAATCTTATTTTGTTAATAACAATTGCAATTTTTTGCCTGCACACTTTTCCTTTAAAAACATTTTTCTAGAGGTGATTCCGATTCCAATAAGCTATCGCTCATATTGTTGACTAGAGTATTCTACTACAATATTCTGAAGTAGCAGGTAAACGTTGCCTTCGTATTTTTTAATACATCGATGCCATAGATATAATTCGCCCCTTTATAGCCGTTGGCGACAAAATTTTTGTACATATATTTAAAACTCACAAGAACAAGTTTTAGAATTATTTAAAGTAGCAGCACGAAAGAGAACGGATAGGTGTAAGGATGGATATCCCAATAGATGTTAACATTGGTATACAATAGTTCATTAATTATAAAACAAGAATTTATCAGAGAGACGAATTCTGTATTTTAGTTAAATTTTAAATATTCTCGGATTCTTCTAGCCATCAACTGTTTATGTTTTTGAAAGAAAATAAAAAAGAAATAAGTTTCTTGGTTTGGATGGCTGAAGATAAGTTCTTTTGAGAAACAAACTAAATAAATAAGTGGATTTAAAGAAAGAAATAAAGCAAAACTGATTTGTTTGGATCCTCGGATAGTACGCAATGTATAGGTCGTAGGGTAGGCAATCGCCGTAATCCGTCATTCCCTGAAAAGCCTAGGCATTACAGGTACTGCCGGCAATCGCCGTAATAGAATCATTATTACGCTGTTTGACGGAAATTATCCGTCATTTCAGGGACTGACGCTAACGTTTTAGGCAAACGGTGTAACTTTCTGATTGATTGAAAATTACGGCGTTTGACGGATGTATAGTTCGTCAATTCTTTAGTAAATTGCGGGGTTATTAGTCCAGTCAACCTGGAGTACAAATAATATCAAAAAGATAGAAAAAATATTAGGAGTGTGGGTGTGAGTATGATGTAGATTACAAAGAGCTTTGAAATGTTAGGGAATGATGGAAAATTATAGTTTTCAAGTAACGGAAGACTGAAAAAGGCTTATTAGGTGTGAGTGTGATGTTGATGATTACGAAGAATCTGCAAATGTTAGGGAGGGATGGAAAATTATAGTTTTCAAGTAACGGAAGACTGAAAAAGTCTTATTAGGTGTGAGTGTGATGTTGATGATTACGAAAAGTCTGCAAATGTTGGGAAGAGATGGAAAATGGATTTTTAAGTAACGGAAAACTGAAAAAGACTTATTGGGTCTGACTGTGATGTTGATATTTCGAAGAGTTTGCAAATGTTGGGAAGGGATTTTCACATTTTGTAAAGTGATGGAAATGGGTAATCGAAGGCTTATTGGATATGGGTTTTATGTTTGGTTACGAAAGAGTAAGAAATTTTAAACTTTTGGGAAGGGATGGAATTATCAAGTGACTAAACACTTTTTGGCTGTCCTTTCTTTGATTTTAATTATTTGCCAATACATTTAAAGTATTAAAATAATATTGGCAAATTTTGCCAGCAGTTCGTCAACAGTTGGAATACTTCGCCAATGATGGGCCGGCTAAAGTGTGTTTGCTGGGGAGTGGAGTAATTTTTTTAGTTATTTATTATTTATATGATAAACTTAAATAAAAAATATAATATTTCAAAGACTTGAATGGATTATAGAAAAACATGTAAATAGATTATAACTAGGAATGTTTTTTTAGCTTAACTTTAGGAACATTTTTTACCCATTTGAACACAAAAAAGTTAAATCTAAGTTTTAGCAAATTACTTTCTAGAGTTATTATTTATGGAAGTAAATTAAAGCATTTACATATAATTGTTTTTGTTTCTTTTAATTATCACCTCATCGATGACTAGGTTGACTGGACTATATTACATCGGAATGATCTGGCCCTACATTTGTTTATATAATAGGTTAGGTTGTCCTTTCCTTACTCATTTCATCGTAATCCCACAGTTTTTTGGTTTCTTTATTGTCCAGAAAATATTGATTCACTTTCCCATAAAATGTACTCTTGTGGCTATCCATTTTACTGCATAAAATGATGAAAAAAATCACTACTTTTAAACAGCACAAACAGCACTAACTTCATGATTCTGAATTGACTAAACATGCATCCGGCGGTCGCTGTAAAATTCAATCATTCGGGCGGTTACACCGTTTGCCTAAATGTTTAAACGTCAGTCCCTGAAATGACGGATAAATTTCCGTCAAATAGCGTAATAATGATTCTATTACGGCGATTGCCGGCAGTACCTGTAATGCCTAGGCATTTCAGGGAATGACGGATTACGGCGATTGCCTACGACATATACATGTCTTTCCCAAAGATTCCAAATTACTCAGAAAATAAATATGAGGAAGCAATTTGTGCTAACCGAAACAACTCTTTTAAAACAACGCAACTTCTATAAAGGGTGTTTTATTTTAATAATAGAATAACCATTCATTGGAAAGAGTATAGTGACTATTGCCAAAAATGAATAATTCACATGTTGACAATTTAGGAAATACAGCGTGTTGGAAATTATTTATGTTGTTTCCTTTTTTCGTTAATATTGCCAAATGTAAAATGTTATCGACCTGCTACTAGGCCTTTATATTTATTCGTACACGACTCTATAACCATTTTTTACGTTGTCCATATATGACATATTCATAAATGGAGGTATAACTGTTACAATGAAAGTTTAACACTTATGTTTGTCGTATTTTGATATAAGCAGTTCTTGAAAAATATTATTAAAGTATTTTTACAGAAAACTGTATCATTGTCATATTTAATAAAGCGTGTTATCAATAGATAGCAAAGAATAATATTATTCTAACGCTTTGTAAGTTTTTGAAAAACCATTTTCAAAGACAATGACCGTTCAACTAAGAAGAAACAACTACCTCCTGGGCTATATGCCCCAACGGATATTGGATTATACTTCAAAGTCAAACGGGGTTGGCATATCTACAAGATATTTAAACCAACCATTCTGGTTTGCAGTTAGAAGGAACAACATAACTTATAGACCGGTTTCGGTGTATTTGCACCTCGTCAGTATAAGGTATATGTTATCCGTCAGCGAGCTTAAAGCATAATCGCTGACTAAAGATTGCACTAAAATCATAATCTTTATATATCTTTCAATAACGAAAGTGTAAAAGATATGATAGTAGTGACATCTTTACCTCTAACTGCAAACCAAAATTCGATTTGACAACAAGACTTTGGTCTTGATACTATTAAAGTATTTTTACAGAAAACTGTATCATTGTCATATTTAATAAAGCGTGTTATCAATAGATAGCAAAGAATAATATTATTCTAACGCTTTATAAGTTTTTGAAAAAACATTTTCAAAGACAATGACCGTTCAACTAAGATGAAACAACTACCTCCTGGGCTATATGCCCCAACGGATATTGGATTATACTTCAAAGTCAAAAGTTATGTTGTCCCTTCTAACTGCAAACCAGAATGGTTGGTTTAAATATCTTGTAGATATGCCAACCGCGTTTGACTTTGAAGTATAATCCAATATCCGTTGGGGCATATAGCCCAGGAGGTAGTTGTTTCTTCTTAGCTGAACGGTCATTGTCTTTGAAAATGTTTTTTCAAAAACTTATAAAGCGTTAGAATAATATTATTCTTTGCTATCTATTGAAAAATATTAATTAATACAGATTATGTTGCTATTTTAACTTTTAACACCCTGTATTTTCCAAACTGTTAATGTTGGAATAAGGTAAATTTTTAGGGTAATGGTGATGACAATTCCAGTTAAAAGATTTCCCTTTGTTTAATAAAAAAAATCCGTTCAAATTCTTAGTGACTTAACGTTTAATTTCTAATTACCAATGCATAGACCCCAAATGTTTTAACATAATTACAGTTTATGGTGGCAAATACATCCATCCGGTTGTTTTGGTTCGGCAACGTTGCTCATTGCACTGATTCAACCGATTCACAATCACGATTCATTTGAGATTTTAAATGGAAAGAAATATCGCATCACCATACATACAATGCCACCAGTTTTTGATAATCATTATACAGAAGAGTGTGCTATACCGATTACTGGTTTTGTTTTATAACGAGAGTACCATAATAAAACAGTTATGAAAAAACTGTAGCTATGTAGTCCAGAGGTTGGTTTCACTTTACGTGTGCATGTAAAGATGGATAGATACTCGAAAGCTATCTTATCTTGCATATAATAAAATTGGAGTGTGTTCTTAATATTAAAACAATCGGTTTTTACTAAATGCATATGTACGTATACGTATACACGATAATTTTTTTACAATTTTTGTGTCTGTTTGTCCCGGTTAATCTCTGGTACGGCTGGACCGATTTTGACGAGACTTTCAATGGCAGATAGATGATATAATATGGAGTAACTTAGGGTACTTTTATTTTAGAATTCTCCCAACAACGACTTAATATCACAAAGACTGACTGACACGCAGGCATAGAACCGCGATAGGGCTTGTGCTTTTATTTGTCTATGGTAGTTTGATTAAATATATATTACTTCGACTATTAAATAAAAAAGGGTTTGTAGTATATGATGAAATTCCTACTTTAATTTCCAATGATTAAATACAAGGTTCAAAAAGGTGACAAATATTTCTACTATATCTAAGTAATCTCAAAACAAATAACTTACACGATTATTTTACACAGTTAAGTGCATAGCTTCAACACTAACAGTATTGCTAATAACTATGTCTCAACGACAAAAAATTTTATCTACTCCTTTGACAGTAAATGTTATTTATACTCATTGTCACCATGCAGGGTAAGTAAGCTATAACGCACAGTCGTGCGTAATGAAACGTCATGTTGGAATGACGTTTCATTACGCACAACTGTGCGTTATAGCTTACTTACCCTGCATGGTGACAATGAGTATAAATAACATTTACTGTCAAAGGAGTAGATAACAGTACAATACGTAGGTACGTCATATATTTTTTAGAGATGTCAAATATTTAGAATTGAAATTAAAATATTGAGTCGTAGATAAAGCATAGTACGTAACTCGAGTGGTAAGAGGTATTACGTACTCGTGTAATTACGCACTAGCCGCTACGCGGCTTCGTGCGTAACTTTTCCACTCGTACGTAATGTCCTACTTACCACTCTTGTTACGTAATATACTAATATCTATCAGTTATATCAGTCGCGATCTGATTAAAAAAATTATAAAAATTGGATAAATTAAAAAAAAATCGTAAAAGTGGAACGAAACCGTTTGCAGAAACCTACAAATAAGGGGTAAAAACCTAAAAAATAAAATAAATTAAAATGGGTAAATCGAAAAAACATCAAACAATTTGAAAAAATATGAAAATTGTAGAAAACCGAAATAAGAGAGAAACCAAAAATAATCAAAAAACAAAAAAAAAAAGAAGAAAACCCAAGGAAACATCATACAAATTAAAAATAAATAAAAAATGTAAAAAAAATAAAAAAAAATAATCAGCAGAAAAAAGGACAAAACCTGAAAAATTACAAAATCTAAAACATAGTAAAAACCTGGAACAAAATAATAAAATATGATACAATGCAAAAAATCTGGTGTAAGCACCACACGACCTTCCGAACAGTAGCATGTATAATAACAAGTAGTGGGTGGTAGAATTGGAGTGGCCAGTTTTTGATAAAAGTGTAAATATCTCGAAAACTAATGAAAATATCAAAAAAATGTATTCTTTTAAAAATGTCGGAAATTACATGTTCTTTCCACAAAGTATAAATATTTATACTTTGTGAAAACTACATGAAAACCCAATATTTTCAAAAAATTCAATTTTTTGATAAGAGTAAACGTCCACTTCCGGTCAGCCGATTTTACTCAAATTCTATCAGATTCCTCCGATGGTGATTATAAGTAAGGTTTTATAGTTTCATTCCGATCCGATTAGCCGTTTAGCCGCAAATGTGTTCACAGACACACAGACAGACAGACAGACACACAGACAGAAATTTTTTATTTTTGGGTTTTTTAGGCTCAGGGATCCCTAAAACGCGTATTTCCGCTAAAAACCCGAGATCGAAATTTTTCGCAATCACAATACCTTCCTCTAACAGCGTTGCTGTTCGGAAGGTAAAAAAAGAACAGCAAATAAAAATATGAAAAACAATAGGAAAACCTGAAAAAAGATCGTGATATTGGAAAGATGTCTTCGATTCCAATTCATATAAAAAATATTTTTATATAAATTATTACATGAAATTTAAATATATTTATATATAAAATATGGATCAAAATACGTAAAAATGCTTAATATGTTAAAAACAAAAAGTGTGTAGATTTAAAATTAATAACAATTTAATGTTGGAAGAAAGGTGATTTAGCTAAATTATAACATTTTTATTAGTTAGCATCACTGTTTTAAATAATAGGAGACATCGATATGCAGTGAAAAATTTCACATAAAATTCGATACTTTTCGATTATATCCACCTTTTCAAGTTTTCATGCATACGGAAGTAGGTTTTTTTTATTCAGAACTATTTTAGATTATAAAATGTATTTAAACATAAACAATTATAATTAAATCGGTCTACATTCTTAAAGATTCACTTATGCAAATTATACAGAAATAACTGTAGGTTTATATATTTTTTTTAAACCGGACAGAAATTAATACTTTCCGGTTTATTTTTAGGTGAGAAAATGTCATTTTGTCGGACAAGGCCAGAAAATAAAAATGAGTCCGGTAAAAGCTTTTACCGGACTAGTTAGTCTAAGATAGCGGTCAATTCTATGGTAACTGAGTTTTGTATATATTTAAAACTATAAAATAACTTGACATATTTTGACGTTTAGTTGAAAACGTTAATAGCCCAGGCTGCAGGGGAGAATAAGGATGATTTCGGGCTTTAATTCAGGAATTTTTGTAACCTGGCCTACATTATAAAGGGAAACATGAAGAACAATCCCCAAGTTCATTAAACAGAAAATGTTTGGTTTTTATTTATTTATGACCTTTCGTAGGTGAAAAATGGGTATTTTTTGTGTTTTTTTAATTTTTTACCTAAAGTAAGTATTGTTATAAGGATTTTTTGTATAAACTATAAAAGTATATTAAAGGATCTTTAGTTTGAGCCATAATGCGTTTAATTAAATCTAATTGTTATTGCAAAAATAAATAATAAAAGTTAAAAACAAAAAACCTAATATTTATTGTAAAATTGCATTTTTGTTTATTTTGGAGGTATAACGTTCAAGCGTACTTAATTTCAAATCGAATAAGATATTGGGGGCCCAGATCGGTTATTTTGTTGCTGAGATATATGAATTTGTTTATCCCGCAACCTTCAACTTTCAGTGCCTATAGGATTGCCCAAAAATGTGGTAGAGGGTTAATTTTAGTCTTATTTTCTCCGTTAAGCCTTTAACTTTCATATTGTGTTGGAAAATTATGAAAAAAATATTTTTGATGCGTTTAAAACAGTTAATTATGACGATGTAAAATTGCAGTTATAAACAATTAGAGCTGCAGCGCCCCCTACTTATCCTACAATTTTTTAATTTACAGATAATTGTAGTTGACATCAAGACGCAGATTTAAACAAAAAAAAAAGTTTTATAAAACCAATGGGAGCCGAGTTAGCATAATTTTTTCAAATAATTACAGCGACTTTATTTATAACAATTAAGAAATTAATCTGGCGGTTTTTGTTAATGAAAGATCTATTTTTTCAATTAATTATAATTATTTACAATTAAAAGCGTTTTTTGTAATAAAAAATGACAAATAAAGTTGACCTCTTTTCAAGTGACGGCACAGTTATAGTGGTGGGGATCTCTTTGGCGATGCAAAGAAAACTAAATTCGCAACTTCGAATTGGAGACGCTCGGAAAAAATTGTTATATCTCAGTGCAAAATAAACCGATTTTGATCATTATTTTTTTTATCTGGGGTAGCTCGTGGAAATAATAACATCTGAAATACTTTCACTCTTCAAAAACTACCCCCAACCCCTCTAATTATGTTTTTTTTCAATATTTTTTTTCTACTTTTACAATATTATTTAACATAATATATATATACTACTCAATTGTTATGAACTCCATTGCTAAAAAACTAAAAATTCCAATATTGTAATATATACGTCTCTTTTTAACTTCCCGCTAAAAAAAATTAAATTTTTTTTTAAAATCGGGAAGTTATTGGTTTCACCCCGTTTTTCGAAAATCGAGTTTTCATCGGATCTCAACGTTTTGAGGTCTTAGGAACCTCCCGTGACTATTTTTACGAGGGTGTCTGTATGTCTGTATGTACGTGTGGATGTGTGTGTGTGTGTGTGTGTGGATGTATGTAAACCTCTTATAACTTTTGAACGGCTTGACCGATCGGAATGAAATAAAAAGCATTCCAAAGAGTTCCATCTAACTTAGATTCCCTGTAAGTTTAAACCGATTCGAGCTAGTAGATTTCGAGAAATTTCAAAAAAACCGAAAAAAACAATTGGTAAAAATCATGTTTTTTGGGCACATCTTTTTGGCTATTGCATTGATCAATTTCATAACCTAATCAGCTCTTAAGATTAAAAAGCCACGTCGAATGCCGTTTTGCAAATTAAATTCGGTTGATTCGTTCGTGAGATATCGTTGTCGAAAAAATGTCAAAAAAAGTGTTTTTTTTTCATTAACTTAGAGATTTTTTGACTAACCGAATTGCACTCTCGGTAACTTTTTATGTTCTTAAAAAACTGCGTCGAATGCCATCTTGAACATCAAAATCGAATAAGGCGTTAAAAAGTTATGGCTTTTTAAACATTTCAAAAAAAGTCAAAAACGTCAAAATACGTCACGTCACGCTTTGCGGTTTTAACTAGCGGGAAGTTGCAAGGATGGCCTTTATGGTCAACCTCTTTTCGAATTTTTTTCTTTAATTTTTGCTAGTTTTTTTTTCTTTTCTTTGTCATTTTTTTAATACTTTCCCGTTTTTTTTGATTTAAGCATTTTTTTCGATTTTTTTAACGGATTTTTTTTTCTTCTTTTTATACTTATTCTGCTTCGCTGTGTAATAGTTATCAGTATAAAATTGTTTTTCATGTATAGTTTGAAGATATAAAATGTCTATTTAACAAATCTATTTTATAAAGAAATATCCGAAATTATTCTTTATGAAATCATCAGTTTATTCTTCTTACAAAATCTATTGTAAAATAATTTCATTTTTAAACCCTTGTGATTTGAAAGGATAGTGGTGATAAATAGGAATGGATTTAACTACTTGAAAAATCACATCTGGGTTATAGGACCATAAAATTATAAAGGAATTTACAACTTGTAATTTTCCGTTTTTATTTCATATTTGTTAAACTTATTTTTTTAAATACTCTTTGTATTTGCATTGCAGCATTAAACGTATATTTTGTTTTATTATTTGGGATATTTTTTGTTACTAAAATTCTCAAATTTCTTTCAAAATTGTGTCTTTCATTTTTAAATTTTTCATATTTCTATTTGTTTCTACATATAAATATATTACCAACCAACTCTTTTTATAAACTAGTTAGCGACACATCAATCAATCAATCAAGATTAATAAAATAAAAAAGGCAATTTTCAAGCATATTAATTAATTTTTTTATTGGCAAAAAATTTCCCAAATAATAGAAGAAAAGTTAGTTTCTTCTTATTTAATTGCTTTTAAAATATTTTTAAACAGTACTAAAATTTTAAAAATAAATTAAAACATAAGAAAAAAATATTAATTTCAAATACTTAAATTTACCATTTTAAATCCTAAAGCTAAAAATTACCAAAATAAAAATTACTTAGTATTTCAATATTTCAAATATATTTTTCCATACTTTAAAATAACAACCGTAACACACCTACTTAATAAAAAGTAAAAAATTATATATTACCTCAAAAAGTCACTAAACACACTTAAATTAAAAAATGTAAATGTCAGTAAATTCAAATAAAAAACACACAAAAAAGAGAGCACGTCTTATTGCGAACAGCAGATAAAACAAAGTACTTAAAATTATAAAACAATTCAGTATGATCATCCCCTTTTTTATTGGTCAAAGGATAGATGATAGATGTAATATTAATTAGATTTAATTAAACGCATTATGGCTCAAACTAAAGATCCTTTAATATACTTTTATAGTTTATACAAAAAATCCTTATAACAATACTTACTTTAGGTAAAAAATTAAAAAAACACAAAAAATACCCATTTTTCACCTACGAAAGGTCATAAATAAATAAAAACCAAACATTTTCTGTTTAATGAACTTGGGGATTGTTCTTCATGTTTCCCTTTATAATGTATGCCAGGTTACAAAAATTCCTGAATTAAAGACTACTATTTCCCCTACATCCTGGGCTATAAGTTTATTATAAAATGGATATTTAAAATGATGCATTTGATTATGAATTAATGGAAGATGAAATTATAACAGATGAAATTGTTAAAGCGGCCACCCAAGCAAGGTTTGTTAAAAAAAATGTTAAAATTAGTTAATAAAGAGTTCTTGTTATAAAAATGTAAACTGAATAATATGAAGTTTATGGTATAAAAATGCCCGTTTTAAAAAAAATATTGTAGGTAATACGTCCCAAAAGTGCTTTTACTGGACTCGCAGGCTTGCAGGGTTCGCCTATGGCTCGCCCTGCAATTTGCCTACTCGTCCAGTAAAAGACCACTTTCAGGACTTGTTACGTAAACTACTATTTTACAATTTACATTCCGATATTTTTTCTGTAAAAGTATAAAATGGTTTTATAAAACAAAATGGTAAATTATATTACATTCCTCTATCTCATGTATATCTTATAAACCTTTTTGAAATAACGTTTTGATTTTGACAATTTCACATGATACATTGATGATATAAGTTAAATTTCAACAAATATACTGAAAAATTTCGAAATAACTGTAAATCCCTTAAATTCTTGTTTTTGTTACAACCTGGAAAAGCGTTAAAAAGACAAAAAAAAGATGTTTCAAAACCATCAAAAAATTAATAATAACACAAGCCAAAACTAAATCGAGATTCTGCATTATCCTGAAACTAAACATAAAATGGCCTTATTTGGAGGTCATGAAATCACCTCCAATGAGTACAGATAATGGGCGACAATCAAACAAGAATTATAGAAAATCTTAAAACAAGTATGGTGGGGTCATTCGATCTAGTAGAGTTCTATAAGACACTTTCAAACTATTATAGGTGAGCAGTTTACCCCTCAAAAGACGCTTAATAGAGACAGAATATAACGACTAATATTTCTTTGCATTTCTAATGCATCAAACCTTTTTTATTCGATTTTATAATTTTTTCTAAATTGACATGTATTTTTTTAAATTCTTTCAAGTAGGCAATTTTTATTAACAAATGTTCTATATCTTCTATATATATAAAAAAGGATGTTTGTATGTATGAAATCGATAGACTCAGAAACTATTTGACCGTTCATTATGAAAATTGGTATGTACATGTATTTTTCTACAGAGAAGGTTTATATGCTATGCCCATTGATGTAACTCGCCACCAGGAGGCGCTGTAAAGTATCGACTTCCGCCCCGTTCAACCGATTGTCATGAAAATCAGTATGATGATGTATTTTTAATGGGTAAGATGAATATGATATTCGTATTGATGGAAGTTGCCACCAGATGGCGCTTCCATTAAACGAGCAACCACTACTTAGGGGGCGTCCACAAATTACGCGAGGTGTTCAAGGGGGGGAGGGGGTCAAGCTCAATCTTTCTAAATCTCACTTAGGGGAGAGGGGGGGTTTGAGCAAATATCACGTAATTTTTTTTTAATTAGAAAACGGTGTAAAATTGCGTAAAAGTAAAATTAAAAAAAAATCTTCTAGAATGAAAATTTGGCGAAATTTCACACAATATTGTTTGTCGTATTTGATGTCCAAAACACGCAGAGCAGCACCACTGAGGCTACTACCCATCGATTGTATAAACCGTAGTATAAAATACACATAAAATAATATAAATCAGATGGTTTCTATTGTGTTAAAAACCAGTGTTTTTGGGTTTGCGTTATAATGGGCATGATAAACAACATCTGGTGGAATAATCCTATAGACAAATTTAATTTTATATACCCTCTGGTTCTATTTTATTATCTCTGATACTAAAAATTCTTTCTTAAAAATTATTTAAATATTTCAGTTGCGGGAGAATAGTGGTAGTGTGATTTTCAAGTTTTAAATTTTACTTTTACTTTTTAAATAACAGTTATTAAACTTTAATAAGTTTTCTCTGATATAAAATCGTAAGTATAATAATTATACTTTTTTTTTATTATATTTTGATACATAATAATAATTCTACATAAGGTTTTATTATTTAAATAACTTAAACAACATATTATTTAATACGAACGGGGTTACAGCGACGCACGTATATGTTCTATAACCTGCTTTGTTAATACCCGTTAATATTTTATGTGTTAAATAACATTTAGTATGTAATGACAATAACAACTATTTAAGAATCCTTTTAATGCTTTAAGATGAGTTTTCAAGATTATTATAATGCCTACGTGAAAAGACACGTCTACAAAACAAAAAAGTGCTGTCAAGAAGAAGTGGTTAAGTTATGGAACACAGCAAAACAAAAGTTCCCGAAGAAAGAGGATTTATTGAAACATGTTCAACATGAAATTAATCAGCTTTTAAGAGAAGCAGCGGAAAAAAAAGCCCGAAATACTCTAGCATTTTTTTCTAAGGTAGGTTAGATACCTCTTTTTATTTATTTGTATTATAAATTTAATTTTATGTGGAAAACATTTTAAGATCGCGACGCGGAAAAAAGTACTCGAGCTTTTTTTATAAACGTCATTATTAAAAAGTAATCCGTGCACGAAAAAAGTAAGTGAGGAGCGAGAAGTAAAATTTTTGATTAATATATGCTAAAAATACAGCTGCAACGTATCAGTGCACTCATTTTTGTTTTGACATGATTAAATATTTTACAGTTTTGATTAGTTTAAAAATTGCGATCTAAATTTCTTTTATTTGTCAGTTTTGAGCCTCTATATTGATAGCCTTATTCCAGGGAAATACTAGGACTTCTGATAATGTTTCAACTCAAGTTAAAACATGCGCTCAAGGTGTATCAAATCTGGAAAGCACGAGTCGAACTGAAAGTAGCGTTCAGATTGTTAAACACGAGGAATCGGTGACTCAAAATGAGATTTCTCATACTAATCAGCAGCTAAAAAGTAATCAAGAATACGACAATGAACCTGAACCAGCAGGTTAGTATTTGCACTTTTTTGTAGGCGTGACATTTTTTCTATTTTTTCTTTACTCTTCAGGTACCACAAAACGAAAAACTCAGTGTCTTGCAATCAGCGACGATGAGGATAAAGTTACGTCCGCTGTACGTATTACACCGGCTCAAGATGCTATCAAAAAAGAAATTGATAAGCGACGCATGGAGCTAGACTTGACTGAAAGACGTAAAAGATCTCTTGTTGCAGACGGCACTGAACACGAGAAAGTACGTAAGTTGCGGCAAGAAATTGATGATTTTGAAAAAAAGCTCAAGCAAAAAGAAAAGCAGAGAGTATACTCGATAAAGCACAGAAAAAATAAAAAACAGAAAATCATTGAATTGTGTTCTAAAAATCCTGAAGCAGCAAAATCGTTGACACCTCGAGCTAGTTCAGGACGTCCACGCTTAGAGGAAGAGCAGTCTGAATTGCTAAAAACTATTAGTGATTTAGCTATGTTTGGTGCGTCTGCTGAAGAACGGCGTCGCTGTGAAGTTGTTCGCACTGTCCATAGTCTTTCAGAGTTAACTGAAAAACTTATCGAGCTGGGATTTAATGTTTCTCGAAGCGCTACTTACATTCGACTGTTGCCTAGGCGGGTGGATACGCGGGAGGCTAAGCGCCACGTAGTGACCGTTCCGGTGAAATTGAGTCGTCCTGAAGCAGATCATCATAAAGCGCACCAAGACCAATATTTTTCTGTGGCTTCCATAAGGTCACTAGAAACTGTAGCCTCAATACTTGGCCCTGATTCTGTATCTTTTTTATCTCAAGATGACAAAGCTCGGGTCCCTATAGGATTGACAGCCGCTAACAAACAAGCGCCTTTGCTAATGCATGTTGAATATAAAGTATCGTTACCAGACCACGACTTTATAATTGCTGCAAGGCATAAATTGATTCCAAGTGTCTATGCTTTGTGTGAAGTGAAACCCAATGAAATGGGGCGGCCAGAAGCCGTCTCATATAGTGGACCAACATATATAGCAATCCGAAGTGGTAAGCACTCGTCTTCGACTGCAACTAGTCACGCTCAAGACTTCGATACTCTTTTAACTCTTGAGCCTTTTCTTAAACTCATGAAGAGCGAAGACGGTAAAGTCAAGCCTGTCCTTATTATTTCAAGCGACGGCGGTCCTGACGAGAACCCGCGATATCGAAAAGTAATTGCACATTCTATAGAACATTTTAAAAAGCATGATTTGGACGCTATATTTATAGTGACTAATGCCCCCGGCAGAAGCGCTTTTAATAGAGTCGAAAGACGCATGGCTCCACTCAGCCGAGAACTAACAGGTGTTGTTCTTCCCCATGACTCTTTTGGGACACATCTTGACTCCAGCGGCAAAACAATTGATGAGGACTTGGAAAAAGATAACTTTAAAAAAGCAGGTGAAATTTTAGGTGAAATATGGTCCGCAGTGTGCATTGATGGACACGAAGTAGTCGCTAATTACATCGATCCAAACGACGACATTCCTAATGTTCCTTATTTTCCCAATGAAGAATGGTACACCGAGCATGTTAGGGAGAGTCAATATTTACTTCAGGTATTTTTTAAGACATTTTTCTAGAATATTTCAACAAACATCTGTGCCAACGAACGCATCGTTATATCGATAGTTGAAAATAATAATTATTTTAGGTTGTGAAATGCGATGATCAGCAGTGCTGCAGCCCACGTCGGAGTTCTTTACACTTAGTTCTACACGATCGCTTTTTGCCACCCCCATATCCTATCACACAAGTGAATGGACATCCAACGATTCCGGATCCTGAACAGCATGACGGAAAAACATTTGCACCATTCCTCATTCGTCACTGCCTACCGATTCAACCGTTGCACGCCTTCATGAGCTTGCCTTACGACCTGTATTGTCCAAGTTTGCGTGATGATATAGAAAAGAGGTGCTGTAATACATGTGGTATATATTTTGCATCTATCACAAAAGTCGCAGAACATCAACGTTGTGCCCATCATGCACGAGCTGTGCAAACACGAAAAACGCGACCTACACGGATTGTCACCAGACGAGCTGCTGAGCTTCTGTGTGCAAGCGACAATGGCTTGGAGTGGTTAAATCAGAGCGAAGTTGAAGGAGCAGATGATTTCATCGAAAATCACTGGGATATGTTAACTCCAATAGTCACGCTTGAGACTGTACATGAGTCTCCTTGGACTGAATTAGAATAAATTTTATTGATTTTTATTATCAAATACTAGTCACTTCTAATTTTTAAAATAAAAGTAATGGAACAAATTATATTCTTGTATTTTTTTTAATAATCCAACGCGATTACAGTTATAATACCAATTTAAAAAAATCTCACGTGAGATTTGGGGAGGGGGGAGGGAGTTAGGAAAAATCTTATGAAATCTCACCAAGGGGGGCGGGGGGGTCGAAAAAAACGGAAAAATGCCTCGCGTAATTTGTGGACGCCCCCTTATTTGATTACTTTATATCACGCCACCGTAAAGTGGCGCAGTTAATATCACATATATTTAAACGAGCAATCCTTACTTAAGTATTGTGACGCCACCGGAAGGTGGCGCAGTTAATATCACTTATATTTAAACGAGAAATTCTTACTAAATTAAGTATTGTGATGCATCTAATATATTTTATCGATAAACTACAAAATATAAGAAAAAAAAAGTATAAAACTGATAACTAACGAGAAAATATATGATGAAAACGATAAAACCAAAATAAATTGAAAAAACGAAAAATGGAAGAATGACATAAATGATTTGCGGTACGAAGTCCGCCGGGTTAGCTAGTATATATATATATATAAAAGGATGTTTGTATAATATATGAAATCGATAGACTCAGAAACTATTTGACCGATCATTATGAAAATTGTATTTTGTACATGTATTTTTCCACGGAGAAGGTTTATATGCTATGCCCATTGATGTAACTTGCCACCAGGCGGCGCAGTAAAGTATCGACTTCCGCCCCGTTCAACCAATTGTCATAAAAATTAGTATGACTATGTATTTTTCCTCGGAGAAAACGAATACCTATGCTATGCACATTGATGTAACTCGCCACCAGGCGGCGCTGCAACGTATCGCACAAAAATGAACTATTCAAAAAGCAAATCAACTAACTTCTATCAAATTCAAAAAATTCGTCCATAATTCTCAAAGAGACCGGAATATGTAAATACCAAGTAAAAATAAATCAAAGTGTCGGCCTCAGCAAAATATTTATATTAATTCTTATTGTAACGCGTTTCGCTCATATGAGCATCATCAGACTTCTAAAATATAACTAGTATAATAAATAAAATTAATAAACTTACATTAACATATTATACATCTCACTGACAAATGTAATTTTTAGGTTATGAGCGAAACGCGTTACAATAAGAATTAATATAAATATTTTGCTGAGGCCGAGACTTTGATTTATTTTTACTTGGTATTTAACTTCTATCATCTGTCAATAAGCTTAAAATAATCACACAAATAATAAATAATATTAATAAGTTATAGAAATATATAATATATTTAATCGATAATTTACAAAACCGTAAAAATTTGGAAAAATGGTAAAAAAACATCAGTAGGCGGTACGAAGTTCGCCGGGTCAGCTAGTAACTTATACAAAAAAGCCATTTCACCGAATTGCTTCAGAATAATTTTTTTGAGTGTAACATCGAAATAAACACTTTTTCTTTCTTCGAAAAAGGCTTCCTTTTCGAGTTATTTGCAATTTTTTGTTAAAAAAATGTCTTAATTAGTGATTTTGGGATTTTTTCTAAAAAACTACTAAATAAATTGCAATTTTACCGAAAGCTTCATAATGTTTAAACTGTACAAGTTAGAAGATTTTGACTAGGATAAATGGTTTCTTTCGTTGAAAACGTGGGCCCAAATATTTCGAATATGCCTTTCAAACAATCTACCGCTAAGTGTGTACAGCGCGCAGCGGTTGCGGTGATACAGGCACGCGGCGCCGGCGCGTAGAAATATTTAAAACATTAATGCCATATAAATATTACGTACAATTTATTTAGAAAATAATCACAATTTATAAAAAGAACTTTTTATAGTAGAAAGTTTTTGTAACTGTCACATTACTATTATATAATTTAGTTTGTAATTTCTTGAAATTGTGTCAAAATCTTTATGTATATGCCTAAACACACTTAAACCATGTATTGTCGTCCAGTTCTTAGCTATAGCTATCCTGAAAATGTCAGATCTCTAGGTGGTTGGAAAATAGGTTTAACTTTGATTACAATAATATTCCACCCGGAATGACAAAGAGACAAAGAACGCGACGTAAATAAAAAACTTTCTACGTTCCCATATAAAATTTAGAATTTTTTCAAATTGTGCCAAAATCTCTATGTATGTGCCTAAACACACTTGAAACATGTATTGTCATCCAGTTCTTAGCTATCCGACGAAAATAAAAAACTTTTTAAAAATATATTTCTTCTGCATGAAAATGTTTGTTTTCTTATATATACATATAATTATTTAACCTAACGAACCAGGACGTACCTACAGTAATATTAATGAATTCTTAAGTAATCATAAGGATTGATGACACTATTTTTAAAAGGAGTTTGAAATGTTAAGCAAACATTAGCCTTGAAAGAAAATCTCTTAAATTTATGCGAACTGGGAAATTATATATGTAGTTTTTGATGTGTTTGATTTTCTCCAATTTCTAACCCACATACCTTCCTATGTACGTAACTGAACGATATCGATACCTATAATTGCTTTTGTAATATACATATTAAACTGTTTTTAAGTACCTATAGAATAAAATTTAATGGATTTAAATTTTCTGGTTCCCTGATAGGTATGTAATATCCAAGATTGATGATTGTGAATGACACATAAGTAATTTATTTTGTTTACTAAAATATATATTTTATTTAGGATTGATTGTCTCTCGACATTTAATCTATAGTATATATTTCTTCCTACATTTTTTGTCATCTGCGACGACTATACTAAAGCAAAGCACTAAATAAATATTACCATCCGTTATATTGTACACTGTGTCATTGATTGTCCATCATCAGTATCTTTTAAATTCTGGCAGTTAATTGAAATTAATTTACCGATCAATTACAATTGACTATTTTATTATTTTGAAAATGGTATTTGTCTAGTCTCCGGTGTGTTCAAAAGTAACTGGGTACACCTTAGTACTGGTACAACCGGGTAATTATTGGTAAAACAAAACCACAAATTCTGTGACACCGAATACAAATGACAGATCTGTTAACAAGATTAACTTTTTAAAGTCCGTTAACTATTTGCAGACAATTTTCGATATTCTTCTATAAATATTCACTAATAAAAACTGTCATTTAAAGTTCTAACAAATAAAATAAATAACTTGATAAAGATTTCATATTACTGTATCTTTAAAAAAAAAAGTACCCAGTGAATAAATAAAATAAACAGTTATGTAGGTATAAGTATATTATAGTAGCCTGCAATTAAAACCAGTTATACAGTATATTTAAAGGCTAATTAAAAAAATAATACAAAACATAGAATTTACTGCAATACTAATAATTAATCAAAAACAGTAAAGTATAGAGTAACCCACACCTTTTACATATTATCTACATTCGAAATGGACAAAGATACGTGCGTTAAAACTTTTTTACCAAACAAAGAAACATATAGTATTTTTATCCGAAATCAATAATTACTAACATGAACTTTTATAATATTTTTTAATATATTATTACTCCAATTTATAATAAAATCGTATAAATAATTATAATAGAAATAAATAAAAATCTAATTTTAAAGGAGTGGCAAGTTGTTTTTAAACTTGGCAACGTTGCTGATCACGTCGATACATATACAACGTGTCAGGTCTTAATATAAGATAAAATGCATTACTTTTGTTTATAATTAATATATAAAATTATTTATAATTATAGTTTCCATCAATGCATCTAATTATGGGTATGTGACGTTAAAAAAACATTATTAAGGAAAATAAACAAATAAATTCAAGAGGAGAGAGCGCGAGGTGTTGCGGACTTCGACCAATAGAATTAGCGCACATGCTAACGTCACGCGGATTCAGCCCGGGCAATGCCCCGTAAAGAAAACACCCTATTTTTAATTTTCTCTCATTAAAAAACCTTTAATACTTAATTATAATATACTACAAAAATGTATTAAAACTTACCACGTTGATTCTGTAGTAGTTAATCGTGTTAATATAACAATTGACACGTCTCACTTTCTGTAGTTATTTTCAGATGATTTCGATACAATAAATTATTAGACGAAAGGACGAAAAATTTCGTTTTCTTGTTAATAAAAAGTATGTCGTGTCCTCTCTTAAAAACTTTCTAGTTTCTACGGGAAGAGCATCACGTGCACTGACTGCTTTATCGACCAATAGATGCGCGAGGATCACCGTCGTGTGTTTTTCAGGGTTACACAAGAATCTGTTAACTTGAAATGGTCTTTAGGATGAGCTTATGTACCTACACACGACGGCAATCGATTTTTGCAGCTGGTTATAGTTGTTTAAAAACAATAAAAAACCATCACAGACATCCACAACTCACGACGACGCCAAAAACAATGAATGGAAATTTTAGTAGATTGAATTGAGGCGACAGGCGTATAAGGTATAAGCTCTTGTGAGTTTTTTTAACAAATCGATATTCATTCGAATTTATAATCGTTTCTCGACGATCGTAGTAGTACATAAGTATCAGTGGCGGTGCTGAATGAATTAAAATGATTTTATATTTATTAAATATACTTTGTAGAGAAATTATTGTCATTTTAACAATCCACTTTTACAGAACTGTTAATAATAAGTTAGAATACCTTTTATCTTTATATTACTTTCAAAATAAAATAAAAAACGAAATCAAAATGACAACTATAGGGGAGAGGGGGGCAGATTTGAACAGTTTTTAAACTTTGTGGCATATCTTAAAATTCTCTAGTTCTTAATCCTTTTACTGTTTTACAATGCTTAGTAAGACCATTAAGGTATAAAATAGCAGCATCATATGAAGAAGAATATATAAGTTGTAGCCGCAACATCAATTTTATTAGCAGTAGTCAAATGTTCAAAGCTACCCCGCTCCTGGGGTAGCTTTGAAGATATGCGGGGTAGTTTTGAACTTTCCGTTTCAGAAATGTAACAGTCAAACGCTATCCTTTTCTACAACTTTTCCTACAAATAATAATGACCTTTTACCAGCCACAGATGAAACATTCGCCATAACGAAGTCTCCAAAATTTATTACGCTGCAGTCCAATTCTTTTTCGGCGTCTTCATCTGCACTGCTATCAGTATCTTCATTCTCTTCATAGTCCATTGTTGCTTCCTTTTCTGACTCCAAATGCATTTCTGAGTCAGTTTCATCATCTGAAGAAATGCTCAGTATAGTTTTGGTTTTCTTTCGCGTGCGCGTTTTTGTCTCCAAACAATCAAGTTTAAAATCCCTTCGTTTCTTTTGAGCGTGTGAAGTAAGCTTTTTGCAACTCATCTTTTTTAGGGGTATCCGTTAAAATGCGGGATTTCTCTTCTTTTTGCCTTTACATCAAGATTTTCGAGGCAGTGCTTTAGGAAATGGCCAAAGCTGTTCTGGTGTTATTGTAGATTTAACTTAAAGCCAGCTAACAAGTTTTTTGAAGTACATAATAACAAACGTTTTTTTACCAAGTAAAAGTTTAAAAATTGTATTATTCTCTAGTTTATTGCGTGATACATGAAAAATTCTGACTAAAAGATGAAGAAAACACTTCATACACCTTGCATTGGATTCCTGAAATCCTTACGCGCTTATTTGAAAAAGTTTAGAACGTAAACTCGAAAGTAAACCCTCCTTGTAACTCAACTGCGGGCTGTGATATGTCAGCGGTGACAAGTGACAGTTGTGTAGGATAGTGTTGCCACTACACCAAATAAAAACAACCATAATTTCGTTTCAAATAGCTTTGTAAACTCATATTTTTAAAGGTGCCCCTGTTCAAAGCTGCCCCCCTCTCCCCTAAAATACATTCAGTTCCTAAATAACAATTACATTTTTCTTTATTTATCTTCTTTTTAAACATATCAATAGTACCTACTGGCCATTTTGACATTGTCTAGGCATATGTAAAAAATTGCCAGCACCTATCTGTCTTTTTTCAAATTATCAGCGTCTATATCACGAAGTATAGATACCAGGAGTTTAAACGTAATGACAAAAAAAAGGTCTCAATGTAGGGGACAGGGTAGAGTGCGCTCGTGTTCAAAAGATACTCGTTTACATCCTTACGCGGGAAGTTTTGTTGCTATTGACAGCTTTTATGACAACTAATTTTAAATAAATAAATTAATATTATATATTGAATTTAATTTCGCGACATTTAAATGGCATAAATGTCATAAACATCGGTTCTTTTGGTTACTCGCGCCGCCAGTGGCAAAAAATAGAACTATGATCTGGGTTGATTATTGAGACCAGAAATATTATGGAAAAGCCTATACCTTGTTGACTCCTGGTATCTAGTCTTCGTGGTCTATATGTTTATATAATTGAACCACATGATATAAACTATCAGTAGTAGTAGTATCATCCGCTATGTTGACTCCAGGTTTACTGTCAAACTTAAGAATTTTGCATAAATTGTAGTTAGACTTCAATTTTTTCATTTAGAGAATTGTTACTATAATAATAAACAATAAACTACTTCGTAGCAAAACTGAAATCTCGATCAAATTGTAAATAATTACCATTTTTTAGAAGATCGGAATACTAATAAAAAGTTGATGTCAACGAGATCAACGAGAATGGTTAAAACTGAAATTAGTACGATTAATTTATAAACCAAGTCCTCGTTTTAACATTTATTTTTGACACATAACTATTCTTTTATTTAAAGACGTTTATCCGCGAAAAAAAATATATTAAGGGATGTCAAAAAAATTATTAAAATTTTGGTTTATAAATTACTTAGTATATTTTTTGACAGATTTAAAACTAATTTGATTTTTGTTGACATCTAATATTTTGAAGTAGAGCACTAAAAATATAGACACTTTTATCCGGTATCCACTTTAGGGAGTGAGATATGAGCATTTGAATCTGGTGTGAGTAATGCAAATTTTTAATCAAATTTATCAAAAAAAAATACGAGGTTGCAAATTATGAAAAATAAATTTTTAAAAGGTGCAAATTAAGCTCTTTCAATAGGTATAAACTATTTTATTTTTTAAGAAATTTTTGGGGCTGGAACAGAGGTTGTATTGACAAGAGTAAGAAGAGATTGACATTCAGTGACAATTGCTAAACTTTGATTCACGAAACATTACTATTTTAATATAAGAAATAAGAAACATGTCTATCTAAATTAATGTATTTTATTGTGTCTGTCACAAATATTCCCAGATTTAAAAATTTATCATAAAATATATAAAATTAAACAAGTAAGCCTGTGTGGTTGTCTTCATACAATCGATTACACTGTTCTTTCCGAAACGATTGTTGATGGCAGTTCGATTAGTTTCTCCAGCGGAACAACTTGCAACTGTATTTGTAAATTATCTTTTAAAGAGGGGATAGCCACCGCGTGCCCCAAACTTGTGTGTGGTGCGTAGTTAATATGCGCATTGGAATAGCAGCACGAACATGATGTAGTTATGTTGCCAGATCTCCAAAATCTCTGGGAAATTCAAGATTTTTTTTTTATAAAAACCACCTGCAAAAGCGTCGCCTAAAATTTTTTGATGTGGTTCTTTAACAACTTAAAATTTGTAACTCGTGTATCATAGAATGAGATGGGGTTCGTAAAAAATTTAAAAAAAATTTCAATATTTTTATTACACCAAATATGTGATATAAATTTATGAAAAACTGAATATTTTAGTGGCAATTAGAAATTCGGATATAGTATAAACATTTAATTTTGGAAAATCGTCGACTAAGTTTCGGACTGCTATTCCACATGTGTTTTTCATGTGATTGTATAAATCTGAACTGAACTGAAACATAAAAATAGATATTAATATTTATTTTTATCTACTCCTTTGACAGTAAATGTCATTTTTACTCATTGTCACCATGCAGGGTAAGTAAGCTATAACGCACAGTTGTGCGTAATGAAACGTCATGCTGGAGATGTCAAATATTTATAATTAAAATATTGAGTCGTAGATAAAGCATAGTACGTAAATCGAGTGGCAAGAGGTATTACGTACTCGTGTAATTATGCACTCGCCACTACGCGGCTTCGTTCGTAACTTTTCCACTCGTACGTAATGTCCTACTTACCACTCTTGATACGTAATATACTATTAATTACAATGGCATTTACATTACACAACAAAAACAATCCAACCAACAACCAATTGAAAAAGAGGATTGGTTGTGAATCGAAAATCGAAAAAATACTAGATTTTGAAGTTATACTTCTATTCGTACACTCTGTAGAAAAAGATTGTGTAGAGTTAAATGGGAAAATCATTACTTATGTAATGGTGTGAGTAAGAGAGAGACAGAAACACTTATAAGGTATATTGGTCGGTAAAAACAAAGATGAAATATTTACCACATGTTATTAGTCATAACTATAAGTCCTTTGAATACCGTTTCAACATTCAGTACATTGAAAAGGAATAGATATACAAAAAACAGTCTAAACTAATGTATGAATATCATAGTGACGGACCACAAGATTATTTGACAGATTATTTTATAATTCTGTCACGTAAGTGAAGTAAAGTTTAGCATTTTTTATTTTATATTAATAATACATTGCATTGGATTCGTTTATAAAGTATCAGGAAAGTTGTCGCTATATTTTATAATGTAAAAATGGAAATTGCATTTCTGCATTCGAAAAGTGCATTCCGAACAGACAATAGAGAGAAAACTTACAATTCGGTAAGTATTGCTGAAAATGGGTTCAATTTATAAACTCGGGGTTTTTGGGGTCGCTGTACACGAATATCACGATTCCGAAAGTCTCCGCGGCACTTGGTGCCTAGGGTATTTACCTCTTCTCCTAGGGTTTAATGTAAATTCTGTACGAAATCAGTGCACACCTGGTACTTGGTGGTTTTTTGAGTCGCTAAATGCGATTATAATAACGACGATGGTCTTCGAAACACCTGGTGCTTAAGATGGACCTCGTTTCCAGGAATATTCTGCAAATTCGATACAAAAAGAGTATGCACTCGGTTTTTGAGGTCGCTAACCACGAATATCATATAATGATTTTGCTAAATTATTCGCATACAAATTTATGAATCCGGGCGCGTGCATAGAAGTATAACTTCTGCCGGCAGTCTCACTGACTGCCACACTCATTTTTTTACATTTGGAAATTTTTGAGTCTTATCAAAAAATTTAAACGTTTTTGAATTTACTATATTACTTATATATTTCAATTTTTAAATTTTTTGATAGCATTAAGGTTATTAGTTTTTATTAGTTTACAAAAAAAATCTGTAAATGAAAACAAAAGAAATAATGGACGAATTAAAAAAAAAAAGCACAACATTTTTAAAACATAGAAAACTCCATTTTTTTAAGAATTTATAAAGAAATGATTTGAAAAACAAAATTTAATTTATAAATAAAAAAAAATATTAAAGCGTAATAGTACCTATATTACTTTACGAGTGGAGTAAATTGCATATTACAGCGAGTGTGTTTGGCCCATGAGCGAGCTTGCGAGCGAATGGGCTAAAGAAACGAGCTAAATATGCAATTTGTTCCTCGAGTAAAGTACTATGCTTTACCCACGACTTACCAAATGGTTTTGTATAAAACTAAAAATAACAAACCTAAAATTAAAATTTTGGCATAAGTTGTCAAAAATATTCGATTTTGCAGACAGTTCTGTCTGAGAAATGTCAAATGTTAGTTTAATTCAATGTATACAGTAGGCAACCAACATAATAATACAGGTTTTTAACTACTTACTCCACTAGTGGAGTAAATAAAACTATAACACAAGTCCTCAATAATTTGACACTTACCTACTGACATAGATATAGGTTAAAAAATAGGCAATTTACTTATGAGTCGTGGGTATAATATAAAAAAAATATTGAAATTATGTTTGAAACATAAAAAGAATCTCGAAAACATTCCAAAACTTACAATTCACAAAATTTAAAAAAAAATGGCCAAATTAGTTTACAATTTAGTAAAATAAGAATAACATTATAGAAAATATTTAATAAATGTTAGATACATCCAACAAGAATTGAATCTGCGATCTCTAATTAAGCCGATAACGCATTAACCAGTAGGATACGGACGATCCTATTCAACTTCTGCTTAAGCTAATATATGACGTTAATCAGAGAGATATTATTTTTCAAATAGACAATTGAAACATAAAATTCCAAGTAAAAGACGTGGATTAATTTAGGTATATTTGTGACCAAGCGGTTAGAATTGCTGTGCGCTGTAGTCAAAGGTCACAGATTCGATTCCTAACGTATGTTTCATTTTTTAAATTTTTTTGTTATTGTTATTTTAGTTTGTCTAATTCCTAAATTTTAAACAGCTATATCTAGTTCGATTAGGTTTCTTAGCTTGGTCTTTTGTCGGAGCAGTGTTTGTTTTTGAAATTGTGAATGAATTTTAAACCATAGTAAGTACCAATACAGAGTATAAGTTAAATGTCCATAACAAAAATTACACAGATATTCATACCTTTAAATTATCTAAAGGTTCATCTTCGAATTCTTGACTAACTTCTGTACAATTAATGTAAGTAGCTCTAATCGGCGTAACGAGAACGGTCAAATGATCTTTCTGAAACAAATAACCAATTTGAACTACTAAAAGTTTTATACAATACTAGCTGTACCCGGCGCGTGTTGCTACGCTAGCAACTAAAATAAATTTAACAAAAATAAAAGAGAAGAAGAGATAGGGAAGGAAAGAAAGTTTATAGTTTTGTTTTACTTATCGCACCAAAAATATATTTTTCGAACTTATATTTATACGAATTTGTGTAGATATCTATTAATCAGTATTGAATTTGATATATGGAAGGAAGCGCCATCTGGTGGTAACTTCCATTAATACGAATATCATATTCATCTTACCCGTTAAAAATACATCATCATACTGATTTTCCTGACAATAGGTTGAACGGGACAGAAGTTGCTAGTCTGCAGCGCCACCTGGTGGCGAGTGGCATCAATGATCATATCATACAAATCTTCTCCGTGGAAAAATACATATACATACCAATTTTCATGACAATCGGTTGAACGGGACAGAAGTTGCTACTCTGCAGCGCCACCTGGTGGCGAGTGGCATCAATGAGCATATCATATAAACCTTTTCCGTGGAAAAATACATATACATACCAATTTTCATGACAATCCGTTGAACGAGGCAGAAGTTGCTAGTCTGCAGCGCCACCTGGTGGCGAGTGGCATCAGTGAGCATATCATACAAACCTTTTCCGTGGAAAAATACAAATACATACCAATTTTCATGACAATCGGTTGAACGGGACAGAAGTTGCTAGTCTGCAGCGCCACCTGGTGGCGAGTGGCATCAATGAGCATATCATACAAACCTTCTCCGTGGAAAAATACATATACATACCAATTTTCATAATAATCGGTCTAGTAGTTTTTGAGTTCATTGAGTACATACAGACATACAGACAAACATTCATTTTTATTTATATAGATTGAATTAAGGTTCATTTTTATGATATACAATGTATATTAGCATAGGGGGGAGTAAATTCGTTGATAAATAAATATAGAAAAAATCTGGTGTGGGCACCACACGACCTTCCGAACAGTAGCATGTATAATAACAAGTAAAAGAGCGAATCCACAATTTTTATTTCACATATTTCCAGTTTTTAATAAAAGTGTCAATATCTCGAAAACTAATGAAAATATCAAAAAAATGTATTCTTTCAAAAATGTCGGAAATTACATGTTCTTTCCACAAAGTATAAATATTTTCCCAATAACTATATGAAAACCCAATATTTTCAAAAAATTCCATTTTTTTATAAGAGTAAACGTCCACTTCCGGTCGGTCGATTTTACTCAAATTCTATCAGATTCCTCCGATGGTGATTATAGATAAGGTTTTATAGTTTCATTCTGATCCGATTAGCCGTTTAGCCGCAAATGTGTTCACAGACGCACAGACAGACAGACAGACATTTTTTATTTTTGGGTTTTTTAGGCTCAAGGAACCCTAAAACGCGTATTTCCGCTAAAAACCCGAGATCGAAATTTTTCGCGATCACAATACCTTCCTCTAACAGCGTTGCTGTTCGGAAAGTAAAAATGGCATGTTTGTATTTTTATCTAAGCATTTTTTTCAATTAAATCTTTTTAAACAGAAGGTGTCATTTCACAAGGTTGGAGACGATAATAAAAAACGAGGATTCTTGCAAATAGTAATATTAATAAAATTATGGTTGTCAAAATTATTTTCGCAAATTATGAATGTTAATTTCAAAGTTTTTAGATACTTATTCTTTTTTTCAACCCCAGATGTAAGTTGATATTTCAATGAATATTTTCTTAATGTATATTTAATTTACTACAATTTGTAAAAAGCGTTATTTTCCTAGCTAGCTCAATCAACTAAGTCGTGGGTTACCTTTTAAGAGTATTACCAGTCTCCTGCAAACATGTAATTGAGGGCATCAAAGTACAAACTCCACAAATTATACTCAAATATAATTATCTAAATAAACTAATAATTAAATAAAAATATATTGAAAACTTGAAAATTATATCAAAGAAGAATAATTATCTCTTTAATGAAAGTCTTCAGAAACGTTTGAATTGACTCGTATGAAACGGTGTCTGTTTTATAGGGATGATATTTTCTTCCAAATTCCATAATTCGGACAATATGTTTTAAAATTCTTTATTTTTTTCCTCAAAAAAAAAGACTGAAATTTATCCAATCTAGCTATAATTCGGGTGGACCTCTTCGAATAAATTTGGAAGAAAAGAATAATCAAAAATCAATCCCTTATCGAATTTACAATCAAGTAGAATCAGTTTCTAGTCAAATCAGATTTATACACTTTATTGAGAGTAAATTAATCTTTAAAACACGTGTAAAAACCGGATCTGACTTTGTGAATAATAAAAAAACTGACGTTTGGCTAAATTAAAACTACTTGATTTAGGTTAGTAACAATAAAATATCACCTTTTTTTAGACACTCTCAATAAATAAAATAATCAAAGGAAATATTAAAATTGGCTTACCTATATTTCGAAGAGATTTAACATCAAATTGCCTGATTGTTTGACTCGAAATAGGACGATAATTTTACTAAAACACCGCTCACGCCAAATTTTTTAACTACAACTCTTAAACTAAGTAATTCACACCAATATAGACATGGAAAGAATAGTCTGGTGAAATTATTCATAAAACAAAACAATCAGAAAGATCGTTACAAGTGACCTATATCAACTTTATTATTTTAAATTCAACACCCAGTATATTGTGCTCTGTTTGGATTATGCAGAAAAAATTATATTCATATTACCTAGCTTTTAGCATTTTGGAATTAAGTGTTAAACTGACCTACAGAAATAACTATTTCTTATGGCGTTCTTCATATATATTATAACATATATAACTTGCTCAGTATTTGATTTATAAGTATACATATATGCTATAATTTAAAATTTTTCCTTTTTAATTAAATTTAAACTTTTTATAAGATATTTTAATTAAGGTAAATGACTTTTATATATGATTCCAAACATATATTTTATATTGTCCGTGCTACTCTTACCTTCAGAGCAGAGTTCAAAATTTAGAAAAAATAATTATTGAAATTTAACTCTTAATTTTATTATAAACAGAATTTTAATTTAATTTTAATACCTTATTTGGAACGCCAATGGCAAGAACAGACGCGTGGTTAATCGATTTTTAACTGAACTTAACCTTAAAAATTTCTAAATTAATATTTTGTGACTGAATGTGCAAAGTAATTGTTTTAATCAAATTTTAAAGTGAAAATAAGAAATTCTAAATGTTCTTAAATCTAGTGATGTGCAAAATTATTTTTTTATATGAAAGTGAAAATGAATATAGTTTATACAACAAGAAATTAAACACACAATTATTTATTTTTATATTAAAATACCGTGTAACTGCTGCTAATTCAATTCTCCAAGTCTTCTACCATATAAGAACTGCTCAAACCATATAAATGAAGAATTTTCTTTAATTCTTGAGAAAAACTGCTATATTTAGAACTGGTAAGTATCTATTTCAATACTTCTCTTCTTAACCTGATGATTTAATCTTCTTAGCAATGATAAATATTCTTTCTAGTCCAATATCTCTTCTCGTCGACTTTTTCAATCTTTTAAAATAACTTTAAGTAATCTTTCTTCTTACCAAACTCGTACAAACTCCTTCTATTCAACTTTAGTAGCAATATTATATTATTCAAATCTCTTTTAACTTATTATTTTATCAAAAACCTCAATTTTAATACTGCATAACATTTATTACAACCATTCTCTTCAAAAGATCAAGGGAAAGAGAGCTTATCTCTAAAATCAACAAACTAACAAAAGCCTATCACTAACCATCTAAATCCTATATAAATTTTTCCAAAACAAACTTGATTCTATACAAATGAAACAAATTACTTATCTTAATTTCTTTAAGAATTTCTACCATCATACATACTAGATTTATAACATTATTTTGCAAATTTGTATTATAACCCTACATACTAGATTTCTAACAAAAATTATAAATTTTATTTTCTATTATGTTTTAATATAAATTTAATTTTTTTAGAATTTCTCAATTTCTTATTAATTTTATAAATGACAAATATGAATATTATGAAAATAATAAATATGGAAATTATGGAAGTGAAAATTTATACACAATCTATTAAAAGTGAGTATTCCATTATTTATTCGATTAATTAAATTATTTTAAACCAACGCATGTATTTTAATATTTAAGTTTTTATTCATCTTTCTTATTTTATTTTTCCTTTTTTTCAGGAATGAAGAGAATAATTTTTAATATACTGAAAAATGAAACTAAATTATACAAATATCAAAGCTTTGAACTCTATCCTGGGATCAAGAATATTCTTTTTAATCATTTTATATTTAATTTTACATATTATATATATCATAGAATCATATTTCATCTCAATATACCTATAAATATCATTCTCTCTTATCACAGGTACCCCACTTCTTTTTTTACTTTTCTTCAGGACAATACCTACTCAAAATATAATAAACATAAAATTACGTACGTATAGCATATTATAGACGTTATTGACGTGACGGCCGACAGAAGATTTTTTCCCCATGCAAAAAATACACATTCAGGTCCGCTATATTGTCCTTAATTAACCGTTGTTTTCTTAAAACATTTTAAAGTAGGTATTACTTGTTCTTCGTAGACAGTAGACAGTTTTACTGGTATTAAGCCGCGTTTACGTTTACACCGAAGTTTTAAACAAAAAGTTGCAAACTTTTATTGCAAACAGCAGTTGCAAACAGTAGTTTCAAATAAAAGTTTGCAATTTTTATTTCATGGTTTTATTTCCATGTTTCATGAAAATGTTTAAAACACTTTTGACCTTGATTATGACTCGCCTATGTTCTGGTTCCTGGGATTAGTCCTTCCCAGGATGTCAAGGATGTCATTTTAGCCGCGGCGGCGTGTCTCGTGTTGTTCGAGATGATACTGGGCGAGGCCGTCTCTGCATTCCAGAGCTACGTACAGTGGAAATGACCTGTTGGAAGATTTAATTAAAGATGATGTTGACCCTCTATCAGGTGAACTGAGAACGGACGGAAGTTTTAAAAACTTTGTAAGAATGACCAGTGACGATTTTGAATATCTAACTTTATTGATTGGTCACAAAATTTCGAAAATGGATACGAATTACCGAAAGGCTATTTCTGTATTGAAAAACTAGCCGTAACATTGCGCTTTTTTGCTACCGGAGATTCATACACAAGCTTGAGTTACCTGTTCAAGATATCAAAATCAATCATATCTTTGTTTGTACCTGAGGTATGCGAGCCTTTGATAGATCTTCTGAAGGATAACATAAAGTTAAAACGTTATAAGTAGACTACACATAGCCTATATTTGTTATTTTGAAAGGCCATTTTTAAATAATATAATATAAAATATGGTTGTTAAGACTCAGAACCTGTTTAAGAATCCCCCACTCTCACCCCTAAAAGGTCCTACTAGGGTATTTTATGGCAAATATATTTTTATAATTTTAAGCAATAGAATTTACTACTGGTATTTATTTATTTGTACCAGAAGTGTGTGCTGCTGTTATAGATTTGTTGGGAGACCACGTAAAGGTAATTAGGGATATTTACTTTTTTATTAATAACTCATATTTTAAGAAGTAATCTTTATTATCGTTAACACTTACCTATTTAATACATGTTTCTGTTTCGTGTTTCAACGGCACATAGTGACCGAAACCATTGTTGCAAACAAAAGTTTGCAACTCCCTTTGATTTTTACCGACTCCACGTGGTAACAAAAATTTTTGTTGCAAACACTGAAAAACTGATTGCAACAGCGAAATGTTTCGTCTAAAAATGCGCGTTTTTAGAGATGTTTGCAATTTCTGTTTATTGCAACTCCTGTTTTAAACTCCGGTGTAAATGAGGCTTTAGTCCTCCATTTTTTTTTCGTTTATGGATTGGGTAGAGGTTTAACACTTTATTACACTTTTTTCCAACTGTTAGATTTTCCTTAAATTCTATTCAGTTACTTACCTAACCTTCAAAATCATTTATATAAAAAATGTTTGTAGTAAATTCATTAATTCTAAATATTCTTTTTTATGTCACTTAGTATATTACATAAAGTTTTCATATTCACACTAATTTAAATATTATACATAAATATAGTTTAAAAAAACTAAAAAACACGCTTTTATAGCATATGAAACTAACAAGTAAAAAAATAAATGTAATTAAGGAAAACTAAAAAGCATGTTTCTGAAAAACATCGAACTAAAAAGTTAAAAATAATTTTCAAAATAAAATTAAAACAAAAATAAATGAAAAATACTAGTATTATTGTGAAAAAAGCGTGGGCGCTTGACATTCGAAAAATATGGTATTTTATTTCAATAGATTCGTTAATTTGCTGTGACGATTACAAGACCCTCACTCAATCATTATTCGTTTATTTAGTTGGCGCACAAATTACCCACTCCCGGCACGGGGAGGTAGTGACTAAAAATAAGGATACGGGACCAGCGTTGCCATGCCATAAGAAAATTTTTCACCACATCTATTGAAGACAAAATCCCCACTTTTCCCCACTTCGTAAAAAATGGCGGCAAATTTAATATAACAGTAACATAAATAAAACTATTGACTTTATTTAAATATATTTCTTTTAATATAATCAAAATAAGCATAAACACAGTTGCAGAAACATCAATACAAACATAATATGAAACGAAAAAAAAAATTACTAAAAAAGAACTAAATTAAAAAACAACATACAATTATTCATAAATATTGGTATATTTATCGAAAAAGTAATGTAATTTGCACCTAATAACTATTTAAAATTTATTTATAGTTATTTTTTTTAAATTACCAATAGAAAGTATCTTCTGGTAATAAAGCCAAACTAGCTTACATTATTATTTGTGATACTGTAAACAATGTTATCTTTACATTTCCCGTCAATACTCAATAGAGTGCACCTGCAACATTTAGGATTTTACAGAATAGTTTCAGTCAGCGCGTCAGCGAATAGCGACCATAATTAATAGTAGCTATACATCCAATATATTAATTTAAGGTTTTAGAATAATTATAATATACGTATATTTTTGCTGTAAAGGCATAATTTATTTAAATACCATAATTATTCCCCACTTTTATAGTATTTTTCAATAAATATCACCACTTCCCCACTTTTTCACCACACTGCTTTCATTTGTTGAACTTTTCCCCACATGTGGTGAAAAATCCCCACTAATGGCAACCCTGTACGGGACTCATCCGAGGCAGCAGCCGCGGAGTGGAGAGTTACAAACAAACAAACATACATACATACAGGTGAAGTTAATAATTAAAATAAATGATGTACAATAGTGCATAAAGTACTTATAGTATTTGCTTGTAGGTAGGTTTTAAACGATACAGATCTAATAAATTAATATAATTCTGAAAATATATAATTTTTTCTTTTGTTTTTTAATATTGTATCTAAGTTGAAATAAGTTTCTATTGAATCAAGAAAGGAATATGTTTTGAATGACATAAATTAAATTCAGAGCTTTTTGAGTCATAGTTCATAGTATTCACAACCGTTGGTTTCGACGAAGCATTAACAATTCTTCAAAAGATTTTATTTAACGTAAAATTTATATAATAAATAAAGAAAATAATGTTTCAATGTTACAAACGAACTTTTGATGATTTAAAACTACGAATAGTTTAAATACAAATGCTTAAAAACTTTAAGGGGGATTTTGTTAAAATGTGGTTTCAAAAAAATAGGAAATGGTTATGCGATGATTATTATGGAATCTCCATGTACAGTTAACCGTTATTGAATAGAAATAAAAAGCATCGTGAGGTAAATACAATATAGACGAAATATGGTTTGACACGATGCTGTTAAGTACAGCTGGGTAAAAAGGACAAATCATAATTTTTCACCCGAGAAAAGAACACGGTTTCGTTCTTAATGTTTATTACTATTAGCAAAAAATATAAAATACAGATCTGCTAATTATTACCAAGATATGAATGCAAAGTTGGCCCACATACAGTTTAACGAACAACTTTTACAAAGCATATCACCTAACTCCGTTATATTTATGAATAATATCCGTCAGCTTTTCGAAATTCTGAGCATCATAAATACGAAAAAACCAATAGATATACTTAAATTTGTTGATAAAAAAACAATAAGTATTTTTAACTTCGATTTTTCGTTTTTCAGATAGAAAAGTGCAAATCCATTAGTTATGCCTAAAAATATTAGTTAAAAAACTATTAGAAATCGATTTCAATAGATCTCTATTATGATTGTTATTAATATTATTGTTATTGTTATTTAAAAATTTTAGCTAGATACCTACTTTGATGTTTTATGTTTATATTTTTATACTAGGTGTACCTGCGACGTCGTTCGCGTGGCTTGTTAATTGTTGTATAAAAATTTCTCCCCTCACCCCGTTAAAGGGGTGGGAGGAGAAATTTTTATACACCAGATGTTAAGTAAAAAGAAGACAAATATATCTGTGAAAACCGCATTCGAATCGGATCAGTATTTTTCATGTGATGCGCGCACAAACATATAGACAGACAGACAGACGTACAAAAAAAAATAACCACATTTTTGGGTTCTATATCGATGTACACGCGACGTTGTTCGCGTGATGTATAGATTGTTGTAAAAAATTTCTTCCCCCCACACCGTAAAAGAGGTGGGGGAGAAATTTTTATACACCAGATGTTAAGTTAAAAGAAGACAAATACATATGTGAAAACTGCATTCGAATCGGATCAGTAGTTTTCATGTGACGCGCGCACAAACATATAGATAGACAGACAGACGTACAACAAAAAATCTAACCACATTTTTGAGTTCTACGAGTATATCGATGTACCCGCGACGTCGTTCGCGTGACGTATAGATTGTTGTATAAAAATTTCTCCTCCCACACCGTAAAAGTGGTTTTCCCAACATTTCCGTTCTCTGCTCTGCTCCTATTGATTGTAGCGTGATGTAAAGTATCCTATAACCAGCTCAGGAGTATGAAAAATAATTGTACCAAGTTTCGTTAAAATCCGTCGCGTAGTTTTTGTTTCTATAACGGTTATACAGACAGACAGACAAAAATTTTATTGATTTCATTTTTAGCATCAGTATCGATCCCTAATCACCCCCTGATAGTTATTTTGGAAATATATTTCATGTACAGAATTGACCTTTCTACAGATTTATTATAAGTATAGATTACAATGTAATAGGGGTTTCTCGTAAATAAATAAACAAATAAATAAATAAACAAATAAATCAATAAGAAAGTCAAATTTCTCTAAAAACACGAGAGTATTCAAAAATCAAAGATTTCAACGTAAAAATAAATCTCTTCACAATGTGGAACGTTGTCTCATGTCGATTCACAAAATTAGGTAGCATACCTACGTATTTTCAGTATGCGAAATAAAGAATTAATCAGTTATTGTAAAATCTGCAAACTGAACTATTTTTTTGTTAAATTTAAACGCACACGAAGTCGCGGGCACAGCATGAGAAAAAACAACAATGCCCTAAAAATATAATCTGATTTTGATTTTCTTGAAGTCGGCTCCAATGGTTTACCTATATACATATTTGTATATGATTTGAATTACTAACATTCGAAATCTAGAATTAATAGCTAAAATTAAAATAGCGAGTAATTTTCCATTGGAGCCGACTTCAAGGAAATCGAAATCAGATGCCTAATTGCTTATATATTTTTTTAAGAAATAAAGATTTTATTTTCTGGTTTTTAGTGAATTTTCTTTTTTTTGAGGCGGTTAATTTTTTAAAAAAGTTTTTATTTTATCTTTTTTAGTTGCTACTTGGTTTTGTTTGTGAAATGTGGGCCCAAATTCATGATGTACCTACTTATCTTCAAAACCTTCCCAATACCGTGCAAGAGGTTCTGGGTTCAATCACCAACAATCCCGACATATACCAATGTGCCTTTTCTGAGACATAAGTAAATTCTCTAACACCTAGAGACACCACGCACGTAGGCTGAAGGAAAATATCGTGATGAAACGTGGACTTAATTGTTTGAAATCACCAACCCACAGTGAGCAAGCGCAAGCGTGGTGATTAAATGCTCATTCCTTCTCCTTGTGAGAAGAGGACTTTGTCCATACAGTGGGACAGTAAAAGGCTGATTATTATGTTTTTATGTTATATATCATTATTAACATATCAACTTAATTGCAGAGCTTATTCTGTTGATTTTTGAGGTGTTTCCTGAAATATTTTCCACATTGATGACCAGACCTTAACCCAATTTCTATGGGACCATAAGGACACCCTACTCTGCTGAACGCAAAAAGTAATTTTCAAATAGGATTGACACAAAAAAACTTTTTCTATGACTTGATCAAGAACGTCAGTCACCATTTTGCTAATCCTGCGTTGAATAGTAGGTATTGTCAGAGAAAAGTATACTTTCAAGCTTTGCAACCTCTTGCTTGCCAAACATAATCTCTGGTATATCTAAAATTTCTAAAACCACTGGTAAATTTTCGGCAATAGTAATAGGTATTTTGCTTTACCACATAAAAAGCTACTCAATAACTTACGATCATCGTTTTCTCATTTAGGTTGGACATTTGTACTATAGCAGTTTTTTCATGTTCAAGAGCTTTCAATTTTCGCTCAAAAAACTACGAAGAGTTTATTGAAGTTCTACTTCTATTCGTGCACTAGGTGGAAAAGATTTGTGTAGAGTTAAATGGGAAAAATCATTACATATGTAATGGTGTGAGTAAGAGAGAGACAGAGACACTTATAAGGTATATTGGTCGGTAAAAACAAAGATGAAATATTTGCCACATGTTATTAGTCATAACAATAAGTCCTTTGAATACCGTTTCAACATTCAGTACATTGAAAAGGAATAGATATACAAAAAACAGTCTAAACTAATGTATGAATATTGAAACACTTATGAGGACTTTTACACAATTTATTCACAAAATTCTTAAGATACACAGAACTCTGCTGGATAACGTCTAAACTGCTTGACAATACAATGAACTCTTGTGAATATTTGAACTTGAACTCCCGTTTACTACCCATACAACCCCTTATATACAACAAATGAACATTCTGGAATTTTCTAGAAACATTATTTAATCTAGTCAGTGTGTTTAGAACTTTCTAGAATTTTCTAGAAACATTATTTAATCTAGTTAGTGTGTTTAGAAGTTTCTAGAATAACAATCTTTCAAATTAAGGTCCTTTCCTTTACGGTTATCCCGTTACACAGCCCCCTCCTTAGACTCATTCCTCCTGGAATGTTATTTCCTAAATCGGAATCCCGCACACTCCTTGAGCCAGCCAAACCATCTTCTTGGAGCTGCTGCACATCTCCACTTTGTTTTCTTTGGTAAGGCGCCAAACGATCATGATGGACCACGACGGGTTTCCCTCTGGGAATTTTCACGATCCGATAAAGGACATCGTTAATCTTCTTCTTGATGGTGTATGGACCTTCCCAGTTCTTCACCAATAGCTTAAAATTGTCAACCTCATCCGGTGTCAATACATGCAGGACGTCTAAAGCCTCGCACCGCAGAGCCATGGTTAGGAACAATGCCTTCTCCTGTGGTGACCATTCATTCGCTCTGGCCACTGCGTCAAATTGTTTCAGGTAATTTGACCAGGAAGTCATCCCGTCGAAGGTTGGGGGTTTTATCGTCATTCGTACCTGGGCCGCCTCTCCGTTTCCTCGTCGTTCGACATCTACGTGGCCGGTTTCCCTCATTTCCGTCGCCGTGGTGGATGATTTGGTTTCGTAGACAAGCTTCCAGTTCTCGTTTAAGCTTTTCTATCTCGGGATGCATTTGCTGATTTTGCTCTTCTAGCAAGTTGACTACTTGCTGATTTTGCTCGTCCGGAAGATGTGATATCTGCTGGGAGAACGAACTGGATAACTCATCTGATGGGGTAGACAGCCTTCTCAACAATATGGATTTGCTCCCAGTAGTTTCCAACTCTAATTCTTCGAGCTCTCTTCTGAGCTCAGCCACCAAAAGTTCATTTATCCTCTTTCCAGGCATTTTTGTATCTTCACCCCACACCTGACACCAATTTGAAACACTTATGGGGACTTTTACACAATTTATTCACAAAATTGTTAAGATACACAGAACTCTGCTGGATAACGTCTAAACTGCTTGACAATACAATGAACTCTTGTGAATATTTGAACTTGAACTCCCGTTAACTGCCCATACATCCCCTTATATACAACAAATGAACATTCTGGAATTTTCTAGAAACATTATTTAATCTAGTCAGTGTGTTTAGAACTTTCTAGAATTTTCTATAAACATTATTTAATCTAGTTTAGAACTTTCTAGAATTTTCTAAAAACATTATTTAATCTAGTTAGTGTGTTTAGAAGTTTCTAGAATAACAATCTTTCAAATTAAGGTCCTTTCCTTTACGGTTATCCCGTTACAATATCATAGTGACGGACCACATGACTATTTGACAGATGATTTTATAATTCTGTCACGTAAGTATACATATAAAGTTTAGCATTTTATATTAATAATAATATTCAGTAATAAGTATTGTATTGTAGTCTAAAATACCGTCATATGGTTGCAGTATATTCTGCTCCATGCTTTTAAGGTTGTTGGCTACATAAACAGAGTTTTTACGAATAGTCGAGGAAATAAAGCACTAAAACCTCCGAATTTTGTAGCGTAAGATGGTTTGGAATGCTTTTTTTGCACTGGATTCGTTAGAGTATCAGGAAATTTGTCGCTATTTTTTATAATGTAAAAATGGGAAATTGCATTTCTGCATTCGAAAAGTACATTCCGAACAGACAATAGAGAGAAAACTTACAACTCGGTACGTATTGCTGAAAATGGGTTCAATTTATATACTCGGGGTTTTTGAAGTCGCTGAACACAAAAATAACATGATGCCGAAAGTCTCCGCGTCACTTGGTGCCTAGGGTGTTTACCTCTTCTCCTGGGGTTTTATGTAAATTCTGTTCGAAATCAGTGCACACTTTGTACTCGGCGGTTTTTTGAGTCGCTAAAGGCGATGGTCTTCGAAACTGGTGCTTAAGACGGACCTCGTCTTTAGGAATTTTATGCAAATCCGATACAAAAAGAGTGTACACACGATACTAGGAGGTTTTTGGGGTCGCTTACCACGAATATCATATAATGTTTTTGCTAAATCATTCGCATACAAATTTATGAATCCATGTGCGTGCATAGAAGTATAACTTCTGCCGGCAGTCCCACTGACTGCCACACTAGTTTTTTTTTGTCTAGGATGTTTAATGTCTAGGTGGCGTACCAACTTCGATGGATTTATCCAGAGATAATTTGTCTGTAGCGTTATCACAGTAATTAATTGGCGTCATAAAGACGTTTTTCTTTTTTCCAATAATCCCGCTATAGGTTCTGATTCTGAGGATCTTTTCAGTAATTTATTTAGTTTCAATTATAACAAAATAACACTCTTAAACTCACGTACTAATTCCGTATAACACCGTAGTTTCAATTCAGAATTGTTTCCACTTATCGCCGTCTTGCTTCCAAATTTATTCCAAACTCAAACTGGTTGACCACCTTCAGCGCATTCTAGCGAGAATCATCTTAAAGCCTAGCAAAACGTCTCGGACCTTGTGGACGTTTCGTGTGAACCGTGGAGCGCTCGGGGCTGTACTAGTTCCGTGTGTTACCAACAGATGACGCAGGTAGTCGCAGCCGTATCAATATTTTTGTTTGTTTAGTGCATAGACAAATTATCTCTGGTTTAGTGGTATCAATTGGCACGTATTCGATTTTTAATTATGTGTTTTACGTACGCAAATATAAATATTTTTTTCTGAAACCTAATAACGCAAACGGATAAAAATTTTGAATGGATTAAATATTTCTAACATACATGAAAAACTTAATCAGGGTTTCTAGTTTTTTTTTATACAAGGGTTGTCATGCCATAAATAACATTGAAAAACACTGGTCCAGGTCATTTACATGAATAATTTATTATTTTTATTAATGTGCAACACCTTCCAAACGCGAAAATTTTTATTAGTTATGTTTTGATTGAGCAAGTGCAAGTAGTTGAGTGTCAAGCCACGACATAGCGCCTGGCGCCACTTGCTTAAGAGGGCGAATTATCTTCTTTTGAGACACAGCAGTCACAGCACTCAAAAAAATCGATAACTCACGGATTGTCGCAATCACAGCCAATATGATCGACTACTAGAGACAATTAACCTTCTACATAATGGTGGTAGCTGGTATGGTATATAATTTATGCAGAACTTAAGAGTATTCGCTGATAAAATCAAAGCGATAAAGGGATTTCCCAACATCAGGTAACTAGTGGAAAGGGCCGGCCTAAGGAATTTTGTATTTACTTGACATTACATATTTATTTTAAATAAATATCTAGATAATTAAGGGCAAAAAGAAGTACAGAACCTTTAATGAAGAATAGTTTTTTTCATGAAATTAATAAAGAAATTTCCCTTTTTTGACACTAAACTTAACAAGTCAACATTAATAAATATGAACCTTTTAAAACGAATAAATAATACATCACTGTCAAATCTGTGTGACTATCACTGTCGACTCCTAAATTAATGATAGCATTTTCTATATTACGTGTAGAAAAATATGAATCTTCACCTTTCATGATAAGTAAGACTGTATTTTTCCAATTATTCGCATCAATGTTCCCTTTCAATTAGATACAGGACAGATGCATTTAAATGTGGCGAAGTATTATTTGTTCGAACTTTTGATGCCACATATATGTTTGATTGGGTTAAATACACAGTACCTAATATGACAAATTCATATCTTTCAAGAGCCCCTGATTTATACAAATCTAATTTGGCTGACACAAGTTCTAATCTATCTCTTATATTTTTTGTTGAATAATTTTCTTGGCAAAGAGGTGCTATTTATTTTGATGTAGATTCTAGTTTAAAATTGTTTTAAAACTTTGATAAATTTGAATATATACGGATGCGGTGAATAAAATATTTTTATTAAATTCAGAGTGAAATGATTCACAATTGGTTGTGTGAGTACTCGACGCTTCGGCACAAGCCCATAATTTTGGAGGAAACCGTGAAAATTCATCTACATAATTATCTACTAAATAATCTTAAAATTTATTTAATTTGTAATCTTGAATAGTTATCTCATTAAAATCAAATTCAAAGCAATCCCCAACATTCTCGGGCTCTAAAAATGTCAATCCAAATAATCATCTTAAAATGTCACCACATACTGAATTTGAATTTCGATATTCTGTCATTAGTCCAAGATTCTTTATTTTTCTATTCCATGCCTGGGACAAATGAAACCTACATCCCACAATGTCAGTCAGCTACTGGCCACATTAATTTAATTGACTCTTGAAAATCCCAAGTTACTTGTGTCGGCTGAAAGGTAAGTCCAAGTTTCAAACATTTATGATTAACAGTTTGAAAACATTTTAAATATGAGAGATGTGATTTGTTTGGAAGTAAACAAAAACAAGAGGTATATAATGATTGTTCATTACTTCATGAATTAAAAACATTTGCGTAAAAAATTTTGGTGCATATTCGAAGGTGCCATCTGCATATATTGTATTACATTTGGAAAGAATTTGTAAATTTGTGGCACTGCTACATCTATACATATAATAAAACTGTAGAAATGTATATGTTTGTGCGCGCATCACATGAAAACTACTGATCCTATTTGAATGCGGTTTTCAAAGACGTATTTGTCTTCTTTCAACTTAACATCTGGTGTATAAAACTTTCTCCCACCACCCCTTTAGTGGGGTGAGGAAAGAAATTTTTATACAAAAATCAACACGCCACGCGAACGACGTCGCGGGTACATCGAAATAGAACCCAAAAATGTGGTTTGATTTTTTGTCTGTCTGCCTGTATGTTTTGTGCGCGCATCACATGAAAACTACTGATCCGATTCGAATGCGTTTTTCACAGATGTATTTGTCTTCTTTCAACTTAACATCTGGTGTATAAAAATTTCTCTCCCATTCCTTAAATGGGGTGGGGTAAGAAATTTTTATACAACAATCACACACCACGCGAACGACGTTGCGAGTACAACTAGTATTATAATATTTGATGTAGAGTCGTTAGACAACAAAAAAGTTTCATTGTTTTTTTCGGTTACAATGGGGAAATTACTTATTATGTAGTGTACCTACCTCTTCGATATTTTTTGGTAAAATCGGAAGAACACTCCGACGAGCCGCATATACGCATCTTCGAATATTATCCATATCGAAAGTAGTCAAATTTCCAATGTGTCGGATTGTTGTACCAGTTCTCTGTGGATAATTTTTGCAGGTTTTTCGCTTTCCGTTTTACAGCGTTTGAAATATTCCATATTCCGTTCGCCATAAGTCCTGTCTTTTGTCTACTTTTTGTATTTAAACCACATACCTATGTTGCAAACACCAATAAATTTATTCGTTGGCGTTCTTTATGTTCTAATACTTCGAGTATTAGAAACTGAAGAATCTAAGATCACCACCTTGCCGATTTGGGTCCGGTATATCAACTGGTGAAATTGCTCTATTATCCTCTTGACTTCAGTTACGCCACATTGTTTTATACAATAAAGTTAAATTTGACTTACGTGAATTCAATGGTAAGTGTACACACTCTAAAGTAAAAAAAACACTTCTTGACAATACAAAACTTATTTTTACAAGTTGAACACTCAAACGAGTTTACAACTAATTCAATTGAAAGCAGATCTTTAACTGTTGGTTTATCGTCGTACAACTCTTTACAACTAAAAAACAATTAACGATGAATAACAGGTAGAAATTTATATAAATTCTAAGAATAATTTGTTAATAGGCCAATTAAGGTAGGACCATAATGCCTAAAACCCCTTCCACACGATACAATTTAATTGACAATTATAGATTGTCGATTAAATTGGCTCACAATCTGATCGCTCGTCCACACATACCAATCTAATTGGTGAATTTTATTTTGACTGTGTCTATTTAAAATGGCTCCATTAAGTAAAAATAAGAAAAAAAGGATTAATTATCGCACTTACTGCAGATTTAAATGAGAAAAAAGAGGTGAATGTGTCAAAAACAATCGCTATTAAAAAGAAACCAATTTAGGCATCTGAATATTGTTAGGGAATTGGATAGTGACGACTATCGAAATTTTATGAGAAAGTTTTACAGAATTGTTAAATTTAATAAAACCATATATAGAAAAACAAAATACTGTAATGCGAAAAATAGTAGTTTTTATATTCCCCAGTGTCTTTTTCATTATTTCAAAGGTTATATTTTTAACTTTAATCTTCCATTTATCCAGCAACATCTTCAAAACATTTTGTCGTGCTTGTTTATTGTTATAAAGTGTGTGTCCTTCATCCCATGAACATGACAAATCAATGTATTTTCTTCAGCTATTTTAAAACACTTCTGTAAAATCTCAACTTAAAAAAAGTAAAACACGTTCCACTTCTGATTGCAGAATAAACTCAAAATTGGCTGATTAGCATCCACACCACCCGATTTGTTTCGAGTCAATCAAATCGTGCGGTCCCGACCATCCATTGCCCTTGAGTTGGCAAATTTGACTCAACATGATGCAATTAAATTGCCAATTTTGTCAAATTGTCCCTTAAATTGTATCGTGTGGAAGGGGTTTAATATAAATTAATCTATAGCTGTGAAGGTTACCGGTCAGATACGGCACAAGCCACAACCGAAGAGGACACAACTTTATAAGTCCTATCCGTCAGATCTCGATAATGTTTAACGTAAACAAGTAGAATAAAAGCTTGGTAATTTTATATTAGAAATTTTTATTTCTACATTTTTATAATAGAAACAATAACAATGTTATTTTCTTGTTGAAACGTATTTATATAGCTAATCTCAAATGAAAACATGATATGATTTTAATAACATTGTCAATATTTTTGTTTTGTGTTATTACAACTTTTGTTGTAAATTTTATATTGTCCGTAAAATGATTCACACACTTTCATGTATGATATAAAAAATCGTTTAGCAACAATAAATATTTAGTAGAAAAACTATAAGAGTAAATTTTCTACCCTCATTTAATTATAATCAAAAGCAAACCAAAAAAGTAATAACAATTTGTCTGCCGAAGTAGTATACACAACCAAACTTATATGGGATAACCTAGTAATTGAGCATTAAACGTCCGTTTTTTCGAAACCAAGTTCATTACAAAAAAATATATATTATAACATATATAAAATGCTATGAATTTTTATTATAAGTTAATATGCTATAATGAACATTTACCTTTAAATTTATAAATTTTGAAAATGAAATTATATTTAAAATTATTGTAAAGGCAAATTGATTTTTAAAATTTTAAATATTATGAATTTATTTTTTATTTACCCGACAATCACTCCTCTCTCAGGGCAGAATTCAATGTTTGATTAGATTAATTATATACTTTTGTATGTAAAATATAAATTTATTACGCTTATGTACCAAATGATGTTATATTGTTGAGATTTTGGAAAAAGAAGAAACTCTATAACATAACTTCACTTTAAACGGTTGAATGATTAACTGTAATTTCAAAGCTATACTTATTGAATCAAATGAAAATGAAAAATCATGTAACTATTATAACTTGAAACAATGAAAATGATCTTATATACTAATGAAAAAGTGTACAGTGTAACAGTGGAAAATGTTCGTTAACTATAAAAAGTAAAACACACAAAGTTCTTTATTTTTAAAAGGAAAATTCATACCGTTTTATTGAAGTGCTTCGTCACCCCTCAGCTGTCTCCAATCCAAGTCCAAATATGAAAATCTCCAACCATAAATCTTGTTAAAACCTCTGGATTATTTGCTAATTCTGTTAACTGCTACACTAGTAAGTAAATCCTAGTACTTCTTATCTATTGACTGCTAATATACTCTTCTAAATTCGATTAAAGTATGTCTCATACAATCTACTGCTCTGCTTTTGCTGTTGTCGACTTTAATTTTAATTACAAATCAAATTCTCTGCTTACCAAATATATTCCATAACCTCTTCTTAGTTTTATTAATACTTTTATTACAATTAAACCTTTTTTTTCTGAATATTTTTCAAAAAAAACTCAAAATTTAAACAGGAACAAATTTAATACAACATACTTCTTCAAAAGACAAAAAACAAGAGAGTGTTCAAAGAATCAACAAACTGACAATTGAACAATTATAACAATCTTAAACTACATACCTACATATCTGGTTTCACCCTACTTGATAACATGTCACATAAATTATAAATTCGAATACTTGATTTTTGATTATTACTTACACAATTTATTATATTAAAATTCTATTACATTCAAAATGAATTTATAATTTCATATTTATTTAACTATAATCTAAAATACTTTTAAATTTCAGAATTTTTCATTTTCTTCAAAATTAAATCAATAAAAACAAATATTATGGCTTTGAAACTCCAATATTGATTATTTTAAACGTAAGTAATTTTTAATTTGGTTCATAATTTAAATTATTCTTTATTTGAAATTATGTATCTTTAGTATTGATGTTTTCACAATCAAGTTTCTTATTTTATTTAAATATAATTATTTAATTTAAATTATTTCAAATCAACAATATATATCATTGAACTTTATATATATTTTTTTTAATTTAAAATATTTAATTTTCTTATTTTACTTAAAAGTGATCACTTTAATTTACAATATAACAAACAATTATATGCACTTTTTAAAATAGATATATTTTAAGAATCTAATTTTATAATCTATTTTCCTATTTTGATTTCCCTTTTTTAGAAAAGAAGAAAAAAAAAACAAAAAAATTTAAAATACTGAAGAAAACTGAACAAATTTATACAAAATCTAATACCTTGCATTCTACTCTGGGATCAAGAATATCCTCGTTTTATTAATTTAATCATAACTTTATTTAATTTATTTTGTTAATCCTATCCTACTCCTACTAATCCTACTAATATTATATAGGCGAAAGTTTGTTTGGATGGATGTATGGATGTTTGTTCCTCTTTCACGCAAAAACTACTAAACGGATTTTAATGAAACTTTACAGTAATGTAGCTTATAGATCAGAATAACATATAGGCTATAATTTATAAAGATATTGTGTGAATTGTCCAAAATATAACGATAAATGTCATTTAAGTCTGAAAAAATTACTGTATTTCTTATGTTGACAATATTGTTACGTTATTACAGTGCGAATGTAACATCTCAATATTGTCAGACTGTTATATTTTTCAAATACGACCCAAAAATTATGTATGTTATAATTTTAATGTCATAATGTTAGTTCTTTTCACGCTAATATAAGCTACTCGAAATACTAATACTGCGCACACGAAGTCGCGGGCACCAGTTATTGATACATAAAGACCTTGCTTTTATTCGAATTACACGCAGACGAAGTCGCGGGCAAAAGCTAGTTATAGCATATTATCTCATATCATCTCAATATATATATATATATATATTATAACATATATGAATAGTGTATGAATAATAATATGTTTTGATAATATCAATCACTATGTTATAAAATATTCCTTACCTTTAATTAATTTTAAATTTTAAATATAAATAGTGAATAGGTAAGAATTAACTCAGTGTAATTATTTTCCAATATGATTAATTAAATATGCTACCGGCTATTCCCTTATGTCAAGGTCAGAGTTCAAATATTCAACCAAACTAGATTCAAAATCAGTTAATACACAAATTTGCAATAAAATGACTGTATAACCGCACTATCCTAGACCATCAATACTTTCCAGGCATGAACTGCATATAAATTTCTAACCTTTCTAATTCAAAATGTGTCAAACTTCAAAGATACCGTTGATAAACCAAAACATGCATCAAATATATAAAATGAAGTATTCTGACTTGAGTTACTGAGCAATTTAGATTAAACTTAACAAAAAGTGAATAATAATAATAATAATTTCGTTAAATACATAAAACAGTGAAATAAAAATGTTCATCAAAATTTCAAAAATCAAACACATATAAAACTCTTTATTATAACGAGTGCAAAGTTGTTACCATTTGTGTGAAGCTTCACTCCTCTTCTGGAATCAGGATTCAGTTCTTAGGACAATCTACTTTCTTCCTCCAATACAGCAAAGATTTCAGGAAACTTTATGAAGATCAAATAATCACTTCCTCTTCAAAACCAAGCGATGGATGGCTACTATTTTCTCTGGTAAGTGTAATTATGACTTTCTTTCTTGTTCAATATTAATTTAATCTTCTTCAACTCAATTAAAATACAGTTATACCATAAAGTGCTCAGCCCCATAAATTGAAATATCTATTTCTTCATAAAATCATATAAATTTCTCTTACCAATTGCTCTCTCTGGTTACCTTGGGATATTCTTTATACTTTAAACTGTTTTAATACTTTCTATTATCAATACTTTCAAAAAAAACTCAAAATTTCTACGGAGCAAATTTTTAATACAACTTCTCTTTCAACAACCAGAAAACAAGCGAGACATATCTACTACAAACTTCTTAACTAATTATTTATAATATAAATCTTACTAATCTCCTTTTAACTTTCTTTTAACATCATAATTTTTACAAAAATCTTCATCGAAACTTTTTACATCCTTCCTCTTCAGAAGGTCGAAAACAAGAGAGATTCTATCAGAATCAACAAAAAAACAAATGACAAATTCAACAAACTTAAATCTATACATCTTTTCCATCTAATCGCCTACTAATTTCTTATTCAAATAAAATTTTTAACAAAATCTAATTCTTGATTCAATATTACAATTTAAAACAATGATCATTCTTTTTTTATATTCTTATGAAATTTACTAGCACTACAAACTAATAATTTTCTCTTTTTCAGAATATTTCATTTGGCATTTGAACTATTTATAAATTAGAATATGGTTGGTAAATACGTATACTTTAAAAGTAAGTAGAAGTTTTAACATGTAATTTAACTATTTGTGATGTCTTTTTTTTTATAATTTAATTTTCTCATTTACTTACACCCCTAATTCATTTAAAATTAATGTTTGATTACTAACGTATTGGCAATTTTATAAACTTTTAATTATCTACTTTACCCATTTATCAATTTCATAATTATCAAAACTTTATATAATGTAGATTAATCATTTTTGAATCTTTAAATAAAAATCTTTGAAATGTATTTGTAATTTTTTTTTATTATTATTCTATTTTCTTTTTTCTTTTTTAGGAATTATGAAGAAGATGATGATAATCAATCCCAATGTTACTAAATTTGCGCTCTGACTCGAAATAAGAAAATCTCCTTTCTCTACTTTCCATTAGATTTTCCTTCTACATTCTTATTTAATATAACATAGTAACTAATATCATCTCAATATATATATATATAGACACAAACAACCAACGGATTGAAACCCGGAACACCACTACTGTTCATTCTACCATCCGTGAAACACTACATCATAACATATATATATATATATATATATATATATATATATATATATATATATTAATAATAAAAAGTATTACAATAATTATCACTGTAGTAATAGTAGAACAAATAACAAAAGTGTTGATTTCTATAAAAATGTTTGTTTCTGAAAATTACAATTTAACAAAAAAGCTATTTAAACATTAATTTTAATAATCAGTATTAGCACCTCTAGCATCGATGCAAGCACGAATTCGAGGAGACATACTTTTTATCAAATTGTCAACATCTTAAAGAACATTTGTTCATTACTCTAAAACCGTTTGTATAAGCTGCTCAGTGCTTCCAGAACCATTTTGACGAGCTCCAATTTTTCTTTAGATTTTATCATATAAGTTCTCTATAGGATTAAGATTCGGTGCACAAGAAGGCAACTCTAAAATTGCAACACCTTTCCTTTCTAAGAAATATTTTGTAAGACTGCTGATATGTAGAGGGTCATTATCTTACATAAATAAAAAAAACTAAAACCACCTCGCCAGAGCCTGACCACAGGTTGCAATACCAAACCTACATACCTTTGATCTGTTAAGGTTTGTCGAATGGCAATTAAAGGAGTTTTAGTAAACTATTATTTTTAAGATAACTCTCAACGGATTTTTGAACATTTTGAAATTATACAAACAAGAAATTATTAAAATGACATTAAGAAGAAATTGAAAAAATGTCACATCCAGTGGGACTCGAACCCACCATCACTGTCTTATACGCAGGCATATCTGACGGGATTTGAGTTCATTATAACGTTTCGCTTCCTAACCACTTGAGCATCCAATAGCTTAAGTAAGTGGTTAAAGCATGCCTGCGTATAAGGTAGTGATGGTGGGTTCGAGTCCCACTGGATGTGACATTTTTTCAATTTCTCCTTAATGTCATTTTAATAATTTCTTGTTTGTATAATTTCTAAATTTCAAAATTTTCAAAAATTAAAGGAGTTCTTTCACCAATCATAATTCCACCCCAAAACATTACAGTACCTCCTCTGTTTTATAAAAGAGGTACTGTACTTTATTTTATAAAGGTTTTGTCAATGTAAGCATTTCAGCACCATACGTTAGGACACATAAGGGTGTCGGACTTTAATATGTATTTTAGTTTTCCTATTTTCCTTTGAATCTCGTGTGTTTGATTGTCTCTTTCGATACCCATCTCATGGCCCAGATACTTATACCTAGTTACTTGGGTAATGTTGGTGTTATTTATTTGCAGAGGAGCATTAGTAACTAAATTATTCATGAACTGGGTTTTAGAACTATTTATTTTCAAACCGACTACTTTGGAGGATTTTTCCAACTCTTTTAACATGTATTGTGCTCCCTGGATACTGTTTAAAAATAGTACAATATTGTCCGCAAACCATTTCTAAGTTCCATTCTCTGTTATTAACCATATTTTGCAGAAGGGCGACAGAAATTTTTTGGTTGAGTGTATCACCCTGCGTTACCCCTCTGTCTATACTGAATTTCTTTGTTTATTGGTTATATGACATTTTAACCTTTGATTATTGCTAGGTATCTATGTTCTATTCTGCTGTTGACTAGGGAATCTAAGAATTTTTGTTGATATACTGAGTCGAAGATCTTTTCAAAGTCTATAAAAACAAGCATAAGAGGTTTTTTATATTCAATATACTTTTCGATGACAGCTTTTGTTGCCAGAAGATAATTATTTGATCTGAAATCTGCTTGTTCTTTTGCAAGAAAGAAATTAAGCTTATTTGTTAGTCTTTTGGTTATTATTTTAGTGTATAGTTTATATAAATGACTAAGCAGGCTCATAGGTCTAAGGTCAGTATTGTCTCATTTTTTGTGCATTATAACAATATTGGCGACGGAATTTTTCTCTCAAACAGTCATTTGTTAAATAAAGTTTTTAATGCTTCTGTTAAGTTTTTGATCTTCTTTTATTGCCTCCATCACAATGCCATCTTCACCCGGTTCTTTGTTATTTTCATCTTTTTTATAGCTGATGTTATCTCATCTTCTGTTATGTCCGGGATCTATTCTGATCCTTGATTTAAAACTTTCTTATATGTAATTTCTGCGACTTGCTCGTCTAACGAATATATCTAGTTGTATGTAAAACAACTCGATCTCTTGTAGGATCTCGTTCCTGTTTGTGACAATATTTCCTTCTGCATTGTTTATCTTTTGTAAATCTTTCCTCCACATATGCATTTTTCTACGTAGAACCTTTATACTTTTATTTTCATCTTTTACATTTTTAATTTCCTTCGCATTTTGTTGTCTTTTATATTTTCTAATCTCTATCGTTATTTGCCTATTTATTGATCTGTGACGTTCTATCTGGCAGTTTGCTTCTTTTGTCCAGCAGATTCTTTGTTTTTGGTTTATTCTCTGTGTTCTTACTTGTATAATGTATTCAGGGGCATTTGTTCATTATATTTTAGCGTATTTTTTATCTCTTCTTGATATTTTGTTTTATTTCTTGGAGTTATCCATTTTCCCGATGTTTTTGTTAAAATCATATTATTTCGTTCTTTCTTCATGTTTATCTCTATTTTTGCTTTTACCATCCGATGGTTGCTTCTCGTTGAGACGATTACATGCCGAAAATATCCTTTTTATTACTTATTACAAAATCAACTCCGTTTTTGTCTTCCAATCTGAACTTACACAGGTCCATTTTCTACTAGGTTTTATTTTTCGAAGAACGTGTTCATAGCATACATATCTTGTTCATGCAGGTAACTTAGGAGTGTACTTTCTTTTTCATTTCGGATTCCGAGTCCATGTGGTCCTATCGCAGGCTCTGCATTGTCTTCTTTACTTCGAGCATTTGGTAGTGGCATTTGTCGTCTTGCAGTGCTCGGGATATATCGTCGTAAAAATATTCAACCTCATCGTCTGGGTGTTCGCTGGTTGGTGCGCAAGTCTGGATAATTTTAAGGGAATATCTTTGATTCAGTTGGTATATCAGATATATGACTCTTCTGCTAATTATCTGAATACTGACCTTATCTTCGATGTGTTTTTTATGGCTTTTATGACCTATTATGTCCCATTTAATTTTCTTTAGTTCTTCTAATTCGGTTGGTCTTTCATCTGTTGAAAGTGTTCTTATATTGTATTTCGATATGCACATTGGTAGCCATGATTTGCGTGATTTGTTTCTGTTCTCTGTGACAAATGCAAATTTGTACCTCCCCCAGAATCTATGAGGTAAATCTTTTGCAAGATGTGGGATTTGACTTTTACTGTTTTACCCACCTAGGGTCCACTTTCCTGTTTTTTCAAATTCGCCATGTAATAGTTAATAGCCATAATCATCCGCTGTGGCCAGTCGTGTTGGAGTTTGGTTGGGATATCGAGAAGAAAAGAATTACAGCTGATCCAAAGTAAAAAAATGGCCCTTGGTAAGCGAGGCGCATCAGTAGATTTATATTAATTAATTATATTAAAAGTATACGTTTTAGAAAAAAATGTTTTAGATAAAAGTTTTAGGTCTCTTTAAGACAAACAAAAAAGTCCCCTAACATTTTTTTGTACAGGGTGAAGTAAAAAAGTTACAAATTTTTTTCCATTTTGATTTGATGTCACGCCCAAACGGCCTTACCGATTTGGCCCATTAACGAACTCGACCGAGATTTTGGGACGATTGATTTTTGTACCAAATTTCATTTCGATCCGTTAAGAAATGCGACCGCTATCGTGTCCACAGATTTCGTTATATCGGAACTATACATACATACATACATACATACATACATACATACATACATACATACATACATACATACATACATATATATATACATATATATATATATATATATAAACTTTTGAACGGAAGGTGTTTTTGAGGTCAGGGGGACCTAAAACGAAAAACTGTAGTGAAATTTTCCCGAAGTCGTGACCTGCGAACCAGCTGAATAGTAGATATATATCTACTAAAAGAGTGTGTGTCAGCTCCGACACGCGACTGGAGTTTACTCGTTAAGAACGATCACCATCGAAAAATTGCGTTATTTTCAAAAAATATTTATTAAAATATATTGATATGCTTATAATTCGTATTCCGTTCAAAATTAATACAGAATGTAATAAAAATTTTGAAAATTGAAAATTTTTCAAACACTTTTCTCAACGTGACTGTAACACTTTTCTTAACGTGACTCTTTCACACGATTTTACTACCCATTTTTTTTTTCATAGCAGGCGCCTTATACAGTGAGGTCCAAAAGTAACGGATAAATTCATTTCTCCGTTAATAAGCGTGTAAAAGAAAAATCCTGAAACACGTAAATTTTTAAATTTAAAATGACACTTTACGACGCTAAATAACCACCCCCCACTTTAAACCCCTTTCCAAGGGGTGACAGCACCCCATTTTCTTAAATGGCATGAGGGGTCATGTGATATCTCGCTTGAAAGAATATTTAATTGCCTATTCAGCAATGTAAAAATTTTTAGATTTAATTTTTTTATTTACAAGCAAATTCAATATTTAATATTGTAATAGGTAGTTACAGTTAAATTTCCTAATAATAAAATAATCTAATAGGCATGCTTGGTATATCAATACGACACGTTTCAGGTACATTTTAAGTAACACATTCCATAATATGTAAATTGAATTTATTTTTTTTATTCTATCTCTCATACATTTTTTTATATTAATGGTGTTAAAATGTAAATTTTTATTACAGTCATAGTTGAACTGAATAAAGTGTGGCGTTCACCTTTCTTTATTCAATGCATTTCAAACCAATTTACTGGAAACCCAAAAACGGTTAGTTTACTATTAATAATTAAATTTTCCAAAGGTATTGTGAACAAAAATATTCGTGAGTCATTTGGATCACATTAAATGGCGATTTATTTTACATGTATTGTTTCAATCATGTGGTTAAAAGATATTTTGAATTTTTTCGTAAGTGACTCAATAATGGCAAAATCTGAATCATTTGGCAAATAGCTATGTCCACTTACCAAAAATTCATTTTAATTGATTGAATTCTTATTTTTGTATATTGAACAAGTCTCAATAAACTTAAAACAGTTTTGTGATTTTTCTATTTTGTCTGGTAAAGGAATCGGAATATGTTATTATTTTTTTTAACCGGCCAGAAATTAGTACTTTCCGGTTTATTTTTAGGTCAGAAAATCTCATTTTGTCGGACAAGGCCAGAAAATAAAAATGAGTCCGGTAAAAGCTTTTACCCACGACTTATAAGTAAATTGCCTATTTTTTAACCTATATCTGTGTTAGTAAGTGTCAAATTATTGAGGAGTTGTGTTATAGTTTTATTTACTCCACTAGTGGAGTAAGTAAATAGAAACCTGTATTATTATGTTGGTTGCCTACAGTATAGATTAAATTAAACTAACATTGGACATTTCTCAGACAGGACTATCTGCGAAATCGATTATTTTTGACAACTTATGCCAAAATTTAAATTTTATTTTTGTTATTTTTAGTTTTATATAAAACCATTTTGTACGTCGTGGGTAAAGCATAGTACTTCACTCGAGGAACAAATTGCATATTTAGCTCGTTTCTTTAGCCCATTCGCTCGTAGGCTCTCTCATGGGCCAAACACACTCGCTGTAATATGCAATTTACTCCACTCGTAACGTAATATACTATTACCGGACTATCACAATAATTTTCTGGCCCGGTCCGACAAAATGAGATTTTCTGACCCAAAAATAAACTGGAAATTACTAAATTCTGGCCGGTTTAAAAAAAAATATTGTACGTAATAGGTACGTCCCAAAAGTGCTTTTACTGGACTCGTAGGCTTGCCCACTCGTCCAGTAAAAGACCACTATCGGGACTTGTTACGTAAACTACTATTTCAAAATTTTAAGCAAAAGACCTTAGTTTTCAGCCAAACAAACATGTGGGCTATATTTTCATTGAGACCATGGCAACTGAAATTATAGACATATAGATTTTGTTTATAATATCGGATCTAAAGAAACTAAATAATTTTTTTTTTGATTCTGCTTTTTGTTCCACAGTGTAATGACACTACGAGCCTCTTTTAAGTAATTTTCTTTTTCACTTTTGCCACGTGTATTCTCTCACTGTCTGAAGATTAAAATTTTATTTGCAAAGATCCACAAGTTTGCCCTGTATCCTTGGAGGGATGTTTAAAATGTAAATTAAATTTTGTAGAGAATACCTTGTCCTAATATTTTTCTTTCACTGGTAATAAATTTTCCTTTTTACATTGCATAGCGTGTAATTCATACATTTTCTTAATACTTAAGATAGCATTTAAGTATTGAACCCTCGTGTAGTTACTAGTGTAGGCTGGATATGACTTACCTAATATGTCTTGCAACACTGCCGTTCCTCTGATCAAAATAAAGACATCACTTATTCCTTACAACAACATTTATATATCCACCCGTCACTTCCCTGATAAATTTCTCTAAAATATTTTTTCCAACAAGAATATCAGGTTTATCTTTTCCAAAAAAATATTTAAAAAAATCTGATCTTGGTTCTTTAGTGTTATTCGAGGGACGTCTTCTTTATATTTCTTTAGCTTTAATACAACCTCTTGAAAAAGATAAATTGTATTGAAGAACCATCTGCACGTTCACTAATTTACACATTCACAATGTTATTACTGTCACTCATCTAGATTATAAGGATATAATTTTATCTTTTGAAAACACTTACAAATTGAAATAATTGTAATAATTCAAATCCAAATACTATATCAGTATAATGCTGTAAGACTAGTAGACAATAGAACTTATAGCATACCAAAGTGAGCTTTATTTTTAATAATATTAATAATTAATAATTAAATTACTTAATATCATGAGTACTTGATTTTGTGACATGCAGACTGGTATCATTCAGCGCTTGCTAGTGCATTTGAGGTGAATTATTGTAACGGTTTGCATTAGGTACGGAGTTAACTAGAATGGCTTCTGAATACTCTTAAAAGGTAACCCACGACTTAGTTTGGCTAGCTAGGGAAATAACGCCTTCTAGGACGTTTTAACGTTACACACTATGAGTTGACACATCCTGTATGAAAAGACTTTTTTGGAAAAAATGCTCAACTAAAAATGCAAACCGATCGTTTTTTCGAATACGCCCCTATTTATTTTATCATCAAATTTACTTCCCCAAGCTATTTTTTCAAAAAGTAGTGTTTGAGCAGTAAACAGTTCATTATGTATATAGATAACAGAACGCGTAAACAGGGTGCGTAGCTACGCAAATGTGAATATGACATACAAAAAAACAAAAATACACAGTATTTATCTCTTACTTGTTTGGGTTTCTCGGGTGAGTATTCTCGCATTTGTAAAACAATACTCCTTCGAGATTGTGATATATTCCATCGTGACCATGCAAAGTTGAAAACACCACTCATTGCTGCCATGTTACAATATAAATGTTTCTCCATTGGCCAATGCTTTTCACAACTGCCTGCAAAAATAATAAAAATGTTTACTATATATATTTATATATATATATATATATATATATATATATATACGAAAGGGGGAAAATTAATGGGCATGTACGCAAAAAGGATCATAGGGTCACGAATAGGGAATGGTAACCGCAGACATGCATATATATATATATATATACGTAAAGGTATTAGTGACTGTTTAAATCTAAAGATTAAAATTCTTGGAAATGCAGTCAAGTTAGGCTTTATAAGAAAACTCTTTGAAGTTTTTGTCTAGCTTTCGAATTTATTCAATTCATTATCAAGACTTTCTACAAGATAAAAAATATTGTTAAATACAAATATTTGTTATAAAAATGAAAATTTAAACTTACTCTTCTTGAGGTTAACATTTTCTTAGCAATATTTACTATTTTATATGAACACAATTTTAGTTTAATATAATGACAGTTGTTAAATTTAAATTTCAAAATTATAAGGTCTTACAAAATCTACATCACAGTAAGTACACTTTATGTAAAAAAATATATATATACATATAAATACACATACATATACATACATACAAACATATATATATACATACATATACATGTTATGATGTAGTGTTTCACGGATGGTAGAATGAACAGTAGTGGTGTTCCGGGTTTCAATCCGTTGGTTGTTTGTGTCTTCACGACGTTTCGCCAACATCTCAGCTGAGATGTTGGCGAAACGTCGTGAAGACACAAACAACCAACGGATTGAAACCCGGAACACCACTACTGTTCATACATATACATATATACATATATACATATATACATATATACATATATACATATATACATACACATACACATATATACATATATATTAATAGAAAACAATGTATACTCAATTTAGTTAAGTTTAATTTTTATATTTATCGTTGGTAGTGATTCGATTATTTTCAATTTATTGTGGTGTTAAATGTGGTTGTTTGATATAAGAAAAGGTGTATAAATAATATGTTCTATTATTATTTTTTGTTTAAAATTATTTATTCATTTTTTATAACTAGTTATTATTATGAGATAAGATGTAGCAATAAATATTACTCAATTTTTCTATATCTGATTTTCTATTTATACAATTTTCAGTTTTTTGGATATTTGTCATTTCTAAAAATAAACGTTTATGATAGTTTTTTTCTTTTTCTAATATTTTTGTTTCAGAAAATTGGAAATAATAATAACTAGTTATAAAAAATGAATAAATAATTTTAAACAAAAAATAATAATAGAACATATTATTTATACACCTTTTCTTATATCAAACAACCACATTTAACACCACAATAAATTGAAAATAATCGAATCACTACCAACGATAAATATAAAAATTAAACTTAACTAAATTGAGTATACATTGTTTTCTATTAATATATATGTATATATGTGTATGTGTATGTATATATGTATATATGTATATGTATGTATATATATATGTTTGTATGTATGTATATGTATGTATGTGTATATGTGTATGTATGTATATGTATGTGTATATATATGTATATATATTTTTTTACATAAAGTGTACTTACTGTGATGTAGATTTTGTAAGACCTTATAATTTTGAAATTTAAATTTAACAACTGTCATTATATTAAACTAAAATTGTGTTCATATAAAATAGTAAATATTGCTAAGAAAATGTTAACCTCAAGAAGAGTAAGTTTAAATTTTCATTTTTATAACAAATATTTGTATTTAACAATATTTTTTATCTTGTAGAAAGTCTTGATAATGAATTGAATAAATTCGAAAGCTAGACAAAAACTTCAAAGAGTTTTCTTATAAAGCCTAACTTGACTGCATCTCCAAGAATTTTAATCTTTATATATATATATATATATATATATATACAGGGTGTCCCAGAATTAACTACGGAAACTTCGTATACGTATTCCTTGATGACAAATAAGTAGGGTCTTTCCTATAAAAAAAATTTTTTTAGAGACTCCTGTCAGAGTTATAACCCTTTAAAGAGGGGTGGTAAAATACTGTTTTAATTTAATATCTTCTGATTGGTCCAAGATAAAAAATTAAAAATTTGGGTGAACATCATTTTTATAAAGACGCATTTCTCCTGCCACTTTTCACCTGCCCTACCCCATTCTAAGGGTGCAAATCAAGGAACCCCTCTTAATATTTTTTTTGTAACTTTCTTAGCAATTAATATTTGCAATAACAAAAAATTATTTTAGGAAGTTTTGATTATTTAGAAACTTTTTTGTTCCTTGTCGTTTTTTACGAAATCGTTTCGGTTTGGAGTAAAAAAATAAAATGTAGGACCATGTCAATTGAGTATTGTGTATCGCGATCAAGTAGCGCACATTTTACCATTTAAAGAGTTAAAGGGTTATAACTCTGACAGGAGTCTCTAAAAAAATTTTTTTTATAGGAAAGACCCTACTTATTTGTCATCAAGGAATACGTATACGAAGTTTCCGTAGTTAATTCTGGGACACCCTGTATATATATATATATATATATATATATATATATATATATATATCCAAAGATGATACATAAAGTATCTAATGCCATACTGTCAATAGTAATAATTTCAGTTTTGAACTGAAATGGTGTCGGTTAGAAATTTCTAACACTTTAAAAGACACCTTGGATGCTGCCATATAAATAGATATAAATATCATTCAACCTATATCAGGGCAAAACCAAACTACAGACACGTGTTTCGCTCTTGTTTGAGCTCGTCAGTGTAGTACAGGCTATGTCTCTCAAGTCACTAATCAAGAGACATCCCTGCTATAAATTGAACGATATCTATAGATGTCAAGTGCGAAACTGATAAACAGTCGCAAGTGGTTCCATCTTCACTCCAAAAATGGTACTTCAGTGGTAGCTTTGCATCTTGTATATAACCTTAGGCAAGGTAAAATGATAAAACGAACAGAGCGTTTTGTGACAGTCTAAAAATGTCCAAAGATGATACATAAAGTATCTAATGCCATACTGTCAATAGTAATAATTTCAGTTTTGAACTGAAATGGTGTCGGTTAGAAATTTCTAACACTTTAAAAGACACCTTGGATGCTGCCATATAAATAGATATAAATATCATTCAACCTATATCAGGGCAAAACCAAACTACAGACACGTGTTTCGCTCTTGTTTGAGCTCGTCAGTGTAGTACAGGCTATGTCTCTCAAGTCACTAATCAAGAGACATCCCTGCTATAAATTGAACGATATCTATAGATGTCAAGTGCGAAACTGATAAACAGTCGCAAGTGGTTCCATCTTCACTCCAAAAATGGTACTTCAGTGGTAGCTTTGCATCTTGTATATAACCTTAGGCAAGGTAAAATGATAAAACGAACAGAGCGTTTTGTGACAGTCTAAAAATGTACTACACTGACGAGCTCAAACAAGAGCGAAACACGTGTCTGTAGTTTGGTTTTGCCCTGATATAGGTTGAATGATATTTATATCTATTTATATGGCAGCATCCAAGGTGTCTTTTAAAGTGTTAGAAATTTCTAACCGACACCATTTCAGTTCAAAACTGAAATTATTACTATTGACAGTATGGCATTAGATACTTTATGTATCATCTTTGGACATTTTTAGACTGTCACAAAACGCTCTGTTCGTTTTATCATTTTACCTTGCCTAAGGTTATATACAAGATGCAAAGCTACCACTGAAGTACCATTTTTGGAGTGAAGATGGAACCACTTGCGACTGTTTATCAGTTTCGCACTTGACATCTATAGATATCGTTCAATTTATAGCAGGGATGTCTCTTGATTAGTGACTTGAGAGACATAGCCTGTACTACACTGACGAGCTCAAACAAGAGCGAAACACGTGTCTGTAGTTTGGTTTTGCCCTGATATAGGTTGAATGATATTTATATCTATTTATATGGCAGCATCCAAGGTGTCTTTTAAAGTGTTAGAAATTTCTAACCGACACCATTTCAGTTCAAAACTGAAATTATTACTATTGACAGTATGGCATTAGATACTTTATGTATCATCTTTGGACATTTTTAGACTGTCACAAAACGCTCTGTTCGTTTTATCATTTTACCTTGCCTAAGGTTATATACAAGATGCAAAGCTACCACTGAAGTACCATTTTTGGAGTGAAGATGGAACCACTTGCGACTGTTTATCAGTTTCGCACTTGACATCTATAGATATCGTTCAATTTATAGCAGGGATGTCTCTTGATTAGTGACTTGAGAGACATAGCCTGTACTACACTGACGAGCTCAAACAAGAGCGAAACACGTGTCTGTAGTTTGGTTTTGCCCTGATATAGGTTGAATGATATTTATATCTATTTATATGGCAGCATCCAAGGTGTCTTTTAAAGTGTTAGAAATTTCTAACCGACACCATTTCAGTTCAAAACTGAAATTATTACTATTGACAGTATGGCATTAGATACTTTATGTATCATCTTTGGACATTTTTAGACTGTCACAAAACGCTCTGTTCGTTTTATCATTTTACCTTGCCTAAGGTTATATACAAGATGCAAAGCTACCACTGAAGTACCATTTTTGGAGTGAAGATGGAACCACTTGCGACTGTTTATCAGTTTCGCACTTGACATCTATAGATATCGTTCAATTTATAGCAGGGATGTCTCTTGATTAGTGACTTGAGAGACATAGCCTGTACTACACTGACGAGCTCAAACAAGAGCGAAACACGTGTCTGTAGTTTGGTTTTGCCCTGATATAGGTTGAATGATATTTATATCTATTTATATGGCAGCATCCAAGGTGTCTTTTAAAGTGTTAGAAATTTCTAACCGACACCATTTCAGTTCAAAACTGAAATTATTACTATTGACAGTATGGCATTAGATACTTTATGTATCATCTTTGGACATTTTTAGACTGTCACAAAACGCTCTGTTCGTTTTATCATTTTACCTTGCCTAAGGTTATATACAAGATGCAAAGCTACCACTGAAGTACCATTTTTGGAGTGAAGATGGAACCACTTGCGACTGTTTATCAGTTTCGCACTTGACATCTATAGATATCGTTCAATTTATAGCAGGGATGTCTCTTGATTAGTGACTTGAGAGACATAGCCTGTACTACACTGACGAGCTCAAACAAGAGCGAAACACGTGTCTGTAGTTTGGTTTTGCCCTGATATAGGTTGAATGATATTTATATCTATTTATATGGCAGCATCCAAGGTGTCTTTTAAAGTGTTAGAAATTTCTAACCGACACCATTTCAGTTCAAAACTGAAATTATTACTATTGACAGTATGGCATTAGATACTTTATGTATCATCTTTGGACATTTTTAGACTGTCACAAAACGCTCTGTTCGTTTTATCATTTTACCTTGCCTAAGGTTATATACAAGATGCAAAGCTACCACTGAAGTACCATTTTTGGAGTGAAGATGGAACCACTTGCGACTGTTTATCAGTTTCGCACTTGACATCTATAGATATCGTTCAATTTATAGCAGGGATGTCTCTTGATTAGTGACTTGAGAGACATAGCCTGTACTACACTGACGAGCTCAAACAAGAGCGAAACACGTGTCTGTAGTTTGGTTTTGCCCTGATATAGGTTGAATGATATTTATATCTATTTATATGGCAGCATCCAAGGTGTCTTTTAAAGTGTTAGAAATTTCTAACCGACACCATTTCAGTTCAAAACTGAAATTATTACTATTGACAGTATGGCATTAGATACTTTATGTATCATCTTTGGACATTTTTAGACTGTCACAAAACGCTCTGTTCGTTTTATCATTTTACCTTGCCTAAGGTTATATACAAGATGCAAAGCTACCACTGAAGTACCATTTTTGGAGTGAAGATGGAACCACTTGCGACTGTTTATCAGTTTCGCACTTGACATCTATAGATATCGTTCAATTTATAGCAGGGATGTCTCTTGATTAGTGACTTGAGAGACATAGCCTGTACTACACTGACGAGCTCAAACAAGAGCGAAACACGTGTCTGTAGTTTGGTTTTGCCCTGATATAGGTTGAATGATATTTATATCTATTTATATGGCAGCATCCAAGGTGTCTTTTAAAGTGTTAGAAATTTCTAACCGACACCATTTCAGTTCAAAACTGAAATTATTACTATTGACAGTATGGCATTAGATACTTTATGTATCATCTTTGGACATTTTTAGACTGTCACAAAACGCTCTGTTCGTTTTATCATTTTACCTTGCCTAAGGTTATATACAAGATGCAAAGCTACCACTGAAGTACCATTTTTGGAGTGAAGATGGAACCACTTGCGACTGTTTATCAGTTTCGCACTTGACATCTATAGATATCGTTCAATTTATAGCAGGGATGTCTCTTGATTAGTGACTTGAGAGACATAGCCTGTACTACACTGACGAGCTCAAACAAGAGCGAAACACGTGTCTGTAGTTTGGTTTTGCCCTGATATAGGTTGAATGATATTTATATCTATTTATATGGCAGCATCCAAGGTGTCTTTTAAAGTGTTAGAAATTTCTAACCGACACCATTTCAGTTCAAAACTGAAATTATTACTATTGACAGTATGGCATTAGATACTTTATGTATCATCTTTGGACATTTTTAGACTGTCACAAAACGCTCTGTTCGTTTTATCATTTTACCTTGCCTAAGGTTATATACAAGATGCAAAGCTACCACTGAAGTACCATTTTTGGAGTGAAGATGGAACCACTTGCGACTGTTTATCAGTTTCGCACTTGACATCTATAGATATCGTTCAATTTATAGCAGGGATGTCTCTTGATTAGTGACTTGAGAGACATAGCCTGTACTACACTGACGAGCTCAAACAAGAGCGAAACACGTGTCTGTAGTTTGGTTTTGCCCTGATATAGGTTGAATGATATTTATATCTATTTATATGGCAGCATCCAAGGTGTCTTTTAAAGTGTTAGAAATTTCTAACCGACACCATTTCAGTTCAAAACTGAAATTATTACTATTGACAGTATGGCATTAGATACTTTATGTATCATCTTTGGACATTTTTAGACTGTCACAAAACGCTCTGTTCGTTTTATCATTTTACCTTGCCTAAGGTTATATACAAGATGCAAAGCTACCACTGAAGTACCATTTTTGGAGTGAAGATGGAACCACTTGCGACTGTTTATCAGTTTCGCACTTGACATCTATAGATATCGTTCAATTTATAGCAGGGATGTCTCTTGATTAGTGACTTGAGAGACATAGCCTGTACTACACTGACGAGCTCAAACAAGAGCGAAACACGTGTCTGTAGTTTGGTTTTGCCCTGATATAGGTTGAATGATATTTATATCTATTTATATGGCAGCATCCAAGGTGTCTTTTAAAGTGTTAGAAATTTCTAACCGACACCATTTCAGTTCAAAACTGAAATTATTACTATTGACAGTATGGCATTAGATACTTTATGTATCATCTTTGGACATTTTTAGACTGTCACAAAACGCTCTGTTCGTTTTATCATTTTACCTTGCCTAAGGTTATATACAAGATGCAAAGCTACCACTGAAGTACCATTTTTGGAGTGAAGATGGAACCACTTGCGACTGTTTATCAGTTTCGCACTTGACATCTATAGATATCGTTCAATTTATAGCAGGGATGTCTCTTGATTAGTGACTTGAGAGACATAGCCTGTACTACACTGACGAGCTCAAACAAGAGCGAAACACGTGTCTGTAGTTTGGTTTTGCCCTGATATAGGTTGAATGATATTTATATCTATTTATATGGCAGCATCCAAGGTGTCTTTTAAAGTGTTAGAAATTTCTAACCGACACCATTTCAGTTCAAAACTGAAATTATTACTATTGACAGTATGGCATTAGATACTTTATGTATCATCTTTGGACATTTTTAGACTGTCACAAAACGCTCTGTTCGTTTTATCATTTTACCTTGCCTAAGGTTATATACAAGATGCAAAGCTACCACTGAAGTACCATTTTTGGAGTGAAGATGGAACCACTTGCGACTGTTTATCAGTTTCGCACTTGACATCTATAGATATCGTTCAATTTATAGCAGGGATGTCTCTTGATTAGTGACTTGAGAGACATAGCCTGTACTACACTGACGAGCTCAAACAAGAGCGAAACACGTGTCTGTAGTTTGGTTTTGCCCTGATATAGGTTGAATGATATTTATATCTATTTATATGGCAGCATCCAAGGTGTCTTTTAAAGTGTTAGAAATTTCTAACCGACACCATTTCAGTTCAAAACTGAAATTATTACTATTGACAGTATGGCATTAGATACTTTATGTATCATCTTTGGACATTTTTAGACTGTCACAAAACGCTCTGTTCGTTATATATATATATATATATATATATATATATATATAGTTTAAAATTTATTGGGTTTGCAGCAATATGAAAGGTGTACTCTTTTAAAGATTTATTCCAAGCTTTCGGCTATATTTATAGCCATCATCAGGGATCTACAATAATTATAAACTAAGTGTAAAAATATAAATAGTCGGAATAATATAACTTACAACTTAATGAGATTATTTCATAAACGATGTTGTATAATATATATGTAAGTTTAAATTTAAATTCTCAGCCACTAACAATATTGATTTAAATCAAATTAGTAATTAGGTATATGTTATAACGTTGGACCATAAAATTATCTTAGTTAAGCAAAATTTGATTAATTTATTATTAACTTATTATTTTAAGCATGTTTTATTGTATATTCTGAACTTTCATGACTTTCGACCACAACCATTGATTTTATATTGATTGAAATTGTATATTGACATTTTCTTGTGGGATTGTCATCTTTCATAAAATTAATCAAATTTTGCTTAACTAAGATAATTTTATGGTCCAACGTTATAACATATACCTAATTACTAATTTGATTTAAATCAATATTGTTAGTGGCTGAGAATTTAAATTTAAACTTACATATATATTATACAACATCGTTTATGAAATAATCTCATTAAGTTGTAAGTTATATTATTCATTCTATTTATATTTTTACACTTAGTTTATAATTATTGTAGATCCCTGATGATGGCTATAAATATAGCCGAAAGCTTGGAATAAATATTTAAAAGCAAAAACTTCTTTTTCTATATATATATATATATATATATATATATATATATTGACTTTTGATGCAATAATCAGAAGTAAACCATGGGGACAGTCATTTGTTTTTAGGCTTAAGGACTTTGTTGTCAACCTTTCAAAGTAATTTAATTTTTTTAAATAAAATTAAAGTTTTGTTCAACAGAAACCTGTCTTAGGGGATACAATTAAAATAATATGGTAACCAGTTATCAAATTGTATCCCCCAAAACATACCTATAGTTTTAAACAACTAATTTTAAAAAAACTGTTATAATTTATAATTTATATAATTTTCAAAATTTATAATGTATTTTGAACTTATTTTTAAGTGTAATGTTTGTTAAAGTTTCTTTAATTTATTTTAACCTCACGACTAATGTATTGAAAATGAATTGAAATAAATTCGAAAGCTTAACAACAAAGTCAAAGAGTTTTTCTCAAGCCTATAAACTTGACTTCCATCCCACGATTTACCTTCGTTTATAACATCTACCGTCAAAATACCTATAAACTTTATACATATATTATGGGGTTTCATTTTAAATAATATATATATTTTAAATAACATATATACATTTATTTAAAATGAAACCCCATAATATACAAGGCGTATGTCGATTTAACCAAATTTATCAAAAAACAACCTTCCAAATGGAGCTAGAGCTGTTTAAAGATATAATTCTTAAATTAATTTTTTTTAAATAGCTCAAGAAAAATTACTGTCGAAAAAATTTTCTTTAAGTAAATCAGAAGTATTTTTGAAAAATTTAAATAATATAAATTCACAAATGAATAAAAAAATATACATTGGAAAGATTTTAAATATTTTTAGAATTATTTAAAATTATTGTATATTAGTCCAATCGAGATAACATATTTTTTTTTGAATTCACGAAAAATTAATTCGCGTATGAAACCAATTGAAAAAGGTAACTTGGGGTACAATAAATAACAGAAAATTCACCCAACTACGTAACCTTGGAAATCTGGATTTGGGGGGGGGGGGGTTAAAGGGGGTAAACTCGTATTATTACAAATTTTGGCGAAAGTTGGCGTCACAGAAAAAAATTTACAACAGGAAAGTTGTACATCATTGAAAAATGTATAACTTTTGTTTGAAAGTTTTTTTCACATAACCTCAAAATTCTCGCGAATAATGTAAAAACCATTTTTTTGTCGTTTTTTAGTTTTTTATTTTTTATTTCTACAAAAATGATTTTATTTTGACGAAACTTGGTGAAAGTATACCTTTATATATCTTAAATGACCACAAATTTTTTCAGATAAAAAAATCCAAAGGTTTTTGAAATATAAATTTTTTTCGCAAAATTTTTTTTTTTTTAAATGAATGAATGAATGAATCCTAGCTTCGGGGATTTATTTTACAGACTTCTTTCGGGTCTCAGTTTTTTGGTTTTGACATCTACTTTTTTATAGAATATGAAAAAAAAAATAGTTTACATTTAAAAATATGCTCAAAAATGTAAAAAACTGAAAAAATGACTTTGTAACACTTAATTTTGTAATAAATGTTGATATTTTGTTTAAATTTTCTTAGATATTGCAAAACTGATAATACCATTTAATTCTACGGAAAAAAATACTATAGAAATTATGTTTCTTCATATGATTAAATTTTTTTTATTAACAGTATTGCCATGAACGCTGAAGTATAATAATGAAAGCTCACTTTTCATAAGTGTAAATAAACGTATTATTACGAATAGTGTCAAAAGTTGATGTCACAGAGAAAAATGTCCAATAGAATCATTAAAAAATCTATAACTTTCATTTAAAAGTTTTTTTCACATAACCTCAAAATTCACGCGAAAAATGAAAAAACAGGTTTTTTAGCCGTTTTTTAATTTTTAATTTTTCATTTCTACAAAAATGATTTTATTTTGACGAAAGTTGGTGAAAGTATACCTTTATATATCTTAAATGACTACAAATTTTTTCAGATAAAAAAATCCAAAGGTTTTTAAAATATTAATTTTTTTCGCAAAAAAAAAATTTTTTTTAAATGAAATCATAGGTTTAGGGATTTATTGTACATACTTCTTTCGGGTCTCATTTTTTTGGTTTTGACATGTACTTTTTTATAAAATATGAAAAAAAATAGTTCACATTTAAAAATATGTTCAAAAATGGGAAAATGGGAAAAACTGAAAAAATTTTTTTTTGCGAAAAAAATTAATATTTTAAAAACCTTTGGAGTTTTTTATCTGAAAAAATTTGTGGTCATTTAAGATATATAAAGGTATACTTTCACCAAGTTTCGTCAAAATAAAATCATTTTTGTAGAAATAAAAAATAAAAAACTAAAAAACGACAAAAAAATGGTTTTTCCATTATTCGCGAGAATTTTGAGGTTATGTGGAAAAAACTTTTAAACAAAAGTTATACATTTTTCAATGATGTACAACTTTCCTGTTGGAAATTTTTTTCTGTGACGCCAACTTTCGCCAAAATTTGTAATAATACGAGTTTACCCCCTTTAACCCCCCCCCCAAATCCAGATTTCCAAGGTTACGTAGTTGGGTGAATTTTCTGTTATTTATTGTACCCCAAGTTACCTTTTCCAATTGGTTTCATACGCGAATTAATTTTTATGGGGTCAAATGACAACCCGATTGGACTATATTCAAAATTACTAAAATTACAAAAACTTAGGTAATCTAAACTTATAATAAATCTGTAGAGAGGTCAATTCTGTACATGAAATATATTTCCAAAATAACTATCAGGGGGTGATTAGGGATCGATACTGATGCCAAAAATGCAATCAGTAAAATTTTTGTCTGTCTGTCTGTATAACCGCTATAGAAACAAAAACTAATCGACGGATTTTAACGAAACTTGGTACACTTATTTTTCATACTCCTGTACTGGTTATAGTATACTTTTCATCACGCTACAATCAATAGGAGCAGAGCAGTGAAGAGAAATGTTGGGAAAGCGGGAGAAGTTACTCCATTTTTTAAGCTTCCGTCGCGTGTGCAACCTTAAAGATTAAAGCTATACAGAAATCATCTTATTTTTATAATTTGGAGGTCAACTGTGAAATGATTTTACAAAATTTCACCCACAAGGAGAGTTGCGGGGGCGTGAAAAATAAAAAAATTTAAATTTAAAATCTATAAGTCCTACAGGTTTAAAACTTTGCAAAATAGTTATTTTTATAATTTGGAGCTCAACTGTCAACGGATTTTACAAAATTTCAACCACAGGGGGGATTGCGGGGGCGTGAAATAAAAAAATTAATATATATGGGTCCTACAGGTTTGAAACTTTGCAAAATAGTTATTTTTATAATTTTGAGGTCAATTGTGAACGGATTTTACGAAATTCCACCTACAAGGGAGGATGCGGGGGCGTGAAAAAAAATTAAATCTTTAAGTCCTAATGGTTATTTTTATAATTTTAAGGTCAATTGTAAACGGATTTTACAAAATTCCACCCACATGGGGGTTGCGAGGGCGTGAAAAATAATCTATACATATAATAAATCTGTAGAAATGAAAATTTTGTACATAAAAGATATTTAAAAAATAATTAGCGGGAGGTGTTACTACATCGATATAGAACCCAAAAATGTGGTTAGATTTTTTTGTCTGTCTGTCTGTCTGTATGTTTGTGCGCGCATCACATTAAAACTACTGATCCGATTCGAATGCGGTTTTCACTGATGTTTTTTTTTCTTTCAACTTAACATCTGGTATATAAAAATTTCTTCCCCCACCCCTTTAACGAATTCGGTGGAGAAATTTTTATATAACAATCAACACGCCACGCGAACTACGTCGCGGGTACAGCTAGTATAGAATAAATTACTCCACACCATAATAATTTACACTAGAATATATAAAATATAAATATAAATAAAACTTAGACCTTCTACGTAACAAAATGCATCTGGTTCAGGAAATATATCTATACCAGTCTCCTTTAACATCTAAAAAAGGGAATATCCAGAAATGTATCTTTATTATTTTATTAGTATTTATTACCTTTTTTAATTGATGTAATTTGTAAAAATTTCCAATTTCCTTCTGTAAAGCTTTATTTGGACTATTTTGTAGTTGGGACAAACATATTAAGCCATCTTTTACAATAAATTCAAGAACTAAAATAGCTGCTGTAATATTTATGGTTACAGAACCACTAAAAACAAAAATAAAAGAAATTAGATATTTATTAGTAAACAGTTGTTTGAGGTATCTTCCATGAAATTATAGATACCATACAAATAAGAAGATATTAAATCACATCAGAAAGAAATTGAAAAAATCTCACATCCAGCAGGATTCGAAACCGCAAACTTTGCCTCTACACAACAACGCTTAAAGCACTAAGCTCTGAATGCTTAGTAATTATTACCCTTGTTCGTCGTTGAATTCAACTCATGTAACATCTGTCACTTACTCACTTTGTTCCTAAGCATGATGTTGAATTTAACGACCAAAAAGCGAAATAATTACTAATTATAAGCATTTTAAAATTTTTTTCCTTAATGTGATTTAATATATTCTTGTTTGTATACTTCTAAAATTTTAACAATGTCAAAAATTTGATAGATTTTTAGTTAAAATTGAAAAATAAATAAGATGATCTCAAATATTAAAAAAAAGCAGGTATGAAAATTATTTAATTTTTCTAATATTTAAACTTTTACAGAAATACTGATTTATTATCAAAATTTTACGAATATTGAAATTTGGAGTTATTTGTAACTTCATATCAATTTCTAAAATTTAATAAAATAAACTTTTTTTAAAAAAATATAAATCAATGCAATGTTAAACCGACAAAAAATGTGAAATCTAATAATAATTAAATAATCTGAATCATAAGATTTGGAAACTGAACAAATTTTAAATAAGTAAATTAAAAATATAATATAACATATAGGTAAACTCTAAATTAAAAAAAGTTAAATACAATTTTAGATGATAAAATAGACTTTATTTGAAACTAACAATTTTTTATTAAAATAATTTTTTTCTATTTTATAAACTTTCAATATTTTTTCCAGCTATAGAATGTTTAAATATTATGTACAGAATTAACAATATTAAAAATATAAAAAGGAAACACAAAAATAGTACATGTGAACACTAAAATAGTAAAAAAAATTAAAAAGATATATTTTAAACATACATCAATTTTTCATACACTGTATATAATAAACATCTGAAGAGTTAGACATACTTTCATTTTGCTATTTTTTTAAATAAAATTTGCAAGAAACTATTGATTTCTATTACTTTCAATTTTTAAAAATTGATTTTGAAATTTTTATATTTTTTAGATATTACTAAATCTCAGAAACATGAAGCAAATAAAAACGAATATTGAAATTGAACAAAATATTAGAAAACCGAACTTAAAAAAAGTATTGAACACAACATAATTAAATACATTAAAAAAATTAATAGAATTTAACTAAAATTTTATTTTTAATTTCAATTTTTGTCCGTTTTTTATATTATTTTGATTATTTTTTTTTTGCTTACTATAAATTCTTGATCATTTATTTATTGGACACTTGGAATACTTTTAAATCATTTAATGTTCTACACTTTCCTATAAGTTTAACATTTTTTAGATTATTATGTAATAGTTATTATCCTAACAAGTGCGGAAAGTTATACTTTCCCGCACGCGAACTGCCGATGCAAGCAGTTAAGTGCGGGAAAGTTCATTTCCGCAAGAGTTAGGATCAATATTTTTTCTACAAGCATAATCACCTCGAAAATTATTTAAATACTTGAAAAGATGCGATTGTGACAATTAAATCTTTCATAGTGTCAATAAATACACGACTGTAGCTATAGCAAACCTACTTAAACAGGTGAGTTTGTTGTTGCTTTGAGTAAGGTTTACAGGGGTGATTTAATAAATTATGATTTTTTTAAAAACAAACATTTTAAAAATCCCTATTTTCATGTAAAATAATCTTAATTTTTTTTACTATTTGTATGTAGTCCAACAAGATAAAGATAATAATACAATAATTTGTCAAAAAGGTTCTCGGAAAACATCTCTAATTAATAAAAAAAAATGCGTGCGGGAAAAATTCTTTCCCGCACGCCGTGCGGGAAAAAATCATTCCCGCACTCCGTGCGAGAAAGAGATATTTTCTGAATTAAAATGCGTGCGGGAAAGTGTTGTTTTACGCATGCTTGTAGAAAAAGTATTTTTTGTAAAATTTTTGGTGTATTATCCCTGGGCTCATAGATTTTACTTAATTTCTCCGGAATAAATTGTAGTGTTAGTGCATACTTTGAGTGTATGCATACCTTCTAGCTTGCTCCGCATTCAATTTACAGGCACTAGGTGCTAAAAATAGTATTGTAATATTTGAAATAAATTATTTTATAATAAAACTAATAACAACACTTAACTAATTTATTTATACAACTATAACACTAATTTATCTGAACAAAGTCTTAACACTCGACTGAGTGCTGTACGCTCCGTTTCTATTTATATAATACTAGCCAAAAATCTGGATCTGTCCATTCTCTGAGTTTCGGACTCCAGAGCCTTCTATTCCGAGTAGACTCGGCGAATTCCTGAAAACCAGACATTCGAGAATATTCTTTTCACAGAATTATCGGTGTCGACTGGCGTCCGCGTGGGTATACATGTAACACTGCACTATTTTAAGAAATGGTACTTCTTGGAACCCTGCTATGGCGGAATCTGCAAGTGGGCCCCTTTGTGCAATTCCCAGTCGCATAGAAGTAACAAGGGAAGGTCTTGACTCTAGACTGGAGGTGTGGTGAATGGCTGCAGATAAAAGATGACCTCGACCATATTTCGGATGATTCTCCAGTCCATATGCTGGCACTCTATCTTTGGCATTGCTAACTTCTGAACGTGACAATCCAAAGCGTGCTTCCTTAGGCTAAACATAGCTTCCCACAAATGACGATAGCTAGACCGATGGTGGGAAGTATCTCTAGTCACCAAGAGTTGGCTTAGACCACCTTCGAGCCTCAAGGTCTTACCAGGGGTTGGAATCTGGTTTTGAAGTTCTTTGGCTGCAACCCTTGTGTCTCGGTAGGTGCTAGTCGGCGCTTGTCGGTTCTGATGGACCACCTTCGGTTTTTCGTTCGGCATCTTCTTGATGCGGTAGATGACGTCATTATTTTTCGTTACGATAACATACGGACCTTCCCATGCCTTTTGTAGTTTCGGAGAATAGCCCTTCTGCCTTTTTGAGTTATGAAGCCAAACTGATCTATACGCAATGGTGAGGAGCGACAGATCCTGGTCTCAATCTTGCTGGTGGTTGGACACTACGTTTAACAGTTATTTGATGTGATAATTGTTTGATGGAAGCAACTTTTTCTAAGTGTACCAGGCATTTTTTCCAAGAGAACCCCTCAGTACATTCTCCACCAGCCTCTAAAATGTGGCAGGAGCATTACAGAGGCCAAACGGCATAACATAACATAACAATCCGGTTCCGGTTCTTAAGGCGGTTTTCTCCTTGTCTGCTGGGTCTATTTCCATTTGCCAGTATTCGGACTTCAGGTCTACCGTAGAAAATATATTAATTCCGGCTAGCGTGTCCTAAGTGTCATCGATCCGTGGTATGTCTTTCTTTGTGACATAGTTTAGCTCAGTCTAAACAGAACCTCGTAGTTCCATCCTTCTTCTTGACTAGAACTACTGGAGATATCCAAGGAATGGTAGACGGTTTTATCACTCCTTTTAATGCTGCCGCACAACTTTTTCCCTTTATGGACGTAGTAGTATCTCTTTGGGTCCGACTTTGATTACTCTGTTCTTGAAGTCTAATTGGAATCCCTTTACATTCATTATGTTTATTCCTAGTATCAGAACTTCCTTGATATCAGCAACAATATCGGTGTGAGTAAATTTTTTTAAGCCAATTCCAAATTGAACCGGAGTTTCCCCATGGACGTTGGCATTTTCACCTATGGCAGTTCGTAGTCGCATCCTTGTTGACAGGAGTGTCTTGCCGCTGTTTATCGTTATCGGTCGTATAATGGTCCTGTTTGCTGTATCTAATAATAGCCTGTACTTTCTGCCATTTACTTCTCCATCTATGTGAACACTTATCATCGCGACATTTTAAAGAGGCTATCAGTATAAAAGAAACTTTGGAACGGTTCTGGATCAGAACTGCCCCCTCTAAGCCGACCTGTTCTAGTTTTCCTGTTGGCTGTTATCTTGGTTGAAAGTGACACTTGAGCTTCTTACATGCCCCATCATGTGATGACCTTTTTCTTCTCCTTTTTTCTTTTAGCCGACATATAATTTGATCAAATTTGTTGTCTTCTTCTTGTTCCATTATATTCTTACTTTCCCATGACCCCCGGGGCCTGTGTGGCAGCTTCATATTCCAGAGCAGCGGACACGACATCAGCTAGTGTTTTATGTTAGGCATTTCCTGGTCACGGAGTCCATCGATAAATTTCTGAATGACCAAACGTTTCATCATGTTTTTTAGTGCTTCTGGATATGCAAATCTTACCGATCTGACAATGTCTACTTCAAACTCTTGGAGTGTCTCGTCTCGTTTTTGTCGACGATTATTTAGGTGCTTGTGACCATATCGCAAGTTTAATCTTTTCTTTAGCTGCTGGTAGTCATCGACTAAAAGAAATTCAAAGTATCTCCCCTATGCGCAATTGTCAGGTTGAACGCTTTTTCTTTCTCTGGCCAATTATTCGCTTTGCCGCTGTTTTAAACTACTTAAGGTAATTGGTACACGAAGTTTTACCGTCAAAGGTTGGACATTTATTTCGAGCACTATTTTCTTCCATCTTTATCGACGATCTTAATATGTTCATCATCTGCTGTAATGTCGCTGGCTCGTCGCTCTCTTCTCCATTTCATCTATCTTTCTCTCCATATCTTTTAATTTATCTTCTATTGCTATCTCGGCAGAGACCTCTTTCTTCAGTGCACAGGGAATGTACGCTCAAGGATATGCTGACGGCATTGTTGTCCTAATAAGAGGAAAATTTATGAACACTTGCCTGGAACTCATGCAGAGGGCATTGTCCATAGTGGAAAGGTGGTGTAACCAGGAGGGTCTGAGGGTCAATCCAATGAAGACTGTAATGGACCATTAACAAGGAAGAGAAATGTTGATATCGGTATAGTACTCTCTTCGGTAATCAGATCCAGGTTAAAAGAGAGTTCAAGTACCTAGGAATAAGGCTGGACGACAAGCTCGCCTGGAACAGCCATTTGGCACATATAACGCAACGTTCTCAGACCACACTTATGATGATGAGACGGACCGTTGGAAAGACATGGGGTCTGAGCCCACAAATGACTAACTGGCTATACACTAGGGTTGCAAGACCGATGATGGTGTATGGCTCGATAGTCTGGTGGACCAAGGTGATGCAAACTACCGCTGTAAAGAGATTACAAAAGATCCAGCGAGTGGCGTGTCTTGGCATCACAGGAGCCATGAGAGGCACTCCAACTGCAACCCTGGAAGTAGTGCTAAACCTCCCACCTCTCGACATCATTGTGAAAGGGAAGGCAAGGATGGCAGCCTACAGAATGGGTTGCAGTGGCAACTGGAAGTACAATGCCTCCAGTGGGCATACAAGGATTGTGGACACTGTACAGATGGACACCTTGGAAACAATACCAGACAGGATGGTGAAGATCACAGATCTAGAAAAGCCATACAATGTCAGTATTACTGACAGGGCTGCCTGGGAGAAAGGTGAACCTGAATACATGAAAAGGGGGATCACTTGGTATACGGATGGCTCGAAAAAGCCAACAGGTACTGGGGCGGGAATATATGGAGTCAGACCCAAGGCGCAGTTTTGCGTAAGCCTGGGTAAACTGGCCACTGTTTTCCAGGCTGAAGTTGTTGCCCTATCTGAGTGTGCGAGAGTGTGTTTGGAGCGTGGTCTGACAGGCCACACCATATACATAAACTTGAACAGTAGAGCAGCGCTAATGGCACTTGGCAGTTTTGACTTTACCTCTAAGGCAGTATGGGACTGTCATCAGGCCATGAAAACCCTGGGAGAGAACAACAAGGTTATCCTTAGTTGGGTTCCGGGGCACAAAGGTATTGCTGGCAATGAGGGAACTGACAAGTGGGCAAACAAAGGAGCTGAAAGCCCGCTCATTGGTCCAGAGCCGACGTGTGGTATTGCTTACAACACAGCACGAAGAGCTGTTCGCCAGTGGATGGGCATAGAACATCGAAAGAGCTGGGAAAGAACAGAAGGCAACATACAGTCAAAGAGAATGCTGCAGACACCTACTGGTGCTATAGCGGCAGATGCCCTTGAGCTGAGGAGGAAGACCCTGCGGAAAGTGGTTGGCTTCATCAGCGGCCACTGGGTATTCCGCGGACATCTTCATAAGGTGGGAATTCAAGTTGAAAACCTCTTATGTAGAAAATGCAGTGAGGAGGAGGAGACAGCCTTCCACGTGATATTCATGTGCCTAGCCCTGCAAGGTCTGCGTGTGAGATTCCTTGGCCTACCGACCGGAGATCAAAGTGAAGAACGGGTAACCATAGTCAAAAGGATCTCATGGTTCATTAAGAACCTGGGATTTGACGGAGAATGAGGACCTGTGAATAAGGGTGCACAATAAGCTGTACTAGCTGCGATGCAATCCCATGGTCTACCCCTAAGCCTGGACCTCTGTTAAAAAAAAAGTTCTTTGAAAAATTTTGAAATTCCTAAGAGCTCATGATACGTAAGTTCCCAGGTTTTAGTACTTTACTTATTTTGTGTTATGGAACTTGATAGTTTGTTCCAAAGCCTTGTCTGCATTAACTCAAGTAAGTGTAGTAGTTGATTGTTTCACGGTAAATCGCCCATTCAAAAATTCATTATAAAGATCAGTTGAGGTATCTTTTAACTTCTTCAAGTCGGTCAAATAAATGGGTCTCCAGTGAAATTTACCCCATCCATTACATGGAACATGGGTAACGCTTTTTTGAAAGTGTCCATATGCACGGATTCATAAGCGGTGGGATCTGCACGAACAAAATCATGCATAATACAAATCAAGACTAAAACATTGTTCCAATATTTAAATTGTTGGGAAACTTCACAACCGTTTTCAATGAAATTATGAAGTGATCAGCCAAATACTATTATCTATCGCTCTTTTCCATATATCAAGGAATTGACACCCAACTTGGCTAAAATATTAAACCAATAACTGAAATAACCTTTGCTTTTAAAACTGTTCTCACTGTGGGAGGAATCTTCACACATTTAAAAACAAAAACTCCATTGCTTTCCTTAACTGATGTAGTGTAGTCTGCCTTGTAAAGATTGTAACCAGGTCTATGTTGGCCAGACTTCGAGACGCCTAAAAGATAGAATTACGGCACATAAATCAGACTGCAAACTACATCCTGAAAGAAGTGCACTTGGACTCCATGTAATGCAAAACGACCATAGAATAGATTATGACAACGTTACAGTTTTGGACCGTGATAATAATATTTCCAGAAGATTCTTTTTGGAAATGACACATAAGACACCACATTCTATGAATCATAGAACTGATATAGGGCACTTAAATGAAATGTTTTCTTACCTATTGTTTCTGGAAAAGCGTGGTGTTGAGCCTTTATACATGCTTGGAGAGTAAACATCATTAAAATATATTATAATAAATTCAAGTAATTAAATAATTTTTAAATAAAACTTTTCAATTTTTAATAATTTTTTACAAATATATTAAGTTTCAATTTTATTATAAAATTTAATAACGGTTTTAATACGGTTTTATGTTAAATACTCTTAATGGACCTACGATCTTGTTTCGTATAAATTTCAAAACATAATTTCGGTTTCATAGGACAGTTCTAAGACAAAACTCACAATGACAGAAATACATCCAGTCATTTCTGAATTAACTGTTAAATCAAATTAATTTTTTAAAAAGGCTTAGTGGTGCAGTTTTTTGATATTTTAAAAAAAAGTTTGTCGTTGTTATAATTTTTTTCAAAATCTACTACATAAATATAATATTAAATTAACATCTTTTACGAAATAATCTCAACAAGTTGTAAGTAAAAAATTATATTTATATATTTTATAGTCCAGATTATAACATAAAGTATTGACTGAAGATGATTATAATCATAATCGAAAGCTTGGCAATAAAAAACTTATAAGAGTACACTTTTCGTATTGCTGCTAAACCCAATATCTTCATCATATATTGATATGGATTTTTCTTCATGGTACATGTTCCTTCAATAAAATGTTGGAACGTGATCCATTATTTGTAAATTGGTTGTCTAGATTAAGTATTTTTTTATTTGGATGTTTTTTGTAAAATTATTTTGTTTTTGTAATGCTACGTTGTGAAGAGAATTTGTATTGATTAGATTGTCATTGAAATTGAAGAGAACAGTCATTAATAAAAAATTTAATAGAAAGAAATTTTATTTGAAAGGTGAATAAAAAAGTATAAGAATAATTAGAAAGATAAAAATAAAGCAGGAGCAAACAGTAATACAAACCAGAACTTGGAAGGTACAGAAAAGCAGAGAGTTGGAAATTTTAAGAGAGCAGAAAGGTAATAGATAAATAGAAAGGCAGCAGCAAGAAGGAGTTGGAAAGTAGTTGGAAGAGGAAGATATAGAGAAAGAGTAGAACAACGGAAGAAGAAAGATTTAGAAAGAAGCGAAAGAATTTTTTTTTATATTTATAATTTTTGTATTTAAGGACAACTAATTTGGATATCTTGGAATCCACGACTGATAATTTTATTGAAGAAGGGTGTTCCAGAAGGAGGATCCATTTCAATATATATATATATATATATATATATATATTGATATGGATTTTTCTTCTTGGGACAGGTTCCTTCAATGGGTTGTTGAACGTGGTCCGGGATTTTTGAATCGGTTGTCTTGATAAAGTATTTTTTTTGGTATCTTGATTGTTTTTGTTTAGTTTAGTTGATAGGTTGTTAAGAGATTATTATTGAGGAGATTGTCATTTTGAAAAATGTCATAAAATAAAACGATTGTAAATGAAAGCATTTGAATTTAAATTAAAATAAAAACATAATAGTAATAAATAATTAAAAGAATAATAAAATACAAAGAAACCAAAACTTGAAAGATATAGAAAAGCAGAGAGTTGGAAATTTTAAGAGAGCAGAAAGGTGATAGATAAGTAGAAAGGCGGTAGCAAGAAGGAGTTGGAAAATTGTAGGAAGAGGAAAGTATAGAGAAAGAGTTGAGCAGCAGAAAGGTATTAAATAGATGGAAAGGCAGCAGCAAGAAGGAGTTGGAAAGTAGTTGGAAGAGGAAGATATAGAGAAAGAGTGGAAAAACGGAAGTAGAAAGATTTAAAAGAAGATAATTTATTTTTTTATTTATATTTTTTAAAAGTTATTTTAGGACAATCAATTTAAAAATTCTTGAATCCACGACCGATAATTTTACATGAAAGTGGGTGTTCCGGAAGGAGGATCCATTTCAATTGGCGCCCAGAACGTGTGGCTGCTTTGGCACTGAGGGTAAGAGATTTTTCTTAACTATTAGGTGTCAAGCTTGCTTTATTACAAACAAAGTGTGTGATTCTGGAGTAAAAGATTAAATAAATTATAGGTATATTATATGAAATTAAGAGGGGGAAAGGAAATTACAGATAGAATGTCAGAACAAGGGGATAATATTGATAATCAGGAAAGTCAGGATAGTCAGGGTATTCAGGGTAATCAGGATAGGCAGGGTATTCAGGGTAGTCAGGGTAATCAGGATAGGCAGGGTATTCAGGATAGTCAGATAGGGGATAGAAGGGATTCATCATGGGAACAAATGATAGAAATGTTGAAAAATATAAACAAGAATATGGATTCTATGAAAAAAGAAAATAAAGAAATAAAACAAGACATGAACAATAATATGGATTCTATAAAAAAAGAAAATAAAGAAATAAAACAAGACATGAACACTAATATGGATTTTATGAAAAAAGAAATGAAAGATATAAACAAGAATATGGATGCTATGAAAAAAGAAATAAGAGAAGACATGAACAAGAATATGGATTCTATAAAAAAAGAAATAAAAGAAGAGATGAACAAAAACATAGAAACATTTAAAGATGAGATGAGGAATCAAATGGAAACAAACAAACAAAAATTGGAAGAAACAAAAAAAGAAATAAGAACGGAAATAATAGCGAGAATAACGGAAATAGAGGAGTTACAAGAAGTAAAAATTAAAACAATTATTAACAAGGAATGTAAAGATGAAATAAAAGAATGTAAAGATGAAATAAACGAAATCAATACTAATATAAATAAAAAATTAAATGACTTAGAGATAGTTATACAACAAGAGAATATGGAAAAGAAAAATGTAATAGAAGAAATGCAAAATACAGTATGGAAGATATGTGAGATAGAAGAAAAAGAAGAAGAAATAAAGGAAGTACAAGAAAAAGAATGTGAAATGTTATTGGAAGAAATGGAAAGAAGAAAAATAAATAAAAATCAAAATAATATAAAAATAAGTAAAAGTGAATATGAAATTAATGGAAATATTAATAAGATTCATCTAAAAATTTTCATAAGAATTGTGAAAAATAAATTAAAATGGTGTAATGAAGAATTAAGAAAATACCTGCGTGAGATGTTAGATGGGCAGGCATTGATATGTTTTGCCAGTAAAGATGAAATATTTGTGTTTGAAAAATTTAAGAAGATGTTTTTGAGTTATTTCTGGGGGAATTTTGTTCAATCTAAATTTAGGAAAAAGTTATATACAGGGAAATATCAAGAAAGGGGAAAACAGTTTAAATTTATAAAAAGGTTGTATCAAGGGAAATATCAAGAAAGGGGAAAGCAATTTAAATTCATAAAAAGTTTGTATCGAGGGAACTATCAGGAAAGGGGAAAGAAATTTAAATTTATTAAAAGTTTGTATCGTGGGAAATATCAGGAAAGGGGGAAGGTATTTAAATTTAGAAAGAAATTATATGTAGGAAAATATTAGGAAAGGGGAGGTCTATAAAATTTATATGTATAGGGAAATTCCAAAAGCGGGGGAACAAATCGAAAACTTTAAAAAAATTATATTTTGATAAAAGTTAAGAAGGGGGAATAAAAAAAAAATAGAAATAAAAGAAGAAGTTAAAATTAGATATAGTGATGGGAATTGATATGCTAGGGGTAGTGTATTTTATAGTAAAATTGAAATACTCTAAATTAAAAGCTTGACAACTGATGGTGAAGAAAAAATTTCCTACTGAAAGGAAATTTGATTTGGCAAGGTGAAGTAATTCACCAAGTCAAATCAAATTTGGGGGAAATTGATATGGATTTTTCTTCTTGGGACAGGTTCCTTCAATGGGTTGTTGAACGTGGTCCGGGATTTTTGAATCGGTTGTCTTGATAAAGTATTTTTTTTGATATTGGATTTGTTTTTGTTTAGTTTATAGATTGTTACGTTGTTAGGATTAGATTTATTGATTAGATTGTCATGAAAAATAGATAGAAAGTTGTCATTAACTGAAAGCAATAAAAACTATTAAATTGATTGAATGAATTTGAATTTATAAATACTAAAGTAAATGAAAAGTAAAAAGTAAACAAAGTAAATATTAGAAGAATTGATAGAAATAGTTTAGTTAGCAGATATTGAAACTGAAAGAGCAGAAGGAAGTTAGCAGGTAAAGAAAAGCAGTGAGGTCATGGCTGGAAATTGGTAAGAGGAGATAAAAGGCAAGAAATAGAAAGTATTGAAGCAGAAAGAAGCAGAGAGTAGGAAGAAATCAGAAATTTAAAGGACAATCAATTTAGAAATTCTTGAATCCACGACCGAAAATTTTATTGAAAGTGGGTGTTCCAGAAGGAGGATCCATTTCAATATATATTGAGATGATATGAGTTACTATGCTATATTAAATAAGTACATATAAAGAAAATTAATGGAAATAGAGAAAGGAAAATATTCTTATTCCAAGGCAGAGTGCAAATGCAGTAAATTTGGTATAATTTATCATCATCTTCTTCACAATTCCTAAAAAAGAAAAATAAAACAAAATAAGAAATTAAAATATAGTACATCTAAGAGATATTTATTTTAAAGATTCAATATAGTTTAATCTATAATATATAAAATTTTAATGATCATGTATTAGATAGATAATAAAAGTAAATATTTAAAAGTTTATAAAGTTTACAATACTTTGGTAATTAAAAATAATCTTAAATCAGTTAGAATAGAATTAAATTAGAAAATTAAATGACGAAATATGAGAATTCATAAAAGAAATATTAAAAATTTTTACTTACTTTCAAAACACACAAGTTTATTTTTCAAGCCATATTGTAATTTATTATAGTTTAACTTCCAAATGAAAAATTCTGAAAATAGAAAAATATTAGTTTATAGTTATAGCAAATTTAAAAAAAAAAGAATGATTATTGTGTTCAATTTGAATAATGAATTAAGAATTAGATTGTTTGTAATTTCATTTGAAATAATTAGTAGGCGAATAGGTAATATGAATGTATAGTTTAAGTTTGTTTAAAAATTCAGTTGTTTAATTGTTGATTTTGGAAGTTCTCTCTTGTTTCGACCTTCTGAAGAGAAAAGATGTAATAAAGTTTGCTCCGTTAAAATTTAGATTTTTTTTCAAAATACTTATAAAAGAAAGTTTAAACGTAGTCAAAAGTGTTAACAAAACTACAAGGAAGTTCCTGATAGCATCTGGTAAGAAGTAAAATCTATTTTTATGAAGAAATAAATGTTAGAAATTGTATGCTGAGCAATTCATTGATATAAATGCTTCCTGAATTAATTTAAAGAAAGTAAAACCAGAAAGAAAATTATTAGTTTACTTACCATTTGATGTAAGAGCTGATTGTATCCTGATTAGAAGAAATTTTATCAGTCAAAATATCTAAAGTGTCCGTATATCATTGCTGTCCTGGGAAATGGTGGATTCTTATTGAAAAGGAGATCCTGAGCCTTAGCTGTCCAAAGAGAATACAAGATCTTCATAACACGGTATCAATTTCCAGTTTTTTAACAATAAAGAACTTTTCTGTGTTTGATTTTCACGTATTTAATGAACATTTAATTATTAGTTACAAAATTCAGAATTTTTCATATCATTTGATATTAACTACATTTGGTTTTTGAAAATAGTGTGTAGAAGCTCACAACACTATAAGAAAGAAAATAAGGTTAAGGTTAAGATAGAGGCATCGTTCAGAAAACATAATTTGGTACATTATTTCTAAATTTTATAATCGTTTGTCAAAATTTTCAACATTGGTTGAATTTGAATCTATTTATTATTTGAAATTTTTGAACTCTGACCCTAAGAAAGAGAATAGCCAGGAGCATATTTTAAAATAATAATATTTAAAATAAAAGAAATTAATTTGAGTCTTACCTTCTTCACATTTATATTAAAATTTAAGAAAATTCAAGGTAAGGATTATTTTATAGCATGGTGACTTATAGAATACTATAGTCTGTTATCATATTGTAACGGGATAACCGTAAAGGAAGGGACCTTAATTTGAAAGATTGTTGTTGACAGTTGATATTTAGAAGTTTGTAAAAAAATCAACTGACCATTTTAAATAATGTTCTAGAAAATTCTAGAAACTTCTAAACACACTAACTAGATTAAATAATGTTGTATATAAGGGGATGCACGGGCAGTTAACGTCAGTTCGAGTCAAGTGTTCAGAAGAGTTCATTGTATTGTCAAGTAGTTAGACGTTATCCAGCAGAGTTCAGTGTATCTTAACAATTTTGTAAATAAATTGTGTAAAAAGCCCCCATAAGTGTTTCAAATTGGTGTCAGGTGTGGGGTGAAGATACAAGAATGCCTGGAAAAAAGATAAATGAACTATTGGTGGCAGAGCTCAGAAGAGAGCTCGAAGAATTAGAATTGGAAACTACTGGGACCAAATCTGTATTGTTGAATAGGCTCCGTGAATACTACCTAAGTAATAATTTGGACCCTGACGTTGTGGAGTTTGATGACCCGGTTCAAAAAGCAATTTCTGAACTATCGCAACGAATGACGAACCAACAAGAAGAACAAACTCAACAACTTTCCCGGCTTCAAGAAGAACAAACTCAACAACTTTCCCGGCTTCAAGAAGAACAAACTCAACAACTTTCCCAGTTGTCCAGTCAGATAAGCAGCCAGCGCGAAGATATGTCCCAGCTGTCGCAGCGAATGACGAACCAGCAAGAGGAGCTATCCAGTCAGTTGAGAAGCCAGCGCGAAGATATGTCCCAGCTGGCGCAACGAATGACGAGCCAACAAGAAGAGCAAACTCAACAACTTTCCCGGCAGCAAGAGGAGCTATCCAGTCAGATAAAGAGCCAGCAAGAAGAGCTATCACAACGGATGTCTACCATATCAGATGAGTTATCCAGTTCGTTCTCCCAGCAAATATCACATCTTCGTGAAGAACAAAATCAGCAAGTGTCCAGCTTGCGAGACGAACAAAATCAGCAAGTGTCCAGCTTGCGAGACGAACAAAATCAACAAGTCGCCAACTTGCGAGACGAGCAAAACCAGATCAACCAGCAAGTGCAGTCCGAAATAAGAAAGCTTCAACGAGAACAGGAAGCTAGCCGCCGAAACCAAACCATCCACAACGGCGACGGAGATGCAAGAAGGTTGGAAACCTGCCACGCAGACGTCGAACGACAAAGAAGCGAGGAGACGACCCATGTACGAACGACGATGAAACCCCCGACCTTCGACGGGAAGACTTCCTGGCCAAATTACCTGAAACAATTCGACGCAGCGGCCAGAGCTAATGGATGGTCATCCCAGGAGAAAGCATTGTCCCTAACCGTAGCTCTGCGAGGCGAAGCTTTAGACGTCTTGCAATCATTGACACCGGATGAAGCTGACAACTTCGAGTTATTGGTGAATCGTCTAGAGATGCGTTATGGTCAAACTCATCTACAACCGGTGTACCGAATGCAGTTAAAGAGCCGAAAACAGAAAAATGGAGAAACTATCCAGGAATTTAAAGCGGATGTAACAAGAATGGTACGACTTGCGTATTCAAATGCAGCGGAGGATTTCCTGGAGTGCCTAGCAGTCCAAACCTTCACCGATGGTCTTCGAGACGTCGAGTTGCAGCGCGCTGTACGGTTGGCGCGGCCGAAGACTCTTGTGGACGCCTTGACCATTGCCCTGGAGTTTGAGGCGGCGACGGAGGCCTCACGTGGAGTTGCTCGACTAAGGGAAATCACCGGTAACTACGACCATGCCGTTCATTCCGTTAGCGACGTTGAAGCGGTAGTAGAGAGATTAATGAAGTTATCTCCTAAAAGAAGGCGCCAAGTGAGATGCTGGAACTGCGGAGAACTAGGCCATATAAGAAATACTTGCCCCCAAAAAGAAAGATCTTCTGCTGAAGTACCCCAGCAGCAGGAAAACTAAAACGGGTCGACTTCTGGAGGGCGAAATCGACCCCAAACATTCCCGAAGCCCCTCACACCATTAAATTGGCAACTCTGCGACATCACATGGACAGCTTATATGTAGATGGCCTCCTTGATGGGAAGAATATTAGCATGCTGGTAGACACTGGAGCTACAAAAACTATCGTCCGACCAGCCATCATTATGCGAAATAAGATGTTGCCTACCAGTTGGAGACTGCGTACCGCTACCGGAGATTCTGCTATAGTCTACGGTGAGATACAGGTGACGCTACAGTTTGGTTCAACCTCTCTTGTTCACTCAGTGCTGGTGGCTGACGTTGATGAAGATGTTGTTCTGGGCATGGATGTTATGCTCCACTGTGGTTTTCATTTGGATCTTGGCCAACGTATCCTTCGTACTGGGAATGAAGAAATATTCCTGCACCGAAAACAAGTTGACAATGCCTCGATTAAGCTAATCGATGATATCGAACTTCCGGCAAGCTGCGAATGTGTCGTCACAGCGCGGTTGGATGGAATGGAGCCAGATGGTGCCCCAGCCATGATAGAGCCGAAGAACCATGACCATGAATTGGGAAAAGGACTCCTTGTGGGTAAGACTCTTGTTAGATCCGCCAAAGAGGTACCCATCCGAGTTATCAACTTGAACGATCATCCAGTTCTTCTCCGAAAGGACACGGAAATGGGAAGTTTAGAACCAGTAACGGCCATAATTCACAAGGTAAACGTTACAGAAACAGATGAGACCAACGGAATTGCACCATTAATGACAAAATTAGATCCCTCTTTGTCAAAATTAGAAAAGAAACAGGTAAGAGATCTACTTTACCGTTATAAACCTGTATTTGGTTCTAAAAGTAAATTGGGAAGAACTGATGTTGTACAACATAGAATTGACACTGGTGATGCACGTCCGATTCGACAGGTACCCCGAAGGATGCCTCAAGTTAAGAAGGAAGAAGCAGACAGAGCCCTTAAAGAAATGATTCAAAATGGCATAGTCGAACCATCCAGTAGTCCGTGGGCTTCTCCTGTGGTATTAGTGAGAAAGAAAGACGGATCAATGCGGTTTTGTGTCGACTATCGAAAGCTAAATGATGTCACTAAGAAGGACAGTTATCCTCTGCCAAGGATTGATGATGCCCTCGACGCTTTGGCGGGTTCTACTCTGTTTTCTACCTTAGACCTTAAAAGCGGATACTGGCAAGTTAAAATGAATCCTGCAGACAAAGAAAAGACTGCCTTTACCAGTGGATCAGGGTTATGGCAATTCACAGTCCTTCCATTTGGCCTCTGTAATGCTCCTGCGACGTTTGAACGACTAATGGAGAACATCCTGCGGGGTTTGTCATGGGAAACTTGTCTAGTTTATCTAGACGACATCATCATAATGGGTAAGACCTTTAAGGAACATTTATCTAACCTGGAAGAAGTTTTTAAAAGATTACAGAACGCTAATCTAACATTGAATGTTAAGAAATGCCACTTGTTCCAGAGACAGGTCAACTATTTAGGACATAACGTAAGCAAGGATGGCGTTGCTGTTGACCCCGCTAAGATACAAGCCGTTCAGGAATGGCCAATCCCTATCGACAAACATCAGCTCCGGAGTTTCTTGGGTCTTTGTTCCTATTACCGACGATATGTCAAGAATTTTGGAGACATCGCCAAACCCTTGACACGTTTGACAGAACAAGATAAGTCCTTCTGTTGGGATCAGGAATGTCAAGAGGCGTTTGAAATATTGAAGAAACAGCTTACGTCAGCACCTGTTCTTGCTTATCCACTTCCTGATGGTAAGCTTATTCTGGACACCGACGCCAGCAATGTGGGAATTGGAGCCGTCTTGTCACAGCTACAAGATGGTAAGGAAAGAGTGGTTGGTTACTTCAGCAAAACTTTATCGAAAGCTGAAAAGAACTACTGTGTAACTCGGAGGGAACTGTTAGCAGTTGTAAAATCCGTCGAACACTTTTATAAATATCTGTATGGCAGAAAATTCCTGATCAGAACAGACCATGCTAGTTTAAAGTGGCTACTTAGCTTTAGGAACCCAGAAGGACAGATAGCAAGATGGCTCGAAAAACTGCAGGAGTATGATGTTGAAATCGAGCACAGACCTGGAACCAGACATCGTAATGCTGATGCACTTTCCAGAAGACCATGTCGACCTGATTGTCCCCATTGTACCCGTATGGAGCAGAACGAGGAAAAACTTGCCTTAGTTAAGGTTGTGCCTGAAGACGAGAGCTCTATGCTGGAGGAGCAACAAGAAAACGATCCCGTTCTGAGAAAGATTAGGGAGTGGAAGAGAATGGACCGTCGTCCGTTGTGGAGAGAGATATCCTCATCCTCTCCTGCTTTAAAAGCATACTGGTCCCAATGGAACTCTTTAATTTTGGACGGAGGGCTCGTTAAAAGACTTGTAGAAAATTCCGAGGGCACAGAAACAAGGAAACAAATAGTGGTCCCAAGAAATGCTGTACCGGAAATTTTAAAACAGATGCATAATGATAGTTCTGGAGGACATCTGGGTATCACGAAAACGCTGCAAAAGATCCGAGATAGATTTTACTGGGTAAATTGCACTAATGATGTTAAAGATTGGTGTCGTAAATGCACTACATGTGCTGCCAGTAACGGGCCGCACCGAAAACCGAAGGCGGAAATGCAGCAATACCTGGTTGGAAGTCCTTTTGAAAGAATCGCAGTAGATGTATTGGGGCCACTTCCACAGACCGATGTAGGAAACAAGTACATCTTTGTTGTAATGGACTACTTCACTAAATGGGTTGAAGCATATGCAGTTCCCAATCAGGAAGCTACCACTTTAGCAGATATATTGGTTGAAGAATTCGTAAGCCGATTTGGGGTACCATTAGAATTACATTCAGACCAAGGAAGAAATTTTGAGAGCAAGCTGTTTCAAGAAGTTTGCCAAAGATTAGGCATCCACAAAACGAGAACCACAGCGATGCACCCTCAGTCTGATGGAATGGTGGAACGAATGAACCGGACTATAACCAACTATCTGTCAAAAGTGGTGTCAGATTGTCAGAGGGATTGGGATCGACATATTCCACTATTTCTAATGGCAATTCGATCGGCCATCAACGAATCAACTGGCCAAACGCCTGCGAAGGTCCTGTTCGGTAGAGAAATGAGGCTACCATGTGACTTGGTGTTTGGTTGTAAACCTGGTGAAGAAATGGCACGTGAACAATATGTCGCCGACCTTCAGAGTCGAATGAAAAATATACACAACCTGGTGCGTGGAAAACTACAATTATCTAGTGATCGGATGAAGAGGTACTATGACACACGGACAATGGAAAAGAGTTACCAAGTTGGAGATTTAGTCTGGCTCTATAACCCCCGACGGCGTCGAGGTATTTGTCCCAAATTACAAAAGAACTGGGAAGGTCCTTACACCATCAAGAAGAAGATTAACGATGTCATTTATAGGATCGTGAAAATTCCCAGAGGGAAACCCGTCGTGGTCCATCATGATCGTTTGGCGCCTTACCAGGGAAACCACAGTGGAGATGCGCAGCAACTCCAAGAAAATGGTTTGGCTGGCTCAGGGAGTGTGCGGGATTCCGATGTAGGAAATAACATTCCAGGAGGAATGAATCTAAGGAGGGGGCAGTGTAACGGGATAACCGTAAAGGAAGGGACCTTAATTTGAAAGATTGTTGTTGACAGTTGATATTTAGAAGTTTGTAAAAAAATCAACTGACCATTTTAAATAATGTTCTAGAAAATTCTAGAAACTTCTAAACACACTAACTAGATTAAATAATGTTGTATATAAGGGGATGCACGGGCAGTTAACGTCAGTTCGAGTCAAGTGTTCAGAAGAGTTCATTGTATTGTCAAGTAGTTAGACGTTATCCAGCAGAGTTCAGTGTATCTTAACAATTTTGTAAATAAATTGTGTAAAAAGCCCCCATAAGTGTTTCAATATGTTATAATATATATATATATATATATATATATATATATATATATATATTATAACATATATGATGAGTGTATGTGTATGAATAATAATAATATGTTTTGATAATATCAATCACTATGTTATAAAATATTCCTTACCTTTAATTAATTTTGAATTTTAAATATAAATAGTGAATAGGTAAGAATTAACTCAGTGTACTTATTTTCCAATCTGATTAATTAAATATGCTACCGGCTATTCCCTTATATCAAGGTCAGAGTTCAAATATTCAACCAAACTAGATTCAAAATCAACTAATATAAAACTTTCAACAAAATAATTTTAAAACTTCACTATCATATACCAAATTACGTTTTCTGCGAAATCCCTCTATGTTGAGCTTAACCTTACTTTTTCTTTAATACTGTTGACAGTTTATAACTACAATTTTCAACCCCAGATGTAATTGAATCCAATGAAATGAAAAATTCTGAATTTTATAACTATTAAATCAACTTAAACTTATGGACTAGTGAAAAATAACTTTTTTAAAACAGTGATACAGTGAAATTAAATGTTCATTATATACATAAAAATCAAACAACAGAAAAGTTCTTTATTGATAATAATGGAAGAGTGATACCATTTATGAAGATCTTGTTTTCTCTTCGGTCTGCTAAGCCTTAGGATCCCCTTTTCAATAACAGGCCTATGTTACCAGGACAGCAATGATATAACGAACATTGGAAATTTTACTAATAAGATTTCTTCTAATCACAACACAATCAGCTTTTACATCCAAAAGTAAGTACAATAATGCTATTCTTTCTTGTTAGAAACTGGAGTATCTTTCTTTAAATCAATTCAGGAAGCATTTATAACGATTAACTACTCAGCAACAATTTTAACCATTTATTTTTCCATAAAATTAAACTTTACTTCTTACCAGCTTTTATCAATACCTTCCTGGACGTTTTGTTATCACTTTTAACTACTTTTAGACTTTCTTTTATCAGTATTTTAATAAAAAATCTCAATTTTAACGGAGCAAATTTTTAATACAACTTCTATCTCAACAAACAGGAAACAAGAGAGATTCTATCAAATCAACAAAAAAAAACAATTGAAAAATTCAACAAACTTAAATCTATACATCTTTTCCACCTAATCGCCTACTAATTTCTTATTTAAATAAAATTATTAACAAAATCTAATTCTTGATTCAATATTACAATTTTAAAACAATGATCATTCTTTTTTTATTCTTATAAAATTTACTAGCATTACAAACTAATAATTTTCTCTTTTTCAGAATATTTCATTTGGCATTTGAACTATTAATAAATTAGAATATGGTTGGTAAATTTGTATAATTTAAAAGTAAGTAGAAGTTTTAACATTTATTTTAACTATTTGTGATGTTTTTTTATAATTTAATTTTCTCATTTACTTACACCCCTAATTCATTTAAAATTAATGTTTGATTACTAACGTATTGGCAATTTTATAAACTTTTAATTATCTACTTTACCCATTTATCAATTCCATAATTATCAAAACTTTATATAATGTAGATTAATCATTTTTGAATCTTTAAATAAAAAACCTTTGAAATGTATTTGTAATTTTTTTTTCTTATTCTATTTCCTTTTTTTTCTTTTTTAGGAATTATGAAGAAGATGATGACAATCAATTCCAATGTTACTAAATTTGCGCTCTGACCCGAAATAAGAAAATCTCCTTTCTCTATTTTCCATTAGATTTTCCTTCTACATTCTTATTTAATATAGCATAGTAACTGATATCATCTCAATATATATCTATATATGGATACGTTTTGTATCATCTTTTACATAATTTGCCCTCTTTATATATATATATATATATATATATATATATATATATATATATATATATATATATTATAACATATGATAACTCTTGTTCTATTATTATTATAGTATTCTATAAGTTACCATGTTATAAAGTACTTCTTACCTTGAAATTTTTTTTTATTTTAATATAGATGTGAAGAAGGTAAGATTCAAATTAATTTCTTTTATTTTAACGATTATTACTTTAACTATCTATTCTCTTTCTTAGGGTCAGAGTTCAAAAATCTCAAATAATAAATGGATTCAAATTTAACTAATATTTATTTAACTAAATTTCAACAAAAACTATAATAAAATTCAACAATCATATACCAAATTATGTTTTCTGAACGATAATTCTATTTTGACCTTAACCTTACTTTTTCTTATTGTTCTGTGCGCATTGACACATTACTTTCAAAAATCAAACATCGTTAAATCAAGTGTTATGAAAAATTCTGAATTTTGTAACCAATAAATCAAATTAAACTTAATTAAGAATGAAAAATAACTTATTTAAACAGTGAAACAGTGTACAAGTGAATTTAAATGTTCATAAATACATAAAAATCAAACACAGGAATGTTCTTTATTTAAAAAAAAAATTGGAAATTGATACCGTGTTCTGAAGCTTTTGTATTCTCTCTGGACAACTAAAGCACAGGCTATCCTTTTCAATTGGAATCCACCATTTCCCAGGACATCAATGATATACGGACACTTTAGAGATTTTGACGAATAAAATTGCTTCTAATCAGGAAATAATCCACTCTTGCATCAAATGGTAAGTAAACTAATACTTTCTTTCTTATTAGAAACTAGTTTTACTTTCGTTGAATTAACTCAGGAAGCATTTATATAAATGAACTGCTCAGCATACAATTTCAAACATTCATTTCTCCATAAATATGAACTTTAAGTCTTACCAGATACTATCAGGAGTTGTCTTGCGGTTTTGTTAACACTTTTGACTACTTTAATACTTTCTTTTATAAGTATTTTCAAAAAAAATCGAAATTTTAACGGAGCAAAATTTATTACATCTTAACCCCTCAAAAGGTAGAAAACAAGAGAGAGATTCAGAAATCAACAATTTAACAACTGAATCTCCAAACAAACTTACACTATACATTCTTATTCTCTATTCGCCTACTAGATTATTGATCAAATAAAATTACTAAAAATCTAATACTTAATTCCTTATTTACATTTAATACAATAGTCATTCTTTTAAAATTTGCTAAACTTTTGATGAGTTGTTAATTTTATAATATCTTTCGCCTACTAATTATTTGTCAAATTAAATTACTAAAAATCTAATACTTAATTCCTTATTTACATTTAATACAATAATCATTCTTTTAAAATTTGCTATACTTTTAATGAATTGTTAATTTTATAATATCTTATCTATAATATAATCTAATATCTTTCTATTCTCAGAACTTTTCATTTGGAAATTAAACTAATAACAAATCACAATATGGCTTGAAAACAAACATTGTATATTTTGAAAGTAAGTAAAATTTTTTTAAATTTCTCTATGATTTCTAATATTTTATAATAAAATTTATGTAAAGTTTTACATTTATGTTTTAACATTTAATTTTCTTATTTCATTTTATCTTAATTTATTTAAAATCGGTTTTAATTACCAATGTATCGTAAAATTTATAAACTTTTTCAACATTTACTCTTATTATCTATTTAATACATGATCATTAAAATTTTATATATTATAAATTAAATTATTTTAAATCTTTGAAATAAATATCTCTTAGATGTACTTGTGTATATTTTGATTTCTTATTTTGTTTTATTTTTCTTTTTTAGGTATTGCAAAGAAGACGATAATGAATTATACCAAATTAACTGCATTTGCACTCTGCCTTGGAATAAGAATAACGAACAGAGCGTTTTGTGACAGTCTAAGAATGTCCAAAGATGATACATAACGTATCTAGTGCCTTACTGTCAAAAGTAATAATTTCAGTTTTGAACTGAAATGGTGTCGGTTAGAAATTTCTAACACTTTCAAAAGACACCTTGGATGCTGCGATATAAATAGATATAAATACCATTCAACCTATATATATATAAAACACAAAGGTTGCCAAGTATGCGTACTTATGACAAACAAAAGGAAAAAATTAACGGGCATGTACGCAAAAAGGATCATAGGATTACGAGTAAGAATGGTAACAGCACAGCTAGCCGAAGGCACAAATGGCGATAGGACTCCTGTGTGAGCGTTCGTTATTTGTGTTTTTTAGACACATGTTTCCCTACAATCCTTTGCTCCCAAGTACCCAACACTTTTGCTAGCCAAATGCAATACCTTACTTTGTTATGCCGCACTGATGACGGCTAACGAGCCAGAAACATGCGGTTACCATTCTAACTCGTAATCCTATGATCCTTTTTGCGTACATGCCCGTTAATTTTTTCCTTTTATATATATATATATATATATATATATATATATATATATATATATATATAAAGAGAGCAAATTATGTAAAAGATGATACAAAACGTATCCACATTACCGATATACTGCGACGTAGATATAAAAATATTAATCAGCTTATACAAGGGCAAAACCAATAAACCAATTAAAGACCCTGTGTTTCTCTCTCATTTGAGCTCTTTAGTGTAGTATAGGTTGTGTCTCTTCAGTCACTAATGAAGAGACATTCCCTGTATGAACTGAATAGTATCTTATAGATGTGGAATTGCGAAAGTAGAAAACAGTCGCAAGTAGCAAGTAGCACCATCTTCACTCCAAAAATGGCACATCGGTGGTCGCATTGCATCTTTTATGTAACCTTCGGCAAGGTATTAAACACATATAAACGAGCAGAGCGTTTGTGACAGTCTCATATAACAAGATGTAAAAGATGATACAAAACGTTTCCAGTGCGGTGCTGTCAAAAATAATTCCAGTTTTAAACTGGATTGGTGTTTGGTTAGTATTCCTAACTTAAGACAATTTTTACACTACCAGAATTTTACTTGCTACAAGGGTATATAAATAAGATCTTTTTTAGGGGTTTAGCACATCTGACATCTGAAGTTGGTTTTTAAGGGCCAAAATAAGTCAGTGTAATATTGTTATAATTTTTTCTTCGACGATTCGGCATAAGTGATAACAGCAGACAAACTTAACAATTTATTGGTAAACACAAATAGATAACAATTTTTTAAACTAATTTACACAACTTTAATATAGTAACAATTACTAAATAACGTCTTTAAAATATCTCGTACAACAATCCGCACTTTATCGCCAGCTATTCCATTACAATTCTCCTCCCCTATCCGAAGCGGTCCCTTTTATATATAATTAATTCCTTCTAGAAATATCCCTGTAGTTATATCTCGAACAGAAAATTCTCGAATTATTTCGACGTTATAACAGCCACTAGAAGTTTCGATTTCGGTCGGAAACAAACTCGTCTCCTAAGAAATTCCAAGAATTCTAACAACACCTCACACTTCCGTCTGGGCGACAGGTCCGTATCGACTCGTCACAATATCCAAAATTCATCCATCAATTATAATGCGTTCATAAATGGCAGTAGCCATAGAATACCAATGTTCTTGTAGATTGCAGATTGTAGATTTCTTCAAATAATGATAATTTTTGGATATTACGGACTTTTTTTTGGCCATTGAAAACCAACTTCAGATGTCAGAAGTGCTAAAAACCTCTAAAAAATATATGGTAGAAAGTATAATTCTGGTAGTGTGTAAATTGGGTATACGATCTGATCGAAGACTCTTTTGATTATCGTTTAATTAGTAATTTTATTTATTAAAATTTGTTTTTTTTTATACATTTTTTTTGCAAAACTGTGATTAACTTAAATTGCCAGTTCCAAAAGTGTTGATATCAACATTTTAATACGAATTTTTAATGTAATTTTTTTTTAAACAGACTTTGAATGTGATATTTTTTTATTTCATTATCCTGTTGAACACGTGTGTCTTAAAAATAATAATTTACTGTTTATTCGGTGTTTGACTTTTGTTTATCCAACTACACGGATCTATTTAAATAAATTTCAATTTGCGGATTTGTGCAGTTTCTTTTGAAGGGCTATTCCAGATCAGTCAAGGAAGTCTTAAAATTCACCATAAAAACTAAAACCACTTTCGATGGTTCATATTTAATCTACTTAGAGTTTTACATACTAGGAACTTTTGGTTCATTTTGAGAAATTAACAATTGATTGTCTGTATTTGATTTAAATAAATAAATAAACCCATACAGAGATTAGTGTTTAATTTCAGAATTTTCAGAATTTAGAGAGCAAAAAAGTCGATAAAGTTCGAATCACGATTCTGAGCTAGAGTGGGTAGTTTCTTTAGGTAATAACTATTTTTTAAAACATACGTAAAAATCATATTTGGGATAATACGCATTTTTTTATCTACCTTTAGCACCTGATTACTATAATTAAGTTCTTTAAGGACCTGATATTTTGAGCTATAAATATCATTAAAAAAAATTAAAAATGATCAAAGTTTTAAAATTTTCTTGACAAATTAAAAAAAAAACTAGTGTGGCAGTCAGTGGGACTGCCGGCAGAAGTCATACTTCTATGCACGTACATGGATTGATAAATTTGTATGCGAATGATTTAGCAAACTCATTATATGATATTCGTGGTAAGTGACCCCAAAAACCTCCTACTACCGTGTGCACACTCTTTTTGTATCGAATTTGCATAAAATTCCTGGAGACGAGGTCCGTCTTAAGCACCAGGTGTTTCAAACACCATCGCCATTATTATAATCGTATTTAGCGACTCAAAAAACCACCGAGTACCAAGTGTGCACTCATTTCGTACAGAATTTACATAAACCCCAGGAGAAGAGGTAAATACCCTAGACACCAAGTGCCGCGGAAGCTTTCAGAATCGTGATATTCGTGTTCAGCGACTCCAAAAACCCTGAGTACATAAATTGAACCCATTTGGAATACTTACCGAGTTGTAATTTTTCTATCTAGGTATTGTCTGTTCGGAATGCACTTTTCGACTATTCTTAAAAATTCTGTTTATGTAGCCAACAACCTCAAAAGCATAGTGCAGGATATAATGCAACCATGTGACGGTAGTATGGACTACAATACAATACTCATTACTGAATATTATTAATATAAAATACTAAACTTTATATGTTTACTTACGTGACAGAATTATAAAATAGTCTGTCAAACACAATGTAATACGTCACTATGATATTCCGAAACATTAGCTCAAACTGTTTTTTGTACATCTATCTTTTTATAATGTACTGAATGTTTAAACGGTATTTCAAGGACTTATAGTTATGACTAAACATGTGGTAAATATTTCATCTTTGTTTTTACCGACCAATATATTTATCTTATATGTGTTTCTGTCTCTCTCTTACTCACACCATTACATATGTAATGATTTTTCCCATTTAACCCCACACAAATCGGGTGCATGAATAGAAGTATAACTTCAATAAAACAATTATTAAACAAAACGAAAATTCTTAAAAATATTTAAAACATTAAATTAATCCTAAGATTCCAAAAAATATCTAAATTAACAAACCACTTAGGGAAGCCACTTTAATGGTTAAACCTGGTTTAGCATATTCCCACATGTTGACATAACGTGGTATACGGCTATGACCTCATTTTTATTTATTTTCATATTTACTAATAATTTTAAACAAATGTGATGCACTTACTCTGCTTCTGGTCTTATTTCCCAAGCTTGATAAGGCAAATTCGCATATCGAAGAGTAGCTAACCCAAATATTCCAAAAACTTGAGATCTAAATGATACTGTGCCTTGCTCTTCATTGTGTTTTAGATCATGTATGTACTTCCTTGACCACAATTTTTGCTCTTCCATCCAAACACAGACTATAGGTAACTCTAGAAAAATCACATGCTGGGGCCACCTAAAAATCACTTTTTATCATTAACCTAACCTCTATAACTTGAAAATACAGGCATTAAAACTTATTCTTGATAATAACGTCGTTTCAGTTTTAGAAACAAGCGTCCAAATAAATAATAACTATTTCTATCTAGAATGTCTTATAAGGAGAGTTGAATTGTAAAGAAAAGGGGACCTCAATGTAACACAGCATTTTCTCCTTTATGTCATTTATTATATTCTTGTTTGTATCCTTTCTAGATTTTTAATAAAAAACTCATTTTCTATTAGAAACTATTATTTTCCTGAGAAAGTGTCATTTCTATCTTAAAATTATGTGCAAAAAGTTACTTTTTCTACAACCGTGCGTAAAGTATTATCTTTACGCACGGTTTAAGGTTCGTAAAGTTTAACTTTTTTTCACTAGTGAAAAAAAAAGTTTTTTTTTAACTAGTAAAAAAAAGTAAAATATGCACCGTCTTTTATAAGATTATGCAAAGATTTTTAAGTGTGTTATTGGCCGAGAACGTAAGGTGTCTGGCTTCTAGCCAGCTGACTCGGGTTCAATTCCGGGTAAGGAAACTTTTTTTTTATTATTTAATTGTGTAAATTTGTGTAAATATATTTAATTGTTAAATTATTGCAGTTTAATACATACAAAACTAGATATTATATTCAGTAATTTTTAATTTGATTTTTAATATGAAAGAAATATCAGTTCATGAATAAGGGTACCTAAGTATTTTTATTTAAATATACGTAGGGTCTGACTGATTGACATTTCAATTAATTTATAATTCAAGCATTTCGCGTTTCTATGTACCGATATTATAGGTAAGATTAATTTAGAAAATAAATATTTTGTTATCTAAAATATGTTTTAAATATAATATTTTTTTTGCAGTAGTGCGTAAAAAAAATCAGTCCTATACTTGTATTTCTTGTAAAGAAATTCGGTTGTAGAAAAAATATTGTATGCAACTCGTGCGTAAATGTTCCTTTTTTGACTCATGTGATTGTCGCATTCGCCTGCGGCTCATGCGACAACATTCACATTCGTCAAAAAAGGTCACTTTACGCACTAGTTGCATAAATAACTATTTATTTGTTTATCGTAGATAAAATATTGTATGAAACTGTGCGTGAAGTGCTTTTCACGAACTGTTTCATAAATAACTATTTTCGCATATGTACAGAAAAGGTACATTTTCGCATGGAACGATACCTAAGCAATGAAACATGTTTTTCTTATTTACATTTACAAGTGTAATAATTACAAATATAAAACATAACACAAACTGACAAAAATTATACAGGGTGATTTTCCCCGAAATAATTTCGATGGGTTTTGACGTAGGTACTTTTGCGAATTTTGGTTTCAGATTTTGTAATTTTTTGTTGTCTTAAAACCGACAGAATAAAATATGTAGGTATGTATGTTAAAAAATAAAACATGTGAAAATCATATTTGTCTAATTTGAAAGTGATTTTTTGGGCAAAACGGACACAACATATACTTTAATTTGGTGCGTACTCAAAAAGGCGAATTATTTAGTGCTATATTATAAACTTACGATAAAGATATAAATAAAATTTTGTCAAGTGCATCCTCTAGTTTTTTGAATTCTTCTTCTATTTGTTCTGGTGTTTTACGAGCTTTAGGATCTTTAGGGACGGTAGGTGGTGGTGGAAGATCTGCTTCTGTCATATATTCAACATGTCTAAGTTCCTTTGGAACATACACTAGAAAAATTATCTTTAATATTTGTATGTTTATTGTGAAATATTACTTACATCTGGTTAAAACTAAATTAAACATTGTTGCAAAACTTTGTGGTTGTGGTGGCTGATGTAGAAAATGTATACAATAAACACCCCCTAATATAGTATACTTTCTTAAATTAAGTACTGGAGAAGTAGCAGGTAATTCTGGGAAAAGACCTTTTTTTCCCAGTTCATATTTGTTTTCTAAAACAGTTACAAGTAATAAATTATTACAAACGTAATTTCAAATTCCTTATTAAAAACTTTTTATTTTCTTTTTTTGACAGAAACAAATTCTATTTTTGTTTATGATAGCACTGATTGTAGTCCAGGGACAGTATTCGCTCTGTGCGTGATTGCAGCGCCAAGGTGTTTGTGAACTAAAGCACGCTGTTTTTAGTACGTAAATATACAGAGCTTTACAGTCACAATTAAATTTTGTTAATTTTTTTTTTGCACGTGAAACCTTGTAAACATCAACCTTTAAGGTTGAACCTTGTGCATTTTATTATGTAAAAATTCCCGAAGAATAGTACCTACATAAGTATAATTAATAATTTAAATACAGTATTAAAACTGCAGCGTCTAAAGTCGTAAATGAGAGGTTAAGTTATAGCCAAAGTAGATCAAACTTTAAATAATATTAGTAAGCAGATAAAGCAAGATATGAAACTATTATCAAAATAATATATCACTAATAGATTTAATTATTTGAGACATATAAAGGCACAACTATACACGGTGGCCCATTTAGATATCAAGTTGAGACATACCTCGTTTGAAAGCTTATGATGAGTGCTTTTCAACAAGGTATATCACAACCATACCACACATTCTAATCTTCAGATATTGATGAAATTTTGTAGAGTAATTTCGTGAAATTACAATGTTAAAGTAGGGTACATTGACATAACCTATCCAAAATCCAACCTAATCTAACCTAGGTTAGATTAGGTTAGGTTAGGTTAACCTGAGTGGAGGGTTTTTGAGGTTTTTATTTTTTTTTTTAAATATGGGTTTTAAGCAAAATGCGTGGTATGGTTGTGACATACCTTGTTGAAAAGCACTCATCATAAGCTTTCAAACGAGGTATGTCTCAAATTGATATGTTAATGGGCCACCGTCTATAGCGCCGCCCATATAACAAATAATTTTCTATAATGAAATATCAAATTAAAAAATATTCTTTTACAGGAAATAATTATAAAGCATTAAATGCACCTTGATTATTCTCTCAGTTTTAAATACAAATTATAAATTTGAATGTTTTATTTTTCTTTAACTTATTAGAATACAAGCTATTTTTAATATCATGAATGGTACTAAAATTAAGGTACGGATACTACTTACTTTTGCTTCCTGACTGCAGTGATCCACATTTTTTTTTATTAACTTTTCATTTGGCAGTCGGAAATTTATAAAATTTACAATCACTTTTTGCAATCGTGTTTTTACAATTTACTACACAGCAACTTCGATGGCTATTTCTACCCATTTTTTTTTTAAATATCATAAAATTAATAACCACACATGTATTTTGTAACGTCAAAATTAAAAACACCGTCCTTTATTTCCAAAGTTATCCGCTGCGTGCGCTAGTGTCCACTTCGAATTCCCCTACCATGACTTTGCACGGAGCGAATACAACTGTCAAAGTGATTTGCCGATTACAGTTCTTTTTTTGTTAAACTTTTTGTGATTATTTTTTTCCTTAATTTACTTAGTCTTAGTCTTTAGTCCATTTCGTATAAATTGTTTTGTTATATTCTTTTGTTGTCAATTTAAAATACATCATCTATATACATATATATTCATTGTGACCATAAATATTTAATTTCCAAAATATTAAATTTGAGGAACCTCTTACTACGGAGACATGATGTAAAGAGCAGTTGCTGCCGATATACCAAACAAAACGGAAATGATTCTTTCTATAAGGAAAAAAGTACCTAAAAGTAACTAATTTTCTAAGTACGAAATTAAGATCTGCTTTAGAGTTGAATTATCTTGACAGTAAGAAAACCTGGAACTACCATATCAAGAATACAGTCAAAACTGCCCACAAGCACTACTGACCTTGAATAGACCACGTATCACTTCAAGTTTAGTACTAGTATGTCATCAATTTCTGACTGAGGCCAGCCAGAATAACGTGGTCACCCTCAGCTGGATTAAAGGACATAAGAACTCTAAAGGCAACCGCATTGCGAACAATTTAGCAAGGAGGGCTGCGGGCTACAAATATGTTATATGTTATAGCCCTCGCCCATCTACCAAGCTAACATTGTCCGCAGTCGTGGACCTTATCAAACAGCACTCTCACCAAAAATTTATGCAGTGCTGGGATGAAACTACGAACTGTAGACTGGCCAGAGAGTTATTACCTCATCCTGGCCTCAGTGCTGGCTGAGCAATAGCTTGCCCCTCCCCAAATTTCCAGATCCAGACAGTCAAAATTGCAAATATAGGTACCTATCTTATTAACAATTATATTGGTCCCTTTAACAAACTTGGAACTTGTTGGCCATGGTTACCATGGCACATCAATTATATTGTAACGAAATATCCGACTAAGGAAAAGACCTTTTTATAAAATACTGTTCTAGGTTATTCGAGAATGTTCTCTCTCTTTCTAGTGTGTATTGATAAACCTCGACGGCGACGAGGCATTTGTCCCAAATTACAGAAGAACTGGGAAGGTCCATACACCATCAAGAAAAAGATTAACGATGTTATTTATCGGATCGTGAAAATTCCCAGAGGGAAACCCGTCGTGGTCCATCATGACCGGTTGGTGCCTTACCAGGGAAACACAGTGGAGGTGTGCAGCAGCAGCTCCAAGAAGATGGTTCGACTGGCTCAGGGAGTGTGTGGGATCCCAATTTAGGAAATAACATTCCAAGAGGAATGAATCTAAGGAGGGGGCAGTGTAACGAAATATCCGACTAAGGAAAGAACCTTTTTATAAAATACTGTTTCTAGGTTATTCGAGAATGTTCTCTCTCTTTCTATTGTGTATTGACTGGTTTGATTTATGTTTCGCGTACATTCTAGAATATTCATTTGTTGCATATATGTATTACAGTAAATTATTCCTTTGGACAATATGTTTGTTGAGTTGCGTACTGTGAGTAATTAACCAACTCTGCGAGCCAATATTTATAGAAATCATTTGTGGAGAGTAACTTAATGCGATACCACTCCTGGAATTGTATTTTTCTCTTTTGTTTAAGGATGTCCTCGTAGGTATAGACCTAAAACATCGAGAACATCAATTGGGACAGAAGAGAAAATTTATTAATTTGGGATTTAAAGGACTGCAAGTTAGGACGAGTGGGGAACACGTGAGAAGGTAAGGAGTTCCACAATCTGGAGACCCTGGGGATGAAGGAACGATCGAATCGATCCATTTTCGATATCTGTCACTGAACAGTATAAGGGTGCACGGTGTTGGCACGTCGCGTTCTATTGACTTGTCTGTCAAGTGAAGACATTATAGAGCGGAGTTCTGCTGAGCAAAATCCGTTTAAGTATCGGTAGAACCAGGAAAGATTAAAAACTGCTCTTCGCTGAGACAATGGGGCTAGGGTTTTGGTGATACTGAGGTCGTTTATTATTCGAACTGCTCTTTTCTGTATTGCATTAAGAATTCGGAGCTTTGACGGAGCCGCCGAACCCCAACACCTAGATTTGTCATTAAAAAGTCTTACAATATAACAATAAACCAGACAGTAAAATCCCATTGTAGTAAATGCATTAAGCATCTACATGAATTGTCGGAAAGCATTGATAACATTACCTCAGGAGTAGAACAAGAATAACACCTTAATGAGGCCATCCATCCAGTAGAACACATTTACCCTGAGCGAGATCAAGGAGCATAACAACTTTAAAGGTAACCTTTTTGCGGACACTTTAGCAAGAAGAATTAAGAAAAATATGTTGAGTCACAGTGATGTTGTTTCTCACCTAACAAACTACAATGTTAAATATTTTTTGATTAATTTATTAATAACACAAACAATTTGCTTAACATTAAGTACCTACACACAAAAAATGTAAACCAAAAAATCTTTCCATGGTGTAAAGAAGTCCATTGCTTCTCAGTTAAATCGAGTATCCTGTGTGGAATATCACAACGACTTATGACACTATTATTTTAAACGCATATGCTCAAACCCTTGCTACTAATCACTATACAAAAGACGCTTTCTATCAGAGCCTTGACTCTATTCTTCGTTCGTTCCAGACCGAGACAGAATCTTACTCCTCGGGATCTTCAACGCACGAACTATAACATTTCGGAGCTATTGGAAGACAGATTGGGAAACATGAATGCTAATAGTGAACTGTTACTCACTTAAGATTGGTTTAATAAAAACCGTGTTCAAATAGAGGAAATTTTAGACCACAAGCAATGGGTATTCCAATTTACTATAAATAATTAATCCAACTTAAATGCTTTTCAAGAATTTGCTAAGAAATACTGGCAATAATAACAAATGGTGGAAACACAAAGCAAATGAAACCCAGACGTTCGTAGACTCTTACTATTCTTGTCGCTACTTCAACGCCACAAAAGAACTTTATGAGCCTATTCACAAAATACTATGTTCACTTAACAGCGAAAACGGTGACTTAATAAGTGAACATCAGGAAATTTTGAACCGTTGGAGAGAACATTACGCTAGTGTTCTAAACAAGGAACACTTCATGGACCACTCTGCTATTAAACTAATTCCTTAACACCAAACGATTATAACACTAGATGCCAAAATAACGCTTCAAGAGATATCCCAAAATTCTCCCTCACAAAGTGGCTTCAGAACAAATAAATCTAAATTTGATTTGGTTTTTTATCCAACGACAACTGCAAGAGAAAACTCTAGCGCATCAGGAGAATATGTACATTGCCTTCATCGATATTAGGAAGGTATTTGATTCTGTGAACAGAGAGGCTCTGTGGTGAATTTTGGCCAAGTTTGTCATTCCCACAAAACTTATAGCCGTGTGTAACAGCCTTCACACGAACAACTACGCTAATGTTCTCCATAACGAAAAACGTAACCAGCTCCTTCCATACGCACATTGGCGTTCGACAGGGTGGTGTAATAATCCCTATCCTTTTTAATACATACATGGCTGCGATTTCCATGATTGTCGATAGAAGATTGGATGAGAGATGACTGGGAATTAGATACAGGCATGATAGCGGTCTCTTGAATTTGGCACTGTTAAAGGCAAAAACGAAAACTAGAAACTGCTGCATAACAAAACTAATGTATGCAGACGACTGTGTATTTATAGCCTGTTCTCAAACCTACTTCAGAAAATAATTGACGTCAGCGCGGAAGCTTATCAAGCTCTTGGTCTTGAATTGAATTCATCTAAAACTAAGATTCTGTCAGCAGCTTAGGTCACCAGCGATGTGCAAATCTTTTTGCAAGAAACAATCAGAAAATGTGTACTCATTTAATTGTCTTGGCAAATATAGACAAAGAAATACATAACAGAGTCAATGCTGCATCAAAAGCTTTATGGAGGTTGCGCCGCAGAGTTTTCGATAACCGCGATCTAACACTTAAAACACTGTATACCAAGCAGCTGTCCTTCCGACGCTACTATAGGCATACAAGATATATTACAACTCTTAAGGGCACACAACAAGCCATTTATATCAAATGACGCGCATTCGCGGGTATCATCGAATATCGAATCAAAAGATTTTTAAAAGAGCTAAGTGTCTGTCGCTCGACTACGTTGGGCAGGTCATGTCTATCAATTGGATGACAATCGGCTAAAAAAATGTGTACTTTTTGTAGAACTAACCGAGGGAGTCCGTAGACAAGGAGGCCAGGAAAAATATAAAGTCGTTTTACACCAAAAACTGAAATCAGTCGACCTAACAGGCAACTGGGAACGCCATGTATCTAATAGGAGCAAATGGAGAAAAATAGTGTCGAACTTCTATTCTCAACCCCATCGTAGAGCATTTAACTACACACCTAGAAATTTTCACTGTCTGGACTCATGATACAATAAGACAAGATAGGATATTGCGCAGGGTGCGCGTGTCTAATTTCGAGCAGGTGACGTCAATTGGTGAGTAGAGAGCTAATTTGTGTATGCTGTGGTCACTCAGAAACATTGTTTAGAATAGTTTTATTCATCTACTAGGTGTACCTGCGACGCCGTTCACGTGGCGTGTTGATTGTTGTTTAAAAAATTCTTCACTCACCCCGTTAAAGGGGTAGAAGGAGAATTTTTTATACACCAGATGTTATGTTGAAAAAAGTCAAATACATCTGTGAAAACCGCATTCGAATCGGATCAGTAGTTTTCATGTGTTACGCGCACAAACATATAGATAGACAGACAGACGTACAAAAAAAATCTAACCACATTTTTGGGTTCTATATCGATGTAGGTACCCCTGACATCATTCGCGTGATGTATAGATTGTTGCATTAAAATTTCTCCCCCCCCCACACCGTAAATGAGTTGGGGAAGAAATTTTCATACACCAGATGTTAAGTTAAAAGAAGACAAACACATATGTGAAAACCGCATTCAAATCGGATCAGGAGTTTTCATGTGATGCGCGCACAATATAAAGATAGACAGAAAGACAGACGTACAACAAAAAATCTAACCACATTTTTGGGTTCTATATCAATGTACCCGCGACGCTAACGTCGTTCGCGTGACGTATAGATTGTTGTATAAAAATTTCTCCCCCCACACCGTAAAAGTGGTTTTCCCAACATTTCCCTTCACTGTTCTGCTCCTATTGATTGTAGCGTGATGTAAAGTATCCTATAACCAGCTCAGGAGTATGAAAAATAATTGTACCAAGTTTCGTTAAAATCCGTCGAGTAGTTTTTGTTTCTATAACGGTTATAAAGACAGACAGACAGACAAAAATTTTACTGATTTCATTTTTGGCATCAGTATCGAACCCTAATCACCCCCTGATAGTTATTTTGTAAATATATTTCAATTATTACAGAATTGACCTCTCTACAGATTTATTAATAGATTTTATTATATCGTGAGATTTATTATTGAATATATTTAATAAGATGAGGTGTGCAATTAACAGATGCGGTGTAGACAATCAGATGAAAGTTTTTTTGTCTGATTTAAAATTTTTCAGCTTTCAAAAAGATAAGGAAATTGAAGGTGTATGGTTACATTTGTGTATAAGGGATGATAAGTTTAATGTTAAAAATGCTCGCATTTGCTCAAAGCATTATGAGCGAAACCTAAAACACGAACTGCTTAGATACGTGCCAAAAAGTTACCGAACTCTAAAAAAGGAAGCTATACCTTCAATAAACTTGCCTTTAACAAACAATCTCCAAAAACTTCAAGAATTTTTTTTTGGGAGTTATACGGGCTAAGGGAGGGCTTCATGACCAACCAGATGCACTTGAATTTAAATATAGATTACGGTCTTTCATTCTCGGTCGAAATGAAGACTCTCTTTCAAGTATTGACAACATTAAAGATGATGATACTCCTGACCTACCGGATGTGGAAATAAATTTATGTGGACAATATTTTTCCTCAGTAGACAAAAACCAGGAATCTGAGGAAATTCCTGATCCTGGCCCACTTAACTCAGTTGATACTGAACTAAGTGATATTCAGTATGATAAATTGGAAAATTTGGCTGGGTATATATGCCACAAAATGAAAGACCTTGATAATATTACAGATTGTACATCAAGATCTACATGGGTTTCACATCTAAGTGAGGGAGGTTTATCAAAGCCTACTCCGGAATTTATGGATCAACTTGAAGAACTTGAAAAAATTTTTAATTATTTTAATAAGGATAGTTTATTTATTTCTAAAAATTATTTCAAGAAATTGTTAGAAATGAGTTCTCTTGTGCTATGTCCAGAGAAAAAAAAGTATATTTTTTTTCGTTCCAGAATGTCTTTAAGAATAACACAATTGAATAATGATTTGCGTAATGCTGCTGTTTCGAGAAAACGAACGTTTTCAAAAATAATAAATTAATAGATAAAAAATCCAACTATGACTTTTTTAAACATCATTCATTTATCCATCCTTTACCATAACACTTGATTAAGTATATATGAATTTATACTTTACTCAACACTTCTTTAAACTGATAATATTGAAATTTGTGCTATTGTGTGGTTCAAGCTTTTCATTCATATAACGCTCGCAGTTAATGTATATTTTTCAAAATCATAAAGGTTTAAGAATTAATTTTCTATATGTGATAAAATATTACTTTAATCGATTAAGACATTTAGTTTCAGAAAATTTTGTACAGGCTATTCATCATATTAGACCAAAGCTGTTTTATGTTCAAATATCATTTTTGTTAGTTTAAATGGAACACCCTATATGTATCACATGCAATAGCTTAATTTATTTGCTTACAAATTAATGTTTATTAGTTCCCTATTCCTAAAATTTTTAGATTTCAAATTATTTATAAAAAATTGATTGAGAAGCGCAGACTACACTATTGCCTAAAATTAAAAAGTAGCTAATAAATCAATATAAATTTCAATAAATCATTGTGGCTTTTTATTATTAAAATATTGACTTTCAAAAGTTAAAAAACCTTTTTAATTTTTCAAAAAGTTCCTAAATTCCATAATAGAAACGTGTATTTAGCATAGAGATATAAGATATCTTATATCTCTATGTAATGGTATATAGTCCATTTCACCGAATTTGGCCGATGACAGAAATCATACTCGAAGTAAATTTAGAGTTACATCTCTCTCAGATACAGGCAAGTTAGAAATTTAAATGAGGACGTTTGTTTTTTATTACAACACTTACGTAACTGCATCTTCTTTCACTGGTAGATAAAAAGTATTCAATACGGAAGTCTTGACTTAATTAACATTCCTAGTAACCGTCATGTACGGCTCGTTGTTGAAGGGTTGAATTTAATAATTATTAATGTCATATTTTTGTAGATGTCAAACCACACTGATAGTTTCAGAAACTTACGACTTAATTTAGAAAAAAAACTCTCCGCCATTGGTAACTTGGATGACAGTTTAATTTGCTTTCAGTGGTTTCTAATATGAAATCGGCCAAAAACGATGAAATGGACTATACCATTTCGTTTAATGTAATTATTTGAATGTATACTCACCAACTAACGTCATGCGCGAGTCAGACCGAAGTCGGTATAGCTTAGTATCATAATTATTGTATATTTGTATCATGGTCTGGACTGAGGCCGCGTAATTTCATCAAGAATGGGAACTTAAATTTAAACCCGCACTTGATATGTACTTGTAACGTTGTAAACGTTATTTGTGGCCTGGCCTCTTGACTATAAAATTTTAGAATTTCCTTGTTATTTGTGCGGCGTCGCATCAGTTATGGTAGGAGAATGATCATTTGCTCGTATGTTTCGACGTTAAATAATTTCATTTTATTTTGAGAATTCATTAAATTCAGTTGATTCTTCACTTTCTACTACCCTCGTTTCGGTGAGTAAGAATTTAATTATTTTAATTTTAGTTGTAAAAATCCAAGATTGGTGAATATTTTATTTAATATTTAAGTTTATTCTTTTACTAATATTTAATTATTTCGTTCACAATCGCTTGTCAAGAATCAGTTTTTTATTGAGTTAAAATATAAACATAGTAAGTAATTAATTTTTTCTCGAACTTTGGAGAAAACCTTTAGCGATTGTGTACGAAATTAAGGTTTTTATGGTCGGAGATTGATTGCCTTTTTTTAATTTCATTAGGGCTGCTGCCACTTTTGAAGAGGGTCCTAGGAAGAGTGTGATTTCTCGACACAACCATTTTTTTTCCTGAAACCAGCATTTCAACTCTACCATAATCGAAACCGATATTCCAGAAGTCACCACCATTTTGTCTAATCAATCAAAATCTGTTTGTTCCGAGGACTACCAATTGGAAATACAGTTTACTACTTTTGCAACTAAGGCTCCGACAGAAGACATCGAAAACCATAAAAGATAAGATTAAATTAATTACAATTTATTTCAATTTTTCTTGGCTTAACATCAAATTCAATTTTTTTAAAGTTTGAATAAATAATTTAACACTGATTCACATTTCTTTTATTTGTATGTCTGTATTTGGCGCCCTTTTATATTTGTTTGGGGGGAGTTAAAGAAAGCCAGAAGAAGCCACGAACCCTGGAGCTAGCCAAGGGTAGTTTTCACGTTACATACTTGACAGCAGGCATTTGTATTACAGTTTCACGACATTACCAAATGTCAAATAAATGTTACGTTAGAATCTAGGTTCTTTTTTGTTAAATTTTTCATTTTATTTAATTTTCTTATAAGAATATAAACGAAAAAATCTTTGTTTCTGTTGCATAAATATTTCAATTATAATATAATTTAAGTTTTACCTTCTAGTAAAGCTAGATATTCACTAGGAGATGGTTCTAATTTTTTATATGGTACATTGGGAATTTCTTCATCAGATGCAAACTCTTCCGGTTCTGGAACAAATGGTTCTTCATCATTAGGATCTGGAACTTTTTTGTCTCTGCGCACATATTTATATTTCAATTTTAATCTCCATTCTTTTTTACAAGTGGTATATAAATCTGTAATAACATTTTGAGTTAAATTTAGTTGTGTTATAATAGATTTTCTTACCTATTTCATAATGGGGAGGAACGGGTGGCGGTTTTATATAATCACAAGTATCACTAAGATGGTCGTATTTTAGATACATTGCTCTTATTGCTTTTTTTTCACAATCAGTAGACATAGGTAAAACTACCCGTAGATTTTTTAATTCAGTAAAAGTCATATCTATTCTAGCCCTAAAATATCAATATTTATATGTTATTTTGTTAATTAACAAGAATATAAGCAAAATAATAATGAGAATCTATCCTCTATACAGAAGAGACAAATAAGAAGTAAAAAATTCTAAAAATACTGATTTAACAATAAATTAAAGGCAATCCCAATGTCTCTTTTCTTCATTTTTTTTTTTGTTAAATTTTTCAGCTTTTCCGTTTTTTTTTATTCGCTTTATTAATTAGTGTTTACAGTTTTTCATGACCCTTTCCGTTTTTTTATTTTGTTATTTTTTTAAAATTTTTATTTTATTTAGTTTTTTTTTTGTTTATTACATATAATTTTTCTTATCTTTTTTGTTTCGTTTGTAATTCTTTCTGACTAATTGAATAATTATAATTTTTTTCCAGTATTTTTTTTTTCTTTTATTTATTTTTTTAAATATATTTTTGCAGAATTTTTTTCTGATATTGTTTTTTAATTTCCCTTAATGTTGTTTTTTTTAATATTTAATTTATTTTTTTTATTTTTATTTTGATATTTCCAATTTTTTTATAGTTCATAGATTTTTTAATTATTTTCAAAATTTAAGTTTTTTTCCTACATTGTTTATTTTTATATTTTTTCAGACTTTTGCAGTTCTTTTAGTTCTGCTTGAATTAAAAAAAATATTTTTAATTATTTTTTTAATGCGTGTTCTGGATCTGGATCTGGAAATTTGGGGATAGGCACTTGCTATGCCGGCACTGAGGCCATATGGCCTATTCTGCATCCTCCTGTGTGTAGGGTATCAACACTTTAGGCTGTCATCAGGCCTAGAGATTTAAAAAAGGTGATTAGACTCTCGAGTATGATCTCCCTGATATCGGCTGGTGTAAACCAATACTCGCTTAACACGGATCTTTTGATTTCAGAAAAATCAGAGCAGTCATACAACTTAATCCTACATTTCTTGCAGTTTCCTCGCCAGGATGACGTACTAACTCTCTGGCCAGTCTACAGTTCGTTGGTCTACGACAGCAGACATTGTTAACTTGGGCAAGGGCTAACATATTTGTAGCCCGCAGCCATCTTTGCTAAATTGTCCGCAATGCGGTTGCCTTTAGAGTTCCCATGTCCTTTGATCCAGCTCAAAGTGACAACGTTAGTTTGGTTGGCCTCAGAGTTTAATGATATTTTAGTACTAAATTTGACGTGGTCTATTCAAGGTACTAGTGCTTGTCGACAGTCCGTGGAAATATTTACAATCGTGTCTGTGATGTTCCTCTTGGTTAATTATTTTGCAGCTATGGTTATGCCTGTGAGATCTGACTGAATCACACTTGACTAGTTATCCATAGCCCATTTCATTTTAAGGCTCAAGGATCGACATCCCACACCTTGCTGCATTTTTTATCCATCCGTATAGGTACCCAGAGCGTTCACTACGTTGGGGTCTGCTGTCTTAGCTGTTAATATTTTGTAATGTTTGTCAAAGACAAATCTTGGTACGACGACATCCGTGTATGCCTCTACGAGTGTTATCGCCTTTAGTGATTTCCTCCATACACTGTCCCTATGGATGCTAGTCCCTACAGTGGTCAATACCAACCGTGCGAAATTGTACCAAGTTCATGAATGCCACCTCTAACAAATATATCAATGGAGGTGAGTCCAAGTATTACTTCCATTGCCCAGGTCGGTGTGTTTCGCATGGTTCCTGTTACGAGAAGAAAGATCTTTGGATTTGGTTTAATTTTCTGATATCTGTAGTTTGTTTTACTTTGGGCCACCACACGATAGCTTCTATGTTAGCATAGGTCTTATGATTGCCGTGTAAATCCATATGGTGACCTTGGGGATAATCCCCAGGTCTCTCCGTGGTTCGGCGGCATTGCTCATATTACATAAATGCTTTTTTAACTCTGTTTTCTATGTTCTACGTTTGCTTGCTGTCAAGGATAAGGTATTTCACTTCTCTAACAAAGTTTAATTTAATGCGTGTTAATATTTTTCGGTTATGTAATTCCCCAACATTCCATCCAGCCCCTGAAAAGGTCGTAAGTCCTACAACAGGGACCTCTTACGTACCAAACTCCTAAAAATTTCCATATTTATTTTCCAAACTACTTATTCTTGAACCTTGTTATGTAATTTATCTCGTTTTTCCCTTGTATTTTTATTTATTTTAAATTATTAATTCTTCTCGACTTTATTCTATTAATTCTAGTTTTTCATTTCACTGACATTTTTATAACTTATTTTTTTCCAAAGTTTTCTCGATTATTTCATTTGTTGATCTGTTTATTCGTGTTTTTCAATTTTTATAAACAGAAAAGTTCGTAGGTTGATACATACATAGTGTTACTATAATTAAATCTATAAATCCAACGATGTATAAATAATTAACTAAAACACTATAGAATTAATATTCGACGATGCTATAGCTATTTTCGCGGAGCGAATCCTGAACGTATTCGGTAGGAATTCGTATACGCACATTAAAATTTAAGTGTTCGCGGAGTAAATGTATTCTGTCCAGGATATAAAATTCTGCGGAGGACTTAGGTGACATTCCGAATATGCCCATAACGTGTTCGATGTGTTCTAGTTTCTAACGAGGGATATTTGGTTTTAGAAGAGATTTTAACCTAAAATTTTGTGTTTATATTTTCAAATTACATACTTTGTTTCAAGTTTTGTGTACCTATTTGTAAAAGATACAATTTTTAAACTGTAATTAGTTTTCATAATTCTTAGTTTGTTTGTTTGTTTTTTTTTGATAATAATTTTTTCAGACGATGAACCTCAGTTCAAGCGATGAAGATTTAGAAGAGATGTTAGAAGTTTTTAGTGTTCCTAAAAATGAAAATTTTTGGCTACATATATTTCTAGGATTTGTAGGTACACTTTAGCGTTCGCGCTGGGTTAAAATTTCAGGATATGTCTGTAGAGAGATTTGCGCATTAAGGACATCCAGTACATGCTTGGTTCTTACTCTGAATACGTCCAGGATAGCTATTTTCGCGGAGCTAATCCTGAACGTATTCAGACTAAGAAACGAGTATGTACTGGATTTCCTTAACGCGCAAGTCACTCTACAGACATATTCTGAATTTTTAAGGTAGCGCGAACGCTTACGAAAGTTTGAATGTTTTTTGGAACCTTTATAAATCTAACAATATCTTCTAAATCCTCATCACTAGAACTGACATTTATCTAAAACTTTTTACCGATTAATGTAAATTAATTTTATATTGAAAAACTCATCTGTAAGCAAATTTGTTGAGTCCTATACAATAAATAAAGAAACTAAGTTAAAAAAGTAAAACTCAAACAAGAAGTCAATAATAACTATTTTCGCGGAGCGAATCTTGGACGTATTCAGAGTAAGAACCGAGCATGTACTGGATATCCTTAACGCGCAAGTCTCTCTACAGACATATCCTGAATTTTTAACCAAGCGCGAACGCTAAAATGTAGGTACCTACCAATCCTAGAAATATATGTAGCTAAAAATTTTCATTTTTAGGAACACTAAAAACTTCTAATATCAATTCTTAATTTTCATCGCGTAAACTGAGGTTTATCATCTAAAAAATTATTATGAAAAAAAAACAAACAAACTAAGAATTATGAAAACTAAATAAAATTTAAAAATCTTAACATTTACAAATACACAAAACTTGAAACAAAGTACTTTGAAAACATAAATACAAAATTTTTCGGTTAAAATCTCTTTTAAAAACAAATATCCCTCGTTACAACCTAGAACACATCGAACATGTTATGGGCATATTCGGAATGCCATCTAAGTCCTCCGCGAACACAGAATTTTATATCCTGAACAGAATAGGTACATTTACTCCGCGAACACTTCAATTTTAATGTGCGCATGCGAATTCCCTCCGAATACGTTCAGGATACGCTCCGCGAAAATAGCTATATAAACAAAAACAAACATTAAACACAAAGCATTCAAATAATTAAACGTGAATATTGTATTCAACAGACAAATTTTAAGGTTAGAATTTATTCAGAACAAAAAATACCTGCTTTAATCCTCGGACACATCGGATGCGTTACGAGCATGTTCGGATGGTCATCTACGCCTTCCACGAACGCAGGATTTTATAACCTGAACAGAATATTTTTACTCCGCGAACACTTAAATTTTAGAGTGCGCATGCGAATTCCCTCCGAATACGTTCAGAATGTTCTCCGCGAAAATAGCTATTTACCAAATTTAAAATATCGGACACAACTAAACTTCGTAAGAAGTGTCAATCTGCTGTAGAACACCGAGTGTACTTATATTAACTCAATGAGCCAACTCCTAAAGATGGAAATACGCAAAGAGATCCTGGTATGGCATCAGTATTTTGTAATAGGTAAGGTAAAATATAAAAGACACTGAACCGTGTTACATGTGAAAACGATGGCAAAATTGCATTAATTGTCCACCATGTCCACCAGTGACTTTTTTTGTTGCAAAGCTTAAGAGAATGCTTACTGGAGAGAAATTCGGCACTTATAAAAAGGTGTAATCGCCGAAATTATTTTAAGGCTACTGTGAAATCGTAGTATCAAAATAGTGACGAAAAATTGCATGTCCACTTTAAGCATTTTAGCGCTTACGAATATATTGCTATATTAAATAACAAAATCGAATTTTACTACACTAGCATACGAATTTTTCAATTAAATGTTTAGGATTATTGTTTTTTAATATTTTATAAATCAACTTATTTATTTTGAATCGCGCTGGGAAAAGTCAAGTGACATAAATGTTTTCATCATAAACGACTTTACAATACTTCTTCTGGTTATAACTTTTGAATTGGAAGTGATAAAATTTTTTCATCTTTAATGACCTCTTTAAATAAAGAGCTCTAATTTAACATCTCATTTGTGTCTTCAGCCCTTGTAATTACGGCAGAGATGTATTTACAGACGGAAGGACAGACAGACAGACAAAACGATTTTTACTATTTGATGCTGGGTTGAACATAATAATATAATTAGAATTATAAGTTAGAGAATACAATTACTGAAAATTAAATGCTTTTTATTTTTTACGAAAAAAGAGCCTTTCGTAAAAAACAAAACAGCAATCTTGGAAAAATGGATTAAAACTAATCTATATCTAAAAATTACTTTGGTGGTCTTCTTGGATTTGGTAAAGGTATTGGTAATTGTACTCGTAGCCAGACACATATTGTAACATATGGATCCTTATGAAAATAATTAGCTGTTGGTATATCTACCCTGTTCATATTTTTTGTAACATAACTTAAAAGTTTGTATGTAGCAATATCCAAACTATTTCTTTGCTGTTCTCGAAATAGCTGTCGTATCTAAAAAATTATTAAAACTATATATTAACTAGAAACCAAAGTTTGAAAACAAAAAATGTTAGTAATATGAAAGAATTCTTAAAGATATCGGATCAACATCAAAATAAAATAGAACAAACAGAATTTTTGTAAACAGGTTATTGATTAAGCAGGGTTTTCCTAGCAGCGCATATTTTACGCGGCGTAGAACGCAATACGCTGGACGCAACGCAACATTAAATACGTTGAGTAAAAGTGTTTTCCTAGGATTGTCAGTCGTGTCCCGACCGTCGCGATGAGTAAGGTACCTGGGTCAAATATGGCCAGCCGGAAAATATGGCCACATATCATTATTTCAAACACGAAATATTGTAATAACTTGAACGCGACCATAAATTGTCGCTAGTGTCGCATGTATCCGAACGACGTAGCTGTCAACCCTTCCTGCGCCAACTAGTCGTCCAGTGGTGGATAAAGTGAAACATGCTCTTGAGGTGATAAAAACATTAAGTAAGTATTATCGTGTATTTTTTTATTCTTCAAATAAGAATCTTTGTAAATCACATTACGGTGTTGTGTGACGATTGTAATTCGATATTTCTTTGTTTAATTATCAAAGTAATAGTTTGTTTGTCATTCGTGAATATAAAAACGTAAAAATGCATGACCACAAATATGGCCAGTGTTTGGCCATATTTTCGGTACTAAAAGTATAACTAAATAGTACAAACTTTTTTTTTGTTTAAGATTATGCCGCGCTATGTAGCTAAAGGGATTCGAGGTAAATAGTCAGAAGCATCAATGAAACAAGTTAATTCGCAAAAATCACCAGAAGTTTTGGCTGAACGTGGATCAAAGAGGGTAACTTTAGTAGCACCAGAACATGGCGAGAATGTTACAATAGTTTTATGTGGAAATGCCTTAGGCCATGATTCTGAAGCCAAAATGGATAGATTCCTTACCAACCAGCTCAATAGCCCAAATGACACCCAAAGGAAGCATGAATTCTGAAACGTTGTAAATTGGATTCACCATTTTTCAAAATTTAAATTACCAGAACCTTGTTCACTCTTCTTTGATGGAGCTAAGATTTGTACTAAATGCCTCCCAAAGAATATATTTTATTAAATAAATGCTCTATTAAAACATTTTCATTTTTATTTCATATTATTAAAAACATTTTTAAACTCGTAAATTGATACAGTAAATATGGCCACATTTACCTACCCCGTCGTAAATATGGCCAATTTCTAAATTTTTAAAAAATGTTGAAAATACTTTTTGTGGTTACAAGTCTTCGTATTTTTTTGTCTTTATTGTAAAGATAAATAGCTACTCTTTATGAATGTGTGCTAAAAATTATTTTTTTTAGCTTTCTTATTATTAAAAAAGGACAACAAACCTTAACGTGGCCATATTCGACCCAGGTACCTTATATCAAATAATAAGAAGAAATTAGCTTTGGCTTTTTTATTATTACAAGATGAAATTTTACAAAAAGAGATTAACCTTATAACTAAGATTCATAATAGCACTAGAAATTCTACTAGTCAATTATTTCAAAACAGAAACAGCGAAGGAGCATTTAAATTACTTATCCATAGTCCTCAGTAGCACTAAAACGCATTGTGAACTCATTTTTTGCAACACAAATTATTTTAAAACACAAATTATGGGTACTTCCTTCGCCAACACGTAGCGTAATACTGAATAGACTGCTCTCCGACCAGTCGTCCCGTTGCGTCGAACGTATTACGCTGGCGCAAGAAGTTTTTGCGCGTGTAGGAAAACGCCTCCATTTGATTTTCATTAGACATGTCCTTAACGTTTTACGTCGACCGAATTACGTTCTACGCCGCGTAAAATATGCGCTGCTAGGAAAACCCTGCTTTAACCATTAAGTTTGAAATTCAAATCATAGTAACGACAACAGCGACACTGTGTGCCCTTGGTAAAATCGACTATTTTGACAGAAAATTGCGAACATTAGGTATACGTGTATCGATTAATATTTCCGATTTGAGAAAATTGTAAATTTAAATAATAATTTGTTGTAAGGGGAAAAATAGTTATGTGAAATTGAGAGAAAATCCTTTGCAATAGAAAATTTTATTTATAAATGCAAAGAATTTATTATAATACCAGATTTGTCCGAAACGTAATCGACCTATCTTCATACTGTCACATGATTTAGCGTAATTTTAGTTTATATTTTTTTAATTGTTTCCTATCACATTTAACTGGGTCAAAGTCAGTATGTTAAATTTTGATGCAAGCTTGGATAGTTTAATTTTTATACTCACGTAGAAGATGAATTGTCTATAAATAAGGGTTATTGAGATCGCACACGTAGAGTCCGGAGTCTAGGGACTGCGACAGTCGCTCTTTAGGGTGTCTCAAAACAGCTCGTTGGGCCTGGGTGAGAAATGCCATCATAAAGTTTAGTTGGTCTGGTTAGTTTATATTTGTGTATTTGTGGATTTCAATATTTTTTATTTATTGTTACTGTTCGCTTCTTTCTTAATATATTTGTTGTTTCCTATTATGGGGACTTTAACAGAATTTATTCATTAAAATTTTAACAGATTCATAAGAACTCTACTGGAAAACAGTTTTACAATGACAATGAACTATTCAAAAACTCCCGTTAATTGCTTATGTGGTAAAAACGAATATTCTAGTATTTCTCTCTTGGTCTGATTGCAATTCTACTGGTACTCCAAAACGTCCAGAATTAAACAGTTTCATTGAGCCCAATATGCTTTAAAAGCAGGAGAGGATTAGGATATCTCTCTCCACAACGGACGACGGTCTATTCTTTTTCATTCTTTTTTAGAACATAATCTTAACTAAAGCGAAAAAAACCTAGAATATTCTGTTATATTGTCACTAAAATTTTGTCTAAAACAGTCTTATAACTAAAGGTCGTTTCCTTATTCGGTTATCCCTGTACATTATTGTTTATTTCATTTTCCATTTTATTAAGTTACTGCCCTTAGCAGGATACCAACCAGATGGTAGGATAACTAATAGATCAACCCCTTATCTCACACTACTAAGTCAAACCTTATTCCCCTTAGGCGTGAGAATATTTCTGCGCTGGCGTTAGTTTTCGTCATCGAGTGATCCGTATCATTTTTTAAACGATCACCATTTGATTGAATAATACGCTGGCAGTAGTGTTCTTGCTTTTTGAAGTATTTGAACTAGTCGTAAATACTCTCATCGTATTGCCTTCATCCTTGTTTTTGTCGCCTTATCTCGGTGTCGATGCCCTGAGAGCGATTTTTCAAATTCAGGAACAACCAAAAAACACAGTGAGCTATAACGTAATTATACAAAGATTGGTGAAGCAGTACAATATTCAGTTTCATTAAAAACTGCTCTACAAGATTCGGTGAGTGTTCTAGCGCATTATTGGCTTAAAAAAATGTAGCAATTTTCTTTTCACTACACAATGCAATCATTTCAGAATATGACTCTTTATAAATCGTCTGATCTCTTAATACATATTCGTGGTGCACAACAGCTTAAAAAAATAGTAATTAGCATTAACTAATCATTCAAATTTAATTTAATTATATGGAGTGTTTCCACTTTCTGAAGCATCTGCAAGTCAGTTTTCGGCATAGACTTAAATACCGTCGTCATATTATTTTCAATCGTGTTTTTGTTGTTGGATACTTTTCGGGCAGACCTCATAATTATAATTCGGCAAGGATAGAAGCCATATATTTATGACCTCAAATCAAATCAAACCTTCAATCTCTACAGTGCCTTGTTACAAAATGAATTTAAATGTTTCAGGTTTCATGACAAGGGTCTAGAGTCTAGCATAACGTAGTTAAATAAATTTCTTCCTTGCCTTTTTTCTCAGAACTTCCCTAATCGCAGGAAAGAATTCTTTGGACCTTGCTTACCCTGATGATGGCATTTTTGTGGCCACCATATAAATAAAGAGGTTATCGCACTTATGGTTATTTCATTTGAGATTAATATCACCTCAAGATATTTAACCTCTCTCAGCACATGTATATTTTTACTATTAAGACCTAGGGGACCTTGAGGGTTGATGTTTAGCTCGGCAGTAAATTCCATTCCGTGACTACATTATAAGCTTGTTGCACTCTTATCTCTTAAACAAGTATTAAATTCGCCGTGAACTAAAATGACCAGATCATTTGCATAGCCAACAACATGGTGTCTGTTATCATTAAGTCGCACTATCAGCTTGCCATAACCAATTTTACAATAGGGGTGATAAATCTCTTCGCTAAGAACAACCTCTGGCTAGCCGTGCTGACAGTGTATTACACGACTTTTTAGCAAGCAACTTGCTTCGTCTATACCTTTCAGACATACTCTACCCTTTGTATAAGGTGGTGTAGAGTTGTTTTTATGGATATTACTGTTCCATAGACTAACTGGTATTGGTGTATTTGATTGGTCAACGCCTTGCAACTAATTTTATTTGCGAAAGATATTTTATGATAGTTTTGTTATACTATTACGCAGTTACCTTGGTAATTTTGTTAATTAATTCAGCTTTTTATTCATTGAACGTTAATAATTTAACATTTAGTGAAGTAAGGTATGTATACATTCTCGTAGCAAATTAAGTCATTTTTGTATTAATAATGTAATTAAATTAGGTTTTAAATTCCAAAAAAAGTTGATATCAATTAGAATCTAACATTTTAAGTCGAATTTCAATATAGGTATTTAGCCAAAAATAAAATTGCTTTTTTTAAAATTTCATTACCGTGTTGGACACGGTTCTTAAAGGGGTAACTAACTCTTAATTCAACTATGGGTTTGGCATTGGCTAAATATCTACCAAGGGATTATTTTGTTAATTGTCCCCTCTTATCGTATTTTAAATTCTATATCAATAGCAATATCTTTTGTAACGATTACATCGTTATTTGTTTGGCCTGGCCTATTATTATTTTATTTCATTAATTTCTCGTCTATTTTGCTACGATATTTTGGCCTGGCCTACGTCGGTTTGAGTTTTTCGAAGATTCTGTGGAGTCGACGCAGAATAGATTTCTTTATAAGCGGGGTACCGTTGTTCATTCGTAAAGAGTGTCGGTATTTTTAATTTCATTACAATTTTGTGCTTCATAGCCAGCAGTCTCTTCTTATTTCTTCTCCCTTCATTTGGTGAGTAAAAGTTAAAATTGTTTAAATATTTTATTAATAGTCAAAAACTTGGTGAATATATGTTATTGATTATAATAATTATATCTTTTAATTATTTCGATTACAATCATTGTTTAAGTCAGTTTTTATTGTGATAAAATATGTAAACAGATAAAGTGATAAACTTTTTTCTTTTCTCGAACTTGGAGAAACTTGGATGATTGTAATCGAAATTAATGTTTATTGAGATGGAATTCTGACGGTCTGAATTTTTATTCATAGGGCCATTGCCAAATTTTGAAGGGACCAAGGATAGGACTATTGAAAATTCGGCCCATATTTTGGAAAGAAGTATTGGTTAAATAAAATTTTTCACGTTCCGCCATATTTCCTTTTTTTGAGTCCGTCACCAAGGCCTGTAGCCAGGAGAAATTATTCAAATCTCTTCTTAAGAAAACATCTTGCCATTGGTAATCCTCAACCCGAGAAAACCAGGAATTTCCGTCAACTACGACAACCGAAGAAAGAAAAATAAAAAAAGATAAGAAATTAGTTTTCACTATACATAACATAATAACATTTTTATTCATACCGATTACTGAAATATAAACAATTTAAAACTGATTTATCTACTTTTATTTGCTTGTTTGTATTTTGGCGCCCTTATTTATTTGTTTGGGGGGAGTTAGAAAAAAACCAGAAAGAAGCCACGATCCCTGGAGCTAGCAAGGGTAAGTTAACGTACAAAATTGGATTTGTACGTTACAATTTGGCGCCCAACGTGGTTGGACAATTTCCTTGAGATTTATCTTACCTTTATCTTTATCTTTTTCTCAAGGGGATTGTTTTGGCCGCTTGGGTTACAAATTGGTATGTTTGTACGTTACAAAAAAATTTGCCACGTATTTTAGTGAGTTTAAAACATAAATCAAATTAAGAATAATATAGAAATTAACTAAAGCAATACAACTCCAGCTGAGTTCGGTAGTGGTCTCTCTACTGGCAAATTAGTGCCCAGCTCAGCCGTAGAGGTAAGTAACTAATACTAGTGAGTCGCGCCACCGATTTAGACGGTTAAAATCGGAAACCCCTGATGTTCCAGGCACCACTTCACCCACTGGAGATAATCAAGTAAATTTAGAATGTTTAACGGTACTAATTAAATTTCACAACAACTAGAAATGACGATAAGTGAGCTAAATAAAACCCAAATTTCAACTAGACCCTTTCTTTAATAAATAAAATTAAGATACAGATTGTCAAGCCTCGTGCCTGACACACAATTGATATTTATAGAATAAATTATATGAACAATTATCAAAAAGTAAATTTATCAAAAAGGTGTGATCACACGCAACAAAAAAAGACAAGGAAAAATAGTTATAACTAAAACTATGCCCGACTTAAAACTAATGGCTTATCTGTAAATTTAATGGTTTGCCGCAGTCCTGGGCTTCACCAATACTTGGGTCAGTTCCAAAATTTAAGCCTTATCCAAAACCAAAAGGCTTGCTCCAAACACAATAATCCAAGCTCGTACCAAGTATTAGGTCAGCCACCAGAATTCCGCCTAACTCAAGGACTTATGCCCGTAACCAAAAATGTAGCCGGTAACTAAAAATGTAGCCGGTAACTAAAAACCCTAAAATCGTAATTAAGCATTAACATTAGGTTAAAAAGATTTGAATGACTCCTTGAATTAATCTGATTTAATAACATTACTCTACTTTACTGACTTAAATACAATTTAGACATATTGACTGATACTTGTATAACAATGAAAGAACAAAAGTGAATTTAAATGAGTATTACAGCATTTAGAAGCTGATTTTTCTGAATCTACAATTAATGATCAAAACTAATAATTAAAATGTGCTTAACAAACTTAATTTTGACTGGCTAGTCACTACAAAATTATAACAATAACTTTAAATCAAAATTCACATAAAATTAATTTGTAATAGTAAAAAGGAGTCTAGTTAAACAAAATAAAACCCTGTGGACGATACAAAAGAAATATTCATATAAAATAGTAATTTTAACCAAGATTGATTATATGGCGTCATTAATTTATTAAAAAAATGTAATTATATAACTTACCTATTTAAAAAAAAAATAGGGTTCTTTTACTTCGTGAGACGATATCCCAGTTGATAGTTGGGTAAGTTTTAGGACAAAAGAAAACAATTTCCTCGCTGCTAAATGCAATGTCGAACAAGCTCCAACCACGATGGTTATCCAAAAAGAAAGGTTTCAAAAATACCAGACCCCGCTACTGTCAATAGAAAATCTCTTAGTTTTAGTTAAGCTATTTTTCCTTGTTTTGTTTTGTTGCGTGTGATCACACCTTTTGATAAATTTATCTTTTTTTTTTTATTATTGTTCATATACTTTACTCTTTAAATATCAATTGTGTGTCAGGCACGAGGCTTGACAATCTGTATCTTAATTTTATTTATTAAAGAAAGGGTCTAGTTGAAATTTGGGTTTTATTTAGCTCACTTATCGTCATTTCTAGTTGTTGTGAAATTTAATTAGTACCGTTAAACATTCTAAATTTACTTGATTATCTCCAGTGGGTGAAGTAGTGCCTGGAACATCAGGGGTTTCCGATTTTAACCGTCTAAATCGGTGGCGCGACTCACTAGTATTTGTTACTTACCTCTACGGCTGAGCTGGGCACTAATTTGCCAGTAGAGAGACCACTACCGTACTCAGCTGGAGTTGTATTGCTTTAGTTCAATTTCTTTTATTTTTCTAAATTTGATTTTTGATTTTTGTTTTTTTTTTTTTAATTCATTAAAATACGTGGCAAATTTGTGTCTTAACCTCTTTGGCTTTAAATTCTCTCTCTCTTCCCGACTGGGCGTTGTCTGCCCAAATGGAGAAACATGTTCCCGGGGAAGCTTAACCAATTTAAAACTGATTTATCTACTTTTATTTGCTTGTTTGTATTTTGGCGCCCTTATTTATTTGTTTGGGGGGAGTTAGAAAAAAACCAGAAAGAAGCCACGATCCCTGGAGCTAGCAAGGGTAAGTTAACGTACAAAATTGGATTTGTACGTTACACTTTTACTATTATCACATTTGTAGATATTTGAATCTATTTGATGGAAATAAACTTATTATTATTATTATTATTATAATAAAATTAAGCATAAAATTGGGTTGATTAATAATAATAATAATATAATTGTACCAAGCAGTACAAAATATATGTATTTAAATAACAAAAAAAGAATTAGCTTTCAGGATAAATGAAAATTAAAATGTTTTTATATCAGTCGAATTATTATTTTACGTAAAATTAATCATTTTATGCTTCTTATCTTTTTTTTAACTTCCCGCTAAAAAAATTAATTTTTAACTTCCCGCTAAAATTTTTTTTTTTTTAAATCGGGAAGTTATTGGTTTTTCCCCGTTTTTCGAAAATCGAGTTTTTATCGGATCTCAACGTTTTGAGGTCTTTGGAGCCTCCCCTGACTATTTTTAGGAGGTATGTCTGTACATGTGTGTGTGTGTGTGTGTGTGTGTGTGTGTGTGTGCGTGTGTGTGTGTGTGCGTGCGCGCGCGCGCGCGCGCGCGTGTGTGTGTGTGTGTGTGTGTGTGTGTGTGTGTGTGTGTGTGTGTGTGTGTGTGTGTGTGTGTGTGTGTGTGTGTGTGTGTGTGTGTGTGTGTGTGTGTGTGTGTGTGTGTGTGTGTGTGTGTGTGTGTGTGTGTGTGTGTGTGTGTGTGTGTGTGTGTGTGTGTGTGTATAAACCTCTTATAATTTTTAAACGGCTTAACCGATTGGAATGAACTAAATATATTAAAGAGTTCCATCTAACTTAGATTCCCTGTAAGTTTCAACCGATTCGGACTGGTAGATTTCGAGAAATTTGGAAAAAATCGAAAAAATCTTTTTGTAAAAATGATGTTTTTTGGGCATATCTTTTTGGCTATTATATCGGTCAATTTTTTTTAAATTTTTGAGATTTTTTGACTAATCGATAGTGCACTTTGGATATAATTTTTAGGTCTTAAAAAACTGCGTCGAATGCCGTCTTGAACACCAAAATCGAATAATGTGTTAAAAAGTTATGGCTTTTTAAAAATTCCAAAAATAAGCTCAAAAACGTCAAAATACGCCACTTTACTATAGCTTTGCGGTTAAAATTAGCGGGAAGTTGCAAGGTTGGCCTTTAAGATCAACCTATTTTCGAATTTTTTATAAAGGTAGACACCGGTAACAATTCTTGCATATTAACTACATTTATATAAGAAAATATTACCCAAAGCCAATTTTCCATTTTTGGCATTTCATCATCTGACGCCAGTGCTATTACTTCTTCGAGTTCATTAAGTATCTAAAATATATAATAATTATAAAAACTATTTGTGTTTATACAGAATTCGAATTTCAAATCAAGTTCATAAATGCAATTACCCTAAAATAAAATGAGCGGAATTCTCACCCTAAACATTCTTGAGAATTGTTAACCAAAGAAATATTTATAGTGCAGTCAAACAAAATCTGTAACTACTTAAATATATTTATGTTTTTATAAGAAATATTTTGATTAATTAAGGTGCTTTAAGATTTTCCTTTTTTTGGTTTTTTAACGAGAACTAATCTAGCAAATTATCTTTTATTAGAAAGTTGTGTCTCTTTGTCATTCCGTGGAATTTTGTAATCGAATTTAAACCTATTTTCCGACCACCTACAGCACTGAAATTTTCAGGATAGGTAAGAACTGGATGACAATGCATGTTTCTAGTGTGTTTAGGCATATACATAGATTTCGAAATTTAAACTGAATTGTTATTAAATTAATTCAAGTTGTGTATAGATATTATCATTTTGAAAGTTTTTATATAAGTTGATGGTGGCTGAGTTGGATAAGCGTCAGTTCTGTCAGTTGTGACAGATCTGTTATGTTATCATAATGGGATCGATTACGCGAAAGAAAAGATTTTTTTTGTTCTTACATGTGAAAACTGTAATTATTATTTTAACTGTTAAAAAAATAAACTATTTTAGAAAGTTTTTTAGGCTGTACTGTGGACTATGCAATAGTAAATCGCTATTTGCCAAGGACAGGTTTATGTTGCACTTAGTAGAGTGCGTTCTCTTCATGGTGTTCGAATTTTAGATTTAGACATCACAAAACTTACAGTGAAGGCACTCTGTAATAAAGAAGCAATAAAAGAAATGGACCTTGCTAAATCTTCCTCAAGATGAAGAGTAATTTAATTAATGATTTAGTTTCTGTTTCATTTCATGCTATTTAACGTATACTTGTTTATTCTTCTTCTTAGTATTTCTTTATGCCAAGTTTTCCTTAAAATGTCCCTCTGTCCGTCCGTCCCACGGATCTTTAAGAGTATGAAGCGTCATACATGTAGTTTACATTTCACTTAGCTTTTCATACTCATATTGCCATGCTTCACATTCTTGTGGTAGGCCAGGAATTCCAAAAAAACCAAGTAGGCAATTGACATAAAATTTTACAAAATTTAGTTTCAAAATTTCTTTTTCGTGTTGATATTAGTTTTAAATCAATTACAAAATTCCCACATAATATACAAATTTAAGTAACTAAATAATTTATATAATACTAATATCATAAATTAGTAAAAAAACTTTCTCCTATAAAAAGTTTTTTTTATAAATTGTGATTATCTGAAATTCATTTTTTCTCCTTTTTGATTGAAATATCTACATATACGTTTATAGAAATATCCACTGATAGACAGGTTTATACACTCACTGATGCGAAAAACAGAGCAGTTAATTTTTTAAAATGTTATTACTTTGTGATGTTTTATTATTCTGTATATCTTAAACACAAACAAAGCAACATGTTTTTGTTTTGATTATTTAAAGAAATCTGGCAGATTAAAATATGTTTTCTTCATACCTCGGTCGAAAGTACGTTCTTTCGTCCCTAATTGCAGGGAAGAAAGTTTAACATTTACTCCCTGTTTACGGCGGGACGAAAGTTGAATTTTCGGCCCTGCGCGTCATGATGTTTTGTCGTCTTTAACATTTACTCCCTGTTTACGGCGGGAGGAAAAATTTCTCATGCGTAGTTACACTTGTAACTAGGGACTGTTTATTCTCGTCTCATTTCTATTTCTATCTATAACCTTAAAAATAATCATCAATGACAAAACTTGACTCTTCGAATGTATTTGATGCCTGTCCCACGACCAGCTGCACTCGCTTCGCTCGTTCCGCAAGTACTTTCGACCGAGGTATGAAGAAAAATAGTACTACACTACACGGGCCAAAAGTTGAAATCTCGGTCCTGCGCGTCATGTTGCCCTCGGCTTTTCGCCTCGGGCATCATGACGCGCATGGCCGAAAATTCAACTTACGTCCCTTGTAGCGTAATATACTATTAGAAGTTAAGCTACGGTAATTTTATCTAAAAAATTATGGCTATTAATCACAAAACGGCGCCTGTTATTCTAGCGTTGCTTCAAGACGAAAGAAGTGAGTGATATGTTGTTCAATATTATCAAATATCTGATATCACAGTGTACAGATTTTACACAATTTTGAAAATCTGAAGTTTACACCAGATAACCTGGTATTGGTTCTCAATGAAGAACTAGAATTGAATTTAATGATACAATTACCTGCAAATATATTATGAGGAATTATATTACTTACACCCATGACGTCTTGTGTTGTCTCTGATGCTTCTGGAATAGTTGTAAATTCCATATTTTCTTTCCAAACATGTAAATATGTATTCATTTGATTACAGAAAGCTGGATTAGGTAGTTTACGACATGCGAGATATAGTTGCCACTAAAAGAATATGATCAATTAATGTAGAGATAGATAAACATCCCAAAAACTATTTTTGGTTGTGTTGTTTGAGTTTGTTGTTCGCCTTTGAAGTCATAAAGAAGAACAAGCATGTGACTGAAACATTGACAAAACTAAATTGTTAGCTTTTCTTTCCAATCTGTTTTCAACAACTTAATATCAGTGTACAAGAAGTCAATTAATATTTACAAATATAATAGGTATATTGAAAATTGAAATTGAAAATTATAGGTATATAAAAAAAATATTAGTCTACAGGTTGGTCATCAATATTTAGGAATCTTAAACATAAAAATTCTCTACCTCCTTTTGCTCTTTTTCAGCTAAAAAAGTTTCACGAAAAGTCTGATGTACAATCTGCATTCCTCTAGCTGTTCTTCCGAGTTGTTCCTCTCTTAATTGTTGATCAATAATATCTCGTCGTTCTTTTTCCAGGTTTCTTTCTAGTTCTTCTAGTTGTTTTTCCTTTTCTCGTTCTATGATAGCTAGTAAGTCTTCTTCTTTTTTAAGTCTAAGCTCTTCAAATTCATCTGGTGTTAATTTCTTTCTCTTCTTTTCCAACTAATAAAAACATGTTTAATATTAATAAAATTAGATTTTTTAATTGCAATAATTCAAACCTTTGCCATTTCTGTTTCAATTAAAGCTTCAGCTAAACAGAAAAACTGGTATTTAAATCCAATCTAAAATTTGTTTGTTTGTTTGTATGTTCTGTATCAGGATATAGTAAAGGATTAATTAATAAAAAATATTAAAAGTTTAGATGTTTATATTTTATTATTTTATACAATAATAAATAAAAATATTTGTGCGATAAAAATACTCACGATCGAATGGTGGTGGTACATATACTTTTGCTTTTTGTTCTAAAAATTTGGCAATAAGTTCACGTTCCAAAATTTCCTCTTGAGTTCCTTCATCTTTTGGTGGTTCTTCTACAGCCGTGAGTTTTTTCTTTTTCTAAACAAAGTTGCTAATATATTTTTAAGTTGGTTTAATAACTGATTTCAATATTCTCTGTAATACTCCAACAAATTAATAAAAGTGCAAAAAAAGACATAAAAATTACATTTAACAGAGCAAAACAATAATATAAAACTGAGTAGAACTGATGTCACTTGATAAGAATATCAATTTTTTTTTATGGATGTCCTCGTAGGTATAGACCTAAATACAAATGTACCGAGAACATCTATTGGGGCAGAAGAGGTAATTTATTAATTTGGGATTTAAAGGCCTGCAAGTTAGGACGAGTGGGGAAGACGTGGGGAGGTAAGGAGTTCCACAATCTGGAGACCCTGGGGATGAAAGAACGATCAAATCGATCCGTTCTCGATGTCGGGCACTGAAGAGTATAAGGGTGCATGGAGTTGGCACGTCGCGTTGATCTGGCTGGTCTGGCAGGTGGAGGCATTATAGAGCGGAGCTCTTCTAAACAAAATCCGTTTATGTATCGGTAAAACAAGGAAAGATCAGCCACTGCTCTTCGGTGGGACAATGGGGCTAGGTTTTTGGTGATACTGGTGTCATTTATTAGTCGAATTGCCCTTCTCTGTATTGCTTCCAGAACTCCGAGCCTTGACGGAGCCGCCGAACCCCATACATGCGAGAAGTATTCAAGATTAGCTTTGTAAAGAGTAGCCAAGTTGGATGGAGAAAAATATTTCCGTGCTCTAAACAGAAAGCCTAATTTCTTTCCTGCTGCAGTTGCCATGGATGCAATATGTTCGTTCCAGAGTAAGTCCTGGGAGATCGTTATACCAACCAGCGTAATGGAGTCGCCCGCTACCAGTGTCTGATCGTTAATTGTAATGGATGAGTCGCATGTTTGCCTCTTGTTGGATAGACAACATGTCTAGGTAAACAAAGGTAAACAAATAGATTATTACTTCAGCAGTCAAAAAATCAAAATTTTTCCACGGGGACACGTTTTCTCAGTAGAATTCTGGAAATGTTATCTGCATTAAGAGATTGGTTGCTTAGATTTAGTTAGAATCTTTTTCTAATATAGGTTCTGTTAAGTTTTTGATTTGTTGTTGTGAAAATTAGTATTGATTGGATTGTCCTGAGTTTGTTTGGAAAAAAATATCATAGGATGTAATTAAAAAATATATAAATAAAATGATGATTTATAAAGAAATTTAAAGGGATTTAAATTAATATAAATCATTTTGAATTAACAGTTACAGTAAATTTAAAAAATTTAATAATTTAAATAAGGAAAAATATATTAAAGAAGAAAAGAAATTAGACTACACAGAAGAGAGGCAAGAGATAGAAAGTTAAGCAGCAACAAGTAGTAGTTGTAAAGAAATGGAGTGAGAAGAAAGGAAATATATACCAATAAATTCATAAATTATGTTAGATATATACATCATCATCGCCTGTTAATTTGACGGATTTTCCTTTCTGTTTTCCTGTTTTTTTGGTTTTTTTTTCTTCAACTTCATCTGATTCATCTGACTCATCTGAGTCGTAATCGTCATTTGCTGGTGGTTTTAATAAGAAAGCTTCTTCCTGTATAAAACAAAAACGATATTATAAAGCTTATCAATAACAGAAACAAAAATAAATCCTACCAGAGCTGCATCTGCTTCATCGATTGACTTTGATCCTTTCCTTTTTTTAACTAAAACGAATAAATGTAGAAATCTTACATCTTACTTTTAAATACCTGTGTGTTTTACCTTTAACATCAGATTTTGAAGGACCACTTAAATTTCCCGCTGATTTTCCTTGTACATTTACCATGGATATGCCTTTGCTTTTCGTTTTTTTTGCTACACAACAATTATCAAATTTAACAAAAGTTCTATAAGCTTGGTTAAGTATAGAATATAAGAAAAGTTAATGGAATAGTGCACTCTACCAGAAATTTTTATTGAAAGTCACACTACTATTAATGTAAAAGCTGGAGCAGGAAGTCGATAACAATCAAATGAACCCAGACCAGAACGAGTGTGCAAAGCAGAAGTAGACCATAATAATACATACCTATAGAAAAAGGTCGATTTATATGTTTCAGGCCAGTTATGAGAAAATAGTATATTGTGTGGCAAGGGGTGAAACAAGACTATTTCTGACTAGGGCGAAAGTTGACTGTCCGAGCGAAGCGAGGGCTGTCTTCGCCCGGTCAGAAATCGTCTTTGTTTCATCCCGTTCCACACACTATATTTTTCATATCATATGCATTGAAACAGCGAGTTTTAATCTCTGTAGTCAGTTGAAGTATGACTATTTCAGACAAATATCGTAGTAATATCTTGACAACGATTTGACGACAGATGTCAGACAGATGTTTATTCCAAATGCGATTCTGATAGACTTGAAATAAAGACATAATAAATAAATGAATGTGCCGGGCAGAAAAAACTGTCAGTTTCTGACTAACAGTTGCATTGGTCTGGAATTGTCTTGTTTCGACTGACAAAACAGGGATCAAAACAAGCTGTTTCAATGCATGTGATGTAAATAGTATATTACACTACAAGGGCAGAAAGTTTGAGATTCAAACTTTCTGCCCATGTAGTGTATACTATTTTTCTTTGTACTATGCCGAAAGTACGAAGGAAATTGCCTTCTGTGTTAAAAGATATTGATGCCTGCTCTGACATTTGCAGTGACAGTGTCAGTGACAGTGACATCAGTGCAGGAATAATTTCTTTCGGCCCGCTATCTGCGCGACATTATTGCGGCATAAAAGTTAGGCTTTCTGCCGTAATATTGAAGCTGCAACGACATACTTTCGGCATAGTACAAAGAAAAAGAAATTTACTGCCGAGATTTCGAAACTATTTAGACTTTTCTTCGCGATATTTTGTAGTTTATTGTTAAGTTAACATTCAACAAAAAGCTTTTCATTTTTATAGAATCTTCCTACTAATCCTGAGATTTACTGTATATTTGCAATTGAACAAAATTCAGTAAATATTTATTGTTACAGTCTTTTTCACCAATAATATAAAACAAACTGGTATTTGTTGAGATAAAAAAAACTGTAATTTTAATTTCTAATAATTAATTAGGAATATAATTAATTACTGGAGCAATTGAGGATTTCAAGGAAGCATTAAGAGAGTAATATATTAATGAAAATAATAAATAAAAAAAACTGTAGTTTGTTGAGATATAAAAAAACAAATTCCATAATTTTAATTGCAAATAATAAATTGAAAAAATAACTAATTACTGAAGTAATTGCAGATTCTTAAAAAACATTTAGGGAGCAATTTATTGATGTTCGTTCGAGTTTAAAAAAATTTCATATTTCACTCTAACTTAATTGCGATGGTGACGTCACAAAAAAGAAAAACGGAAAAGGGAACGCAGGGTACAGTCACTCGTTGTTCACACCACGTATATCAAAAGATCTCGACCGAAACAAATTTGTTAATAAGACAAAAATTTTAAAAAAATTGTAATTTGTTGAGATATAAAAAAAATTCCGTAACTTTAATTGCATATAATCAATTAAAAAATAATTAATTACTGCAGCAATTGCGGATTCTAATGGCGCATTTAGGGAGCTATTTTTTGATGTATAAATTAAACAAATCTATTACTATTCCACGCAACTTAATTTCGATATGGCTATATATAATTTGTTACATATAAATCCCATTTACCAAATATAACCATGTTTTTAAGTAGATTTTTATGCATTAAAAACTAAAATTGGAGGATATGTTTTTACGATTTAGCCGGCTGCACATGGTATGTGATAATATAATATATATTATAGTTCATATATTACAAAAATATCGCTTATGATTAGTACACTCACACCGCCGCACATTGATGCTATAATATATATCTATATCCAGGCGGTATATTATAGCACTGTTATAATATGCTGGCCGAGCGATATTTCACAAATATATCTAGTCATATCTTACCATCCTCTTGCGTCCCAAGGCCTGCAGAGGCCACCAAATGCATATGTCTTCTTTTATTAACTCATGAAGTTGAAAAAAACTTATCTCTGTCCATTCGAAAATAATTTGTGAATTTTTCATCATTTAATTCATAAAAAAGCAAAAATTCACCGCATGATTTTCTAAATTTTATGTGGTCACTTATCCAGCATTTTCTTTTCTTTTTAATATTTATTATCGCTACAATATCATCATAATTATTATAATTTTCTTCATCTGAAGAACTATCTATTGTGTCCAGCAGTACACTTTCCATCATTTTCTTTGTCAAAGCAAACTAGGGTATATTATATTATTATACTCTGTGTGCTGCTGTCCTAATATAATATATATTATATTAGCTTTCAAACATTTGATATATATTATATTATCGCACACCATGTGCAGCCGGCTTAAGAGTTAAAGCAAAAGCAGTTTTTCTAATTTTGTTGCTATTTATCGATATTTAGAAAAATTTTGACGGTCAATTAGGATTCGGCAGAAAATTTTACATCGGAAATTACTTGTTTGACAATATTATTTGTTAAATTTTAGCTTTTTTAAAAGTATTAAGTAAAACTTTGTTTAGAGTTGAAAAAAATGACTTATCTTGATAAGCCCCGCAATGCCAATGATTTTTAAATTAAATTAAAAGCTTGGCAAATCTTGTTACAAGAGTTACAATCAGTATGCAATGTTTCAGTAAAACTAGTGATACCGACCTACATCCCACTACTGTTTTGGCTACTGAACTAAAAGTCATTTATATACATATTCGATATCAATTGATGATACTAAAAACTTCCTCAATGTAATGTAAACAAACAACCTTAAAAGGAAGGTAAGATTTTTTTTATAAATTTATATTTGGTTATTTCCTTTAAGTTCTATCTCTAGTGAAACTATTTTTTTTTCTAAATCCTTGTTAAGCATATATTCCTACCTGAAATATGACCGCCTTCTGATTGAACCACATCAGTTTTACTTTTATCGACTGCTTGCTCAGGATCAGCCATAGTTTAAAAAATATCGGTTATTAAAAATATAAAAATGTTGAAGTTGTGACATATAAAAAATAGATCATGACATTTTCAACTCATGTTAAGAATTATTTGCATTATATGTGATTTGTAGTTAATGGTGTCATAAATTGGATTGAGTTAAATTATCTTGACTATTTGACCTGTAAAAACCCTAAAATACTAATTATATATTTGATTAAAATCAGTTAGTTGATTTTGATATTATCTACGTACTAGGCATGTTTCGAGAGTTTTTACATGGTTTTTACGCTCATTAGTTTCATCTATTAAATAATATCTATATTGCTTACCTACATAAAAGTTTTGCCGAAATAGATATGGGATAGAATATTGCTATCATCTACTTGGATAAAGTGCCAAGAGAAAGGGTTTTAAGTAAATTAAACAGATTTGGAATAAGTGGTCAACTGTTAAACTGAATCTTTGTTTTCTTGACTGAAAAACCATTTTCAGTGGGAATACACTTTTCAAGTATAATGTATTGAAACACTTATGGGGACTTTAACACAATTTATTCATCAAAATTGTTACAGATACACAAGAACTCTGCTGGATAACGTCTAAACGGATTTACAAATACAATGAACTATTTGACCTCCCCTTAACTGCTCTTACATCCCCTTATATACAACAAACGAATATTTTAGTCTTTGCGAGAACAGGATCCAACCTAATAACTACATAGTCAACATTTCTAAAATATATAACTTAAAAACAGTCTTTAAAGTAAAGGTCCTTTCCTTATTGAGTTATCCCTCTTATTAGATTCATTCCTAGCGGAATGTTATTTCATAAATCGGGATCCCACACACACCTTGATCCAGCCAAACCATCTTCTTGGAGCTGCTGCACATCCCCACTGTGGTTTCCCTGGTACGGCGCTACCCTATCATGAAGAACCACGACGGGAGTTATAAAGCTAAATTAATCTCCAACTTGGTAACTCTTTTCCATTGACCGCCTGTCATAGTACCACTTCATTCGAGCACTAGATAATTGAAGTTTTCCACGAACCACTTTATGTATATTCTCCATTCGATTCTGAAGATCGGCGACATATTCTGCTCGAGCCACTTATTTACCAGGTTTACAACCAAACACCAAATCACATGGTAGTCTTATTTCTCTACCGAACAGGACCTTCGCAGCTGTTTGGCCTGTTAATGGCCGATCGAATTGCCACTGTGGAATAGTGGAATATGTCGATCCCAATCCCTCTGACACTTTGTTACCAGTGTTTTCCCTCAGTCGAGCAACTCCATGTGAGGCTTCCGTCGCCGCATCGAACTTCAAGGCAATGGTCAAGGTGTCCACAAGAGATCTCGGCCGCGCCAACCGTACAGCCCGTTGCAACTTGGCGTGTCGAAGACCATCGGTAAAGTTTTGGACCGCCAGGCACTCTAGAAAAGCTTCCGCTACTTTTGAATACGCAAACCATAAGATTCTTGCAAATTTTGCCTAGTACTCCTGGATAGTCTCTCCATTTTTCTGCTTCTAGCTCTTCAAGTGCACTCGGTATACCTATTGTAGATGAGTTTGGCCAGAACGCCTCTCCAGACGATTCACCAATAGCTCGAAATTGTCAACCTCATTCGGTATCATTAAATGCAGGACGTCTAAAGCCTTGCCTTGCAGAGCAATGGTTAGAAACAATACCTTCTACTGTGGTGACCATCCATTCGCTCTGGCCGCTGCGTCAAATGGTTTCAGGTAATTTCACCTGGAAGTCTTCCCGTTGAAGGTCGGGGGTTTTTATCTACGTTCGTACCTGGGTCGCCTCCTCGTTTCTTTGTCGTTCGACGTCTACGTGGCAGGTTTCCATCCTTTCTGCATCGCCGTCGCCGTGGTGAATGGTTTGGTTTCGGTGACAAGCTTCCAGTTTTCGTTTAAGCTTCCCTATCTTGGACTTCATTTGCTGTTTGATCTGGTCTTGCAAGTTGCCCACTTGCTGATTTGCTCGTCAAGTCGTCAAGAAGATGCGATATTTGCTGGGAGAACGAACTGGATAACTCTTCTGATAGGGTAGACATTAGTTGTGATAGTTCCTTTTGCTGGCTCGTCATTCGTTGCGACAGCAGGAAAAGTTGTTGTGTCTGTTTATCCTGTTGGCTCGTCATTCGTTGTGATAGCTGGGACACATCTTCAAGCTGGTTCCTTATCTGACTGGACAATTGGGACAGTTGTTGCGTTTGTTCTTCTTGTTGGCTCGTCATTCGTTGCGACAGCTGGGAAAGTTGTTGCGCTAGTTCAGAATTTGCTTTTTGAACCGGGTCCTCGAACAACGTCAGGGTCCAAATTATTACTCACGTAGTATTTACGGAGCCTACTCATCAATACTGATTTGCACCCAATAGTTTCCAACTGTAATTCTTCGAGCTCTCTTCTGAGTTTAGCCACCAATAGTTCATTTATCTTCTTACCAGGCATTCCTGTATCTTCAACCCACACCTGACACCAATTTGAAACACGTATGGGGACTCTAACACAATTTATTCGTCAAAAGTGTTGCAGATACACAAGACCTCTGCTGGATATTGGATAACGTCTAAACGGATTTACAAATACAATGAACTATTTGAACTCTCCTTAATGGTAAAGGTCCTTTCCTTATTGAGTCATCCTGTTACAGTATTAAGAGTTTTGGTGCCACAACTGTTTAACATATTTACATGCGAGTTAAAATACGTCATTACATAAAAGTTTTCGGTTTCTGCCAGGTTTCTGCAGATGTGTAATCCTAAAATAAGCTCTTAATACTTGCAAAATGATATGGACAACATTTTTCGATGGTGTAATGACTGTTGTTACCGCTTATAATTAAAAAGTTACCCGGATTTGCATTCACATGTCGCTGACGTCATTTTGACGTATATGCAAGTAGAACCAATACAGGGTTAGAATGAAGCGTAGCTGCCAGGTTTAACTTAGAAAGACTTACTATCTTTAGTAAACTATTATATTTGAGATAACTCTAAACGGATTTTTAAAATTTTTGAAATTTAGAAATTATACAAACAAGAAATTATTAAAATGACATTAAGGAGAAATTGAAAAAATGTATAAGGCAGTGATGGTGGGTTCGTGTCCCACTGGATGTGACATTTTTTCAATTTCTCCTGAATGGCATTTTAATAATTTCTTATTTGTATAATTTCTAAATTTCAAAAATCCGTTGAGAGTTATATCAAAAATAATAGTTTACTAAAAATCAATGGTTCCGGTCTCCTAACCGAATAAAAATATAAGGCAGGGCACAAATAAAGTGACTTAGAGTTTGATGTTTCAATTGTCGATTTGACAAATCTTCTCTCTCATTAACGTCATGTAACATGTGCTTAAGAAGGAAGTGAGTGAATGTCATATCTGACGGGATTTGAGTTTATTACGTTTCGCTTCCTAACCACTTGATAATCCAATAGCTTAAGTGGTTAAAGCATGCCTGCGTATAAGGCAGTGATGCTGGGTTCGTGTCCCACTGGATGTGACATTTTTTCAGTGTCTCCTTAATGTCATTTTAATAATTTCTTGTTTGTATAATTTCTAAATTTCAAAAATTTCAAAAATCCGTTGAGAGTTATCTCAAAAATAATAGTTTACTAAAAATCAACGGTTCCGGTCTCCTAACCAAAAAAAAAAAATATAAGACAGGGCACAAATAAAGTGACTTAGAGTTTTATGTTTCTATTGTCGATTTGACAAATCTTCTCTCTCATTAACGTCATGTAACATGTGCTTGGAGGAAGTGAGTGAATGTCATATCTGACGGGATTTGAGTTCATTATAACGTTTCGCTTCCTAACCACTTGATCATCCAAAAGCTTAAGTGGTTAATGCATGCCTGCGTATAAGGCAGTGATGGTGGGTTCGTGTCCCACTGGATGTGACATTTTTTCAATTTCTCCCAAATGTCATTTTAATAATTTCTTGTTTGTATAATTTCTAAATTTCAAAAATTTCAAAAACTTACTATCTTCGTTTTTTTTTTATTATTAAGGATGTCCTGGTAGGTATAGACCTAAATGTAGTATAAACATTAAACTCAAAAATATTTTATAATTTAATTAGATTCTAAATGACCGTCATTGAACTTTAAACATTTGATACATCGACATTTTTTCCATCGGTAGTTGTCTGTAGACAATACACGTGGTTTAATTACCTATCAATATGCTGACTCCAATAATTGTGGTATACTGTTAATAATCTAAATAATCAAGAAAACAGGAGTCAGTAATAGTTACTATGTAATTTCGATAAGTAATAAACGTGGCTTACTCAAAAAAAGTATACAAGTATTTTTAATTTAAAACGGACCTTTACACTAAATACAAATGTACCGAAAACATCTATTGGGACAGAAGAGACAATTTATTACTTTGGCATTTAAAGGCCTGCAAGTTAGGACGAGTGGGGAAGACGTGGGAAGGTAAGTAGTTCCACAATCTGGAGACCCTGGGGATGAAGGAACGATCAAATCGATCCGTTCTCGATGTCTGACACTGAACAGTATAAGGGTGCATGGAGTTGGCACGTCGCGTTGCTCTGGCTGGTCTGGCAAGTGGAGGATTATAGAGCGGAGTTGTTCTGAGCAAAATCCGTTTATGTATCGGTGAAACAAGGAAAGATCAGCCACTGCTCTTCGGTGGGATAATGGGGCTAGGTTTTTGGTGATACTGGTGTCGTTTATTAGTCGAACTGCTCTTCTCTGTATTGAACCTATTTCTTCAGAGGCCCATTGCTTTTTTGATGTTTTAATATTTTCGTACATGATCTGGAAAAACTTTTCTATTTATAAACTTATTCAGCGTTTCCAAATAAAGTTTATATGCGTCTATGAAAAAAATACTATATTTGCTTACCTAATAATTTGGTAAAAACTTCGTAATTACTAATCAGAACAGCAAAAAGAAATATTAAGTTAAAAATAAACATAAACACAACTCGCCTGATGTATTCACTAGACACGTCGAAACCTTTTGATGTTACCACTTTCGAACGGAACAAAACATGCCAGTCTTCAATAAGTGTGCGAAAAGTTGGAGTTTTTTTTTTTGACACGAGTTTGAGATTTGTGTTTGTTTTGTCTTTGGTGAAAAACCGCTATTTGGACTATTAGCACAGTAGTAGGTATAGTTTTCACTTTACCCAGGGTACTGGGCAAAGTGGAAATTCATGCCTTCGTTGAAAACTGGTCTTATACCCAGTATATAGTTGAATTTAACATTAAAGACAATCGTTATTGCATTGTGTAAGTTTATTAACTTTATTAACTTTATTATAAACAATTGTTTTAATTTCCCCAGTTATAAATAAACGACAATAATCAATCAGGAAAAGCCTAAGCTATTCACGTTGCCGGGTTTCCCCTACATATGTGCAATTTTTACCAATTTTTGCAGAGTAGTTTTTTTGTTGGATGCATCTTCAAATAGGCATAATTTTTCCATTGTTCAAGCCGATCACAAACAGATCTTTAATAACTAACGGCAGTTCATTTTTAAAAACAAGAAGATGATAATTTTTTCACTCTTGCTTCTCATTCTGATATATATATATATATATATATATATATATATATATATATATATATTTTGAGATGATATCAGTTACTATGCTATATTAAATAAGAATGTAGAAGGAAAATTTAATGCAAAATAGAGAAAGGAGATTTTCTTATTTCAGGTCAGAGCGCAAATTTAGTAACATTGGAATTGATTGTCATCATCTTCTTCATAATTCCTAAAAAAAGAAAAAAAGGAAATAGAATAAGAAAAAAAAATTACAAATACATTTCAAAGGTTTTTTTTATTTAAAGATTCAAAAATGATTAATCTACATTATATAAAGTTTTGATAATTATGTAATTGATAAATGGGTAAAGTAGATAATTAAAAGTTTATAAAATTGCCAATACGTTAGTAATCAAACATTAATTTTAAATGAATTAGGGGTGTAAGTAGATGAGAAAATTAAATTATAAAAAAACATCACAAATAGTTAAAATAAATGTTAAAACTTCTACTTACTTTTAAATTATACAAATTTACCAACCATATTCTAATTTATTAATAGTTCAAATGCCAAATGAAATATTCTGAAAAAGAGAAAATTATTAGTTTGTAATGCTAGTAAATTTTATAAGAATAAAAAAAGAATGATCATTGTTTTAAAATTGTAATATTGAATCAAGAATTAGATTTTGTTAATAATTTTATTTAAATAAGAAATTAGTAGGCGATTAGATGGAAAAGATGTATAGATTTAAGTTTTGTTGAATTTTTCAATTGTTTTTTTGTTGATTTGATAGAATCTCTCTTGTTTTCTGGTTGTTGAAATAGAAGTTGTATTAAAAATTTGCTCCGTAAAAATTTGAGTTTTTTATTAAAATACTGATAAAAGAAAGTCTAAAAGTAGTTAAAAGTAATAACAAAACGTCCAGGAAGGTATTGATAAAAGCTGGTAAGAAGTAAAGTTTAATTTTATGAAAAAATAAATGGTTAAAATTGTTGCTGAGTAGTTAATCGTTATAAGTGCTTCCTGAATTGATTTAAAGAAAGATACTCCAGTTTCTAACAAGAAAGAATAGCATTATTGTACTTACCTTTGGATGGAAAAGCTGATTGTGTAGTGATTAGAAGAAATCTTATTAGTAAAATTTCCAAAGTTCGTTATATCATTGCTGTCCTGGTAACATAGGCCTGTTATTGAAAAGGGGATCCTAAGGCTTAGCAGACCGAAGAGAAAACAAGATCTTCATAAATGGTATCACTCTTCAATTATTATCAATAAAGAACTTTTCTGTTGTTTGATTTTTATGTATATAATGAACATTTAATTTCACTGTATCACTGTTTTAAATAAGTTATTTTTCACTAGTCGATAAGTTTAAGTTGATTTAATAGTTATTAAATTCAGAATTTTTCATTTCATTGGATACAATAACATCTGGGGTTGAAAATTGTAGTTATAAACTGTCAACAGTATTAAAGAAAAAGTAAGGTTAAGCTCCACATAGAGGGATTTTGCAGAAAACGTAAATTGGTATATAATAGTGAAGTTTTAAAATCATTTTGTTGAAAGTTTTATATTAGTTGATTTTGAATCTATTGATTATCTGAATATTTGAACTCTGACCTTGACGTAAGAGAATAGCCGGTAGCATATTTAATTAATCATATAAAAAAAAAATAATTACATTGAGTTAATTCTTACCTATTCACTATTTATATTTAAAATTCAAAATTAATTGAAGGTAAGGAAAATTTTATAGCATAGTGATTGATATTATCAAAACATATTATTATTACACATACACTCATCATATATGTTATAATATATATATGTATACTGAAACACTTATGGGGGCTTTTTACACAATTTATTTACAAAATTGTTAAGATACACTGAACTCTGCTGGATAACGTCTAACTACTTGACAATACAATGAACTCTTGTGAACATTTGAACTTGAACTGACGTTAACTGCCCATGCATCCCCTTATATACAACTTTATTTAATCTAGTTAGTGTGTTTAGATCTTTCTAGAACTATCCAGAAACATTATTTAATCTAGTCAGTGTGTTTAGAAGTTTCTAGAATTTTCTAGAAACATTATTTAAAATGGTCAGTTGATTTTTAGAAACTTCTAAAAATCAACTGTCAATAACAATCTTTCAAATTAAGGTTCCTTCCTTTACGGTTATCCCGTTACAATACATTTAAAAGACTTCTTGCGGAATAAAATTTGAATCTTTTACTCTAAGAACGAATTAATCGGAATAAAAAGTTCAGATAATATATTTAATAACTCCTCAAAAGTTTTCTCTTTCGATAATTTTGGCACATACAAACTTCTCAGCAGAACATAGAATTCTTCCGAATTCGTATTTATTAATATTGCGCATTTTCTGCAATATTATTTGGATTAAAAAATTGCTTTAACTATTTTTAAAACGCCATGAAGTTAGCTTCTTTTAGATCAAATACTTTTAATGACCCTTAAAATACCAGTATATTGTATTTTTGAATTTACAAGATATATTATTTATTGATAACATACACGAAAATATGAAAATTAAAAAAAATATCAAAATTTGACAAAAGAAATTAAAAACATTTGGAAATTGTAACCTATTTTAAACAGAAGATGTTGAAGGCTCTTCTTTAGGTTCACTATTGCGACCGGCACTCAGTTGGTTGGTGGAGAGCGAGCGTGAGTTCGGACGAGCTAAATAAAAAGTTATCGAAACGATGTTAAAAAACGGGAGTCAATTTAATAATGTATATATAAAAGGGGAAAATTAACGGGCATGTACGCAAAAAGGATCATAGGATTACGAGTAAGAATGGTAACCGCAGACATGCATGTTTCTGGCTCGTTAGCCGTCATCAGTGCGGCATAACCAAGTAAGGTATTGTACTTGGCTAGCAAAAGTGTTGGGTACTTGGGAGCAAAGAATGGTAGGGAAACATGTGTCTAAAAAACACAAACAACGAACGCTCACACAAGAGTCCTATCGCCATTTGTGCCTTCGGCTAGCTGTGCCCACATTTTGGGGCTACGACCAGCGTCGCCACGTTGGCGAAACGGACTCATTGTGTTTGAGTCGTTCCAAGCCCAGGATGTGAAACAGAAAGGGTGCCAAGTATGCGTACTTATGATAAACAAAAGGGGTAAATTAACGGGCATGTACGCATGTACCCTTGTGGGTGGAATTTCGTAAAATCCGTTCTTAGCTGACCTCTACATAGCAAAAGTAATATTCCTACCAAATTTCAAGTCTCTAAGTCCTATGGTTCCCGAGATATCGTGATGAGTAAGTATATATGTGGAAATCTCCTATATAAAGATATATATATATATATATATATATATATATATATATATATATATATATATTGAGATGATATGAGTTACTATGCTATATTAAATAAGAATGTAAAATGAAAATCTTATGGAAAATAGAGAAAGGAAAATTTTCTTATTTCGGGTCAGAGCACAAATGCAGTAACAGTGGGATTAATTATCATCATCTTCTTTATAATTCCTAAAAAAGGAAAAAGAAAATAGAATAAGAAAGAAAAAAAATACAAATTCATTTCAAAGATTTTGTTTAACGATTCAAAATGGTTTAATTTACATTATATAAAGTTTCAATAATTATGAAATTGATAAATGGGAAAAGTAAATAATTAAAAGCTTATAAAGTTGCCAATACGTTAGTAATTAAACATGAATTTTTAAATGAATTAAGGGTATAATTAAATAAGAAAATTAAATTATAAAAATATCACAAATAGTTAAAATAAATATTAAAACTTTTACTTACTTTTAAAATATACAAATTTATCAACCATATTCTAATTTGTTAATAGTTCAAATGCCAAATGAAATATTCTGAAAAAGAGAAAATTATTAGTTTATAGTGCTAGTAAATTTTATAAAAATAAAAAGAATAATCATTGTTTTAAATTGTAATAATGAATTAAGAATTAGATTTTGTTAGTAATTTTATTTAAATAAGGAATTAGTAGGCGATTAGGTGGTAAGGATGTATAGATTTAAGTTTGTTGAATTTTTCAGTTGTTTTTTTGTTGATTTGATAGAATCTCTCTTGTTTTCTGGTTCTTGATATGTAAGTGGTATTAAAAAATTGCTCCGTAGAAATTTTGAGTTTTTTTTGAAAATATTGATAAAAGAAAGTTTTAAATCAGTTTAAAGTATTAATATTATCACAAGGTAACCAGAGAAAGCAATTGGTAAGAGAAAATTACATTATTTTATGAAGAAATAGATACTTAAATTGTGGGTTGAGCAGTATATGGTATGACTGCATTTTAATTAAGTTAATGAAGATTAAACTAATATTTAACAAGAAAGAAAGTCATAATTACACTTACCAGAGGAGGTAGTAGCAGTTTATCTTTTGGTTTGAAAAAGAATTTATTGTTTGATCTCTACAAAGTGTCCTGAAATCTTTGCTGTTCCGGGGAAGAAAGTAGATTGTCCAGAGAAGTGAATCCTGAATCCTGGTTTTCCAGAAGAGGAGAGAAGTTTCATACAAATGGTAACCACTTTTCACTTGGTACAATAAAGAGTTTTCCGTGTTTGATTTTTTATAACTTTGATGAACATTGGTATTTCACTGTTTTACGTATTTAACTAAATTACTATTTACTATTTGATAAGTTTAATTTGAATTGTTTATTAACACAAATCAGAATATTTCATTTCATAGATTGGATGCATATTTGGGGTTAACAACGGTTTCTTGAAGTTTGTCACATTTTGAATTAGTAAGGTTAGAAATTTATATACAATTCATGCCTAGAAAACATCATTGGTCTAGGATAGTGTGGTTTTACAGTCATTTTATTGAAAATTTTTATATTAACTGATTTTGAATCTAATTTTTGTTGAATATTTGGAACTCTGACCCTGATATAAGGGAATAGCCGGTAGCATATTTAAATAATAATATTGGAAAATAATTAAATTAAGTTAATTCTTACCTATTTAATATTTATATTTAAATTCAAAATTAATTCATGGTAAGGAATATTTTATAACATAGTAATTTAAATAATCAAAACAAAGTATTATTCTTACACTCAGGTATATGTTATAATATATATATATATATATATATATATATATATATATATATATATATATATATATATATATATATATATATATATTGAGATGATATGAGGTAGTATGCTATAATTAATAAAAAAAAAATTAAATAAATTTATTATGAAGTAAATAAACGACAATTTTGATCTCTGGGTAGAATACAAAGCCATACAGTTAGTATAAGTTTGTTCAAATTTTGTTAATATTTAAGTTTTTGGTTTTCTTTCTTCTTTCCTAAAAAAGAGAAAATAAATATAAGTATATAGAATATCAAATGTGAGTTTTAAAACATATCTATTTGTAAAAAAAATAGCATATAGTTGTTTGTTATAGTTTAAATTTAAATGATTTTTTTTGTTAAACAAAATAAGAAAATTAAATATTTGAAAATAAAAAAAAAGGATTTTATATAAATTTATAATGATACATATTGTTGTTTTATAATGATTTAAATTAAGGAATCATAATATTTAAATAGAATAAGAAAGTTGTGTGTGAAAATATCAATGCTAAAGACATATAAATTTTAAATTAAGAATAATTTAAATCATGTATTAAATTAGAACTTACTTACGTTTACAATAATCAATATTGGAATTTTAAAGCATCATATTTATTTTTATAGAATTGATTTTGATGAAAATGAAAAATCCTAAAATAGAAAAGTATTTTAGATTATAGTTTAATAAATATGTGATTTTAAGTTCATTTCAAAGGTAACAGGATTTTGAATTTAAATAATTGTTTAAATCTGTATTAGAAATCGAGTATTCTGATTTGTAATTTATGTAAAAAAATTATCAAGTAGGTAAAAGACACTAGATAGATAGGTAGTCGAAGTTTGTTAAATTTTTCAGTTGTTCGGTTGTTGATTTTGTAATCGCTCTCTTGTTTTTTGGTTATTGAAAAGAAAAGACGTATTAAATTTTGTTGTTTTAAAAATTGAGATTTTATTAAAAAAGATAGAAATAATCGAGTATAATTGATATAAAAGTATAGCGAATATAAAGAAGAAGTAATTGAGCATATATGGTAAGCAGAAAATCTGATATATATAAAAAATAAAGTCCAGAAATATCAGAGTGGAGCTGTAGATTGTATGAGACACTTTAAAAGTAAATTTAGAAGAGAATTGTAGCAGATAATACGTTAAAGTAATAGAATTAATTCACTTACCTTTAGAGCAGTATATAGAGTTAGCGGATTATCCAGAGAGTTTTGATGAAATTTTTAATGGTTATGAAGATAATCATATTTAAATCCAGGCTTGAAGTCATCTAAATGTTTAAGAAGTTCTACGAGAAACTGGTATAAGTTCTTTCTTTATTAACAATAAAAAAACTTTTGTGTTTTATTATAAATATTGTACGAACATTTTCACTATTTCACTAATCACTATTTCCTTAGTATATAAGTTTATTTCTGTTGTTTCAAGTTGTAATAATTATCAGATTTTTCATTTTCATTTTGTTTAATAAGCCAAGTTTTTAAACATTCGTTTAATTTTCAATCGCTTGTTAAAAAAAGTAAGGTTATAAATTTTCTTCTCTTTCTAAATTCTCAACGAAATCATGTCATTTGGTATATAAGAATAGTAAATTTTTATATTTATCCAATAGTATATAATTTATTTAAATTTGCATTGAATTCTGCCCATGAGAAAAGAGTCAGTGTCGGGTAAATAAAAAAATTAGTATAATCTAAATTCATAAAATTGAAATCATAAAAACTAATTTGCCTATATAAAAATTTTAAATAAAATTCAACGTTCAAAATTTATAAACTACAAGGCAAATTTTATTTATAGCATAATAACTTATATATTATAATTCTTAGCAAGTTATATATGTTATAATATATAGATAATAACAGCTAAGATATTATATTGTTATCTATGTGTACCTACACTGTTTAAACTAAAAGTGATATAGCTACGTTGGATTTAGACAAATAATAGTTATTTATGATATAAGTGTTAAAAGTACATTTTTAAGGCACGCATGTGAAGGTTTGCTGAATGAGCGAAGCGAATTCTGCAATTCACATGAGTGCCTTAAAAGGTACTTTTAACACGTATATCATACAATATTTTTTCTACAAACGTTCAAAAAATGCAATAATACAGTTTGAATTAAATTTTAAAAACCTTTATTAATACATCCAAAGGAGATAATTTTAAATTGCATCGTATATTACGTACCTTAGCAACCATTGTTGATTTAATTGTTTACGAATGTTTTGATGCATCTGTCAGACGTTTGTAAGTTTTATTTAAAACGTAGTTAGGGTTGTAGATTTTTCTTAAAATGGAAGAAAGTAATGAAAATGATCCATTTGAAGACATAGAGGTGGCGGCCAATAGAGCAATCCTCGATTTGTTGCCCAGAAAATCCAAGGTTCAATACAATTTCAGTTTCAGAAATGGTGTGAAGCAAAATGCGTTTCTGGAAAATATACTGAAAATGTATTTCTGGCCTATTTTGAGGAGAAAGCAAAGGTATGGAAGGCATCATCTCTGTGGTCAAATTATTCGATGATCAAATCTATGCTACGTATAAATAGCGACGTAGATATCAGCAAATATATTAAGCTTATCGCGTATTTAAAGCGTCAAGCAGAAGGTTACCGGCCAAAGAAATCAAAAATCTTGACTGGAGTCCAAATTGACCAGTTTTTGAAGTCTGCATTAGATGATGAGTATCTTCTAATGAAAGTAGTTGTGATTGTGGGAATATTTGGTGCCTGCCGCAGGGAGGAGCTTTGTCAATTGACTGTTGACGATATGGAAGATATGGGTACTTTATTAATTATTAAAATACCAGATACTTAAACCAATGTTTCACGAAGTTTTACTATTATTGAAAAAATTTATTTGGATCTTTATCGAAAATATGTGGCTCTTCGACCAGCAAATGTCGGACACCGGCGATTTTTTTGAAATACGTGAAAGGTAAATGTACCAGAAATCCGGTTGGAATTAATTCGTTTGGAAAAATTCCTGCTGCTATAGCAAGATTTCTGGAACTTCCAAATCCGAACCTTTATACGGGACACTGTTTTCGCCGCTCTTCAGCGACCTTACTTGCCGATGCTGGCGCAAATTTGACGACAATTAAGCGTCATGGGGGGTAGAGATCTTCTACCGTTGCTGAGGGGTACATTGAGGATTCTTTGAAAAATAAGAATTTGATTGCCCAAAAACTGTTGACAGTGCAGCGAACATTACCAACAACATCAATCCAACAACAAACATCCGAAGATATTGTAGCGTCAACCTCGACTGGAAATTCCATTTTTTCTGCGCATCATTCGTCCTTATCCAAGGAAAATGGTAAAACAGCAGTGCAAGAAATTAATTTGTCAAATTGCACAAATTATACTATTAATATTAATGTTAATAAATAAAATCTAAATATTTTGACGTTTGCATTCAAAATTTGACAATTCACTTTTACCAGCAGTGCCATAAACATTTTAAGGCACTCAGTGCTATAAAGTGATTTTAAGGCACTCAGTGTCTTAAAGTGGCATTTTTAAGGCTTCTATGGAGTGCTAAAAATTGCATTTTTAACACGTTTGTAGAAAAAAATGTATTAAAATTCACTTTTGCGTTCTTTTTAACTCGAGTTAAGATAGTACGTACATATCAAAATATAAATAATATATAATATAAATAATAAGCAAACAAATAAGAAATACAGATAAAAAGATAATAAATATTCCGGTTAAGAAATATTAAAAAGTACAAAAAAAGACACACCCCGATTTTAAAATTAAAAAGTAATTGCGACACTGCACATTAATTTATTCACTAATGAGCAGTTCAGTATGATAAAAACAATTAAAATTCAATTTTCCAGAAAAATAAACGGTACTTCCATTTAACAGATAATTAAGAATAACCATCAGCTTAATCTTCACAGGTAGGCGATAACGAAATACGATAATCTGACTAATGTAAGGTGATAATTACCAGATATTTGAAGGAATTCCTAAAGATAACACAACCTGGAAATCTTCAGCTGAACTCTTCAATCGGAACAAACGAAAGTAGGCACTAGAAACACTAACTTTGTAAGTTTAAGAAAAGATAAAATCATGGAAACTTGAAACTGTTTTCACCCAAAGTAAGTTTTGCAAAGGGTTGGTCTTGAATAAATTCATACGAGAGCACGTGATTAAAAAAAGGGATATTATTGGTTAGACAATCTTTCTAGATTCTTCTCGCAGCAACCGATGTAAGTATACGGTAATATTGTCACGTAGACCATTATAACTGATGTTAGGAATTTTGGACAGTTTTTGACGACATTGTCTTTTTATATTTCGAAAAGAAAAAATAAAAAAAAAATTATTAACTATTTTTTAAAAATGAAATAGACTGTAAAAGACTTGTACACGCTTACTGAAGTAAGAGGAACAGGAAAACAAGTATTTTTCTTTTCTTTAAATGCTACAATAATAAATAACAAAAAAAATAATACCGATAGTAATATCAGTACCTAATACCAGGATGTATCGGTAAAAATTGAGAAAATTATTATTATTATATTAACTTATGTTTTCAATTAATCAGAACAAATATTCTTCAAAAATCGAACAAACAATATGAACTCCAGAATATCCAGAAATTTCCGAAGGGAAGAAAAATATTCCTATTCTGCACAAAAATAGGTACAATTTTTTTTTCTTTCTAAAATTTCTGTATATTTTGCATTGTGTAGATTAGATTAATATTTCAGTTTTATGTAAAATGTGTATAAAACCATGAAAAAAATTTTAATAATTTAAATGAAGATTTAAATTGTGTTTGTTTTTTTTTTTACTTTTTTAGATGAGTTTGCCTAATACAATTTGTAAGGGAGATTTTTTGATATAATCTTAAATCTAAAATAATGGCTCAAATAACTTAAAATTAACAAACAATATTACCTTTTTTGACATTTTCTGTAGAAAATTTGCTCTTGTTGAAACTTAACCACAATAACAAACTGTTTTCAGAATATCGATCAAACTTTAACTGGTTCCATATAGAAAATTTGGGTCAATTTAGAATGTATAACAACTTATTAAAAAATTGAAGTGTGTAGAAAAAAGAAATAATATTGTTGAGTAATTTCTTTACTGGGGAAACTTTCGCCATAAAAAAATAATCAAAATTTAAAAAATTATTTTGTAATTTCTTGAAAGTTTGTCAAAATATGCCTAAACACACTTGAAACATCCACTATCATCCAGTATTTAGCTATCCTGAAAATTTTAGAGCTTTAGGTAGTCGGGAAATAAGTTTAAATTCGATTACAAAACTCCACCCGGAATGACAAAGAGAAAGATGAAGAGAAAGACGAAGAGAAAGAAAAAGAGAAAGGCAACAAAGATACAAAGAATACGATGGAAATAAAATACGACATCATTGTGAGGTAAATGCAAGTGGAACCGATGCGAGGTTCGTATGAATACTAGTTGCCATGTTTAACTTTGAAAGACTTACTGTCTTTGTCCTATTAATCTTTTTAACGCGCAATGGAAAGAAATACTTTTAAGAAAAATGTCAAGTGGTACTAGCGCACTTACTAAAGTTCTCCAGTGTTGACATTTTTCTTAAAAGTATCTCTTTTTATTACGGGTTAATAAGACAATCATAGTAAGTCTTTCTAAGTTAAACATCGCAACTAGCTTTCATTCGAACCTCTCATTGGTTCCACTTGCATTTACGTCACAATGACGTTACTGACAGACAATTGGGCCTCGAGGTATAAAATAATAAATCAATATTTTGAACATGACCCATGCTTATTTAATTTATCTTGATTGATACGTTAAATTTGCAAGGGCCGTCTTTTAAAAACTGAAAATGCATAGAACTTTCACCAAGGGCTCATATTTTTCTTTATTTTTTATGTATCCAGTGGTGGTGTACATCATGTCCAACATCTACCATATAACTATAGGAGAGAGGGGTTTTATCAAGGTATGAAAGTTACTTTGGACTGTGATGTTCGTTCCCTGTAGAGTCTGAGTGATGTATCATTGTTGTAGCATCTGAAATCTAGAAAAAAAGGAAGTATATTTTTGTTTTGGTAGACAAGGTGGTTCGGGAAAAAATGGTGTAGTTTTTTGGCTTTGTGTATGATTGTTCTCTCTGTGGTAGGAAAAAAATGTAGGACTAGGATTTTGTAGGATCTTGGTGTGACATCTTCCAAGTCTACCACCCAGGGAACCCAAGACGGACGGTCGACTTCTCATTATGCTGGTGGTAAGTTCTACATTGGCGTCCCACCTGAGCGTTCGAGTAAATCGCACACCCAAGTAGGTTACCTGATGTTAAGGAACGAGCTGTTCCCCCATAGTGTAAGGTCGATATGATCCAAAGCAAGATTTTCTCTTCAACTGAGGTTTGGATGTCTAAAGATGATGGTTTGGGTTTTGTTGGGGTTCATGGCTACTCTCCATCTGCAGCAGTTGGAGAACTGGTCCAGCAGTTTTTCGGTTCAGAGTAGGTACCAGTCGACGCTCCGAAAGTGTACAAGGGCGTGTCGTCGGCGTATAGTTGGATATTTTGTAGCTGAAGTGTATCGCTACCGTAGATAGTGTAAAGAATTGGGGCTAAGATTCACCCTTGTGGGTGAAACTCCTGAAAAGGAAGTAAATGGTTCTGAAATTGCATTTTCAGATAAGATGGTGTTTGAGGTTTTTATTATGGTGGGAAAGTAATCTTTGCTGAGATAAGAGTTAAAAAGAAGAGAGGGTAATAATCGAAGGTGGGAGTTGTTTTAAAGTTCTTCTGGAAATAGAATCGGAGCTAGGGGCTGAATTTTTGCCTTTTTAAGATGCTATGAGGATGTCTTTCTCAGTAAACGGGGATTTGTCGATGTAAATGGCATCGGGTGATATGTTCAACTCGAGGTAGAATTGTTGGTCGAAACTTGAGTTTTGTGAGGGGGGGGAGTAGACTGATGATTGAAGCTGGATCGTTAGGGGACTCAATGATTTGGCCATTTACCACTAGATGCGAATGAGTTTTGGATTTTTGGCCAGTTTATTGTAGAAATCGGGATTACATGTTCGAAAGCTGTCTTTATTAGTTTCTTAGGTTGAAGAGCGAACGAGTCGATGTTTTCAGTGGTCTCAAGTGGAGGATTAGTGGAAACATAGTAATCTAACAAAATTAAAGTAATTATAAATTTTTTTTTCTTAGCTTTCGGCAATCAGATCGGTTGTCGTTTTCAAGGATAAAAATTTATGTAAAATTTCTTCTTGCAATGGTTTTTTAAATTGAAAATTTAAATTCAAATAATTAATTCTTTAATTAGCATAATTAATATTCTTTGATATAATATTCAGTTTTCAATATTTTTTTTCCATTTAATTAACAGTTTTTTTAAGAATCAATTAAAACGGGTGTTTGTGGAGTTTGTAGTTTGGTGCCCTTAATTATATGTTTGGGTGAGACTGGTAATAGTCTTAAACGGTAACGATTTAGCGAGCTAGCTAGTGAAATAACGTCTTTTAACATTGCATCTTTCAATGCGCGAAAGCATTAAATTGCTAGGGAAGAAAGTTTTCATCTAATCAATGATGTTAAGAATATAATAATTTTTGGATGTTACTTGACTGAAACTGATGAGTGAGTACAGCAAAAGGGTTAACGTTGCAAGACTAGATAGAAATATGAATTAATGTAATTGTTAAAATAATTAAGAACTTTTTTATTCATTGTGGACTAAAGTTTTCAAAATTTAAATTTGATTTTGTTTTAAAAAGTGCTTTTCTAGATATCAAACGTTTGCTGTAAATACGGACACTGTCTGTAAAATATTGGGGGCTGAATTGTCGTAATCAGATTTTTGAGTAGTGGTTTGACTTATTTAACTGAAAAATAATTTTTCATTCATTATTCACCGTGGAGAATTGGTGTCCAACCAAATAAATCTATGTATTGGTTCTACATTTCGGTTTGTAAATAGGAATGAAAACTATGTATATTTTTATGTTTATGTTACAAACTTTTAATTTTATAATAAAAAAATTTGATGTAATAATTAGTTAAACTTGAATTTCATTTACATTTTTTTTGCTTTTTATTAAGTATTTGGATAATGCAATACTTTTTATATTTTTAACAATGTTTCACCACGTTTTATTATAAAGAACTGTTAAAAAACACCCAAATTATATTCAACTGTTGTAGATAAAGACACTTACTAACTAAAAACTGAGAAATATGTTGTCAAATTTTTAATAAACAAATAGTATATTGTAATACAAGTGTTACAATGACAGGTTTCGTAGTACGAGTGAAGTTTGTGAAACGAACCGCGAAGCGGTGAGTTTCGCAAAGAATGAGTACTACAAACCGTCATTGTAATTCGAGTGTTACATACTATTTTTATAATGAACTTTTAAAAGTATAAAAAAATAAATAAAATGAGAGTTTTTTGAAATATTTATTTATGTTGGCGATCTTGACACTTTTGACACTTGACAGTTTTAATGATTTTAAATTTGAATGTTTGTCAAATTTGAATAAAATATTCTGAATTTCGCAATATCGCTGATAATGTAGTTAATACAACATAATTCTTGATTTACTACCTGAACTCTTTCATCTTTCGTTGATAATCAGTGCAGTGCAACCAATTGTGTAAAACAAAAAGTTACCAAAAACAGTGTTACAATGAATCTATTTCGATACTGTTTTTAGTGTCGAAATAGAAACTTTGTGAACGTGAATTATAAAAAATTCTTTAAAACTGATTAACAGTATCTAGTAGGTAGGTAATCTCGGTAGAGCCCACTAAGGTAAATGCACCAGTGCCTGACACTTTAAGGTATTTTAGAGTCAAAAATGCTTATACATGTCTGAAATATTGCATTTAGGAGCCAAATATTTTAAATATATCTATTTTATAGTTAACACCAATGTACAAAAATATAAAAGTCGCAGGTAATAATAGATTTCCAAAAAAAAAAAAATTAAAATGTATGAGCGTGCAATTGCTCCAGTGCATGACAGTTAAATTTTCGGTTGTCTCTAAACATGACAATTATGTTTCTATAGCTGACAGTCCTGTCCCTAATCATGTCTTTTGGTACCTATAGCTGACAAGTCTGATAACTTGATTTAAAATATTGAAATTTCTTAAATTTAGACAAAATAAGCTAAGTAAGAAGAATGAAAAATTTTAATAAGTATATTAACATCTGGTATATGGGTCAACAGAAAAATAGCTGACGAGATTCACCGACGAGATCTAACAAAAGACGCTGACTGTGGACAAGTACGTTTTAGAAAAAATAAGACGCAACGAAAAAAATAGCAGTTTAATATTACTTAAACAATTAAACTTATTCGTTATATTTTTCCATTCCTTTAACAGAAAACACTCCTCTGGAGTTTACATTTTTTGGTGGGGATATAATCTCGACTACATCTTTCTCATTGTACCATATTTGATCCTTAACATCCGGCCAGCGCCAATCCTTTCTGCCACTCTTCGCCATGGCACTTACAAAATACTCTTTCTTTTTAATTGCAGCTACTTCACCAGGAAAATATTTTCCATCATATAGCACCAGAACGTAATCGCCAATTTTGGGTTTTTGAATACTTTTTACTAATCTGGGCATTGTTTGACCATTTGGGCTACTTGTGGTGCTTAAAACTGACCCATCATCAGAAACTGAATCGTCTGTCTCTGATAACGGAACAGATTTTTTTGTTATCTCTTGTTTTTTGTCTAATTTATTTTTTTCTTCCTTTTTACTTTCCAATTTCCGTTTTCTTGTTAATTTTTCTTCTTCTAGTTTTGCCTTTCTCTCTGACTTTTTTCTGCTATACTCTTGCCACATCTCACTTGTTACGACACTTGGTATTTTTTCCTTTTTTCTTTTGCTGTCATTCACAGTTTTGATCTCTGGCCAAAAGAGCGCTCTTTTAAATGGACTTGGGACATTTGGATCTGTATTTTTGCTACATGTGCCTACGATATCATTTGTTAGGTTTTTCTCAGGAGTTTCCGATTGAAGATTTGGTAATGTCTTTTCTTTCACGTCACCTGGAATATTTTGATTCAAAATTACTTGCAAATCTTTATCGGGAGTTTTTTGAACAGATGTTTGCAGGTTTTGTAATGCCGTATCTTCTACTTTGTCTGAGATATTTCGGTTAGAAATTATTTGAATATCTAAAATTTTAATCTTGTTATCAATACAAGTTTCATTTGTTTGCTTGTTTTCTACTGTATCTTAGTCCTGTAAACATTTAATTGAATCATGATTAGAGCTATTATTTTCATCAGTTATTTCTGGCTGTAGGTTAGCGTCAGCTTCGGTATTTGATCTATTATCATTCTCTGTAGATGACTTTTCGGTCATATTATCTATGTCAATTATTTCTATATTAACGTTTGACTCTTCGAAGATAATTTCTGCTTCGTTAATTAGGTTTTCTATTTGGTTTGAACAGGTGTTTGAGTTGAGGGATTGATTAATTTTTTTCCAAACATCAAATAAGGATTTATCCCATAAGGGAGTCTTCTGGTGATTGTCGCCTGAATTCTTCAAGAGTATTTTTTTCTATAAATGACTCGATAAATGTCAAATGGTTTTCGTTATTACGGGTCTCGGTCTGGGAAGTAGATTTTGCTTTTCTAGGAGTCATTCCGGGATCGGTATCGCTGTTTGGAAACATATTATCCACTACATTGGGATTCCAAGGATAAAGTCCGCATTTTCGGAACCCATTTTCAAGGACTGTTGGAGTTACCCTATCCGTCAGTGCTGCATTTAATAAGGGAGCAAAGTCACGTCTTCTTAAAAGTTCATGCTGATTTTCAGCCCTCCATAAGTTGACTTGTTCTTTCCAACCAGATTTTAGAGTGCGGAATACGGCTACATCCATAGGCTGTAGTAGGTGCGTCGCATTTGGGAATAAAGCAACTAAAATTATGTTATTATTCATACAAAATTCGCTTAAGTGATACGATAAATGCGACACATGACCATCTACAAAGAAAATAATTGGGAAAGTCACATTTTCCTTAGCCCATGGATAAAACACGTTTGTCATATATGAATAAAAGTTGTCACACGTCATCCATCCATTTTCTGACATTCCGATCCCCCAGTGCTTTGGAACACTGGAAGAGAGTTCTGCTGGAATTCTTTTGTAGCGAAAAATGATCATTGGGGGTGCCAAAGTGCCAGCCGCATTGCTATTTATTAAAACAGTTAAGCACTTCTTTTTATTACTGTTTACAGTTGCGTACACATTTTTTTCACCTCGCGGTGCTAAAACTTTGTTGCCTTTTGGATTTAAGAAGAACGCAGACTCATCAGCATTAAAGACTCGACGAGGATCATTCAATACATAAGTCAATCCAGCTTTTTCTAAAAACTCCGAAACTTCCGAAAACCAACGTCTTATCTGCACTTTTTCCACTGATGATCTACTCATTGTAAGGTTTTGAGGAGTACGAAGACTGATTTCAGGATGTCGCTGAAGAAATCTTTCATACCACTTTCGTCCTGGAATTTCATTTTTAAAGGTTTTATTTAGCTCTTTAGCCAGTTTTGAGACGCTTGATAAAAAGTTTTCCTTTGAGATGGGAAATCCAGATTTTGCCATTTGCAGGACCCATTTGACCAACAAATCTTCTTCTTCGGAGGAGAAAATAGTTGCAGGGCCCATTTTGCGGGATTCTGGATGTGTTCCCTTAAACTTGTACAGCAGGGTGGTTCTAGGTACTTTAAAATTGTCTGCAGCGGTTTTTACAGGCATACCATTTCGTACGGCCTTAAGAGCGTCTTGCATTGCGCTTTCCGCATATTGCAAAATTTTTGTTGGAGCCATTTCTAAAATAAAACATGGATTAAATATTTACCTTTATTTTTAATATCCATTTATGTCAATCCAATTTAATTATTAAGTAAAATAACAAAAAAAAAGTATGTGTCAGGTATGGGCTCGGAAAATGGAACATGGATATCTATAGATGACACCCCGTGTCATCTATAGGATTCAATATTTTAAAATAGATTATGGCAGCAAGAAAAGAAATTCATAATAAAATAAGTTAAAAATGACCCTTATCGTCTAAGTTAACCTTGTTCCAATAGGTGATATAGGTGTCATGTATTGGAGCAAAATATATAATGTAGATCTTAAAGATGACACCATAAAAAAATTCCAAATTTGTAGGTTATAACTAAAATATTTGCTTAAAATATCCTTTTTCAATCATTAAATTTATTAGAAAACACAATAATCAGATAAAGAACTTTAAAAGTAATAATATAAAGCTTATTTCATAGACTTACCTGCTTACGAATATTAACAAACTTTGAGAGTTTTCAAGGCCACATGAAACACTTGTTACTTCAACAACCTGTACCAAACTAATGGATGTGACGTAGGTCGCAGCTTATATTTTTTGATATTTGGCGGGAAATATTGAAATTTATCAAACACAGTAATGTGTAATTTAAGTACCCGTATTCTTAAGAGAGTGAAATAAAAATTTAGTGTCATCTAAAGGTACAGTGTCAGCTATTGGGGCACTTACCTTAATGTTCAAGTGTTCAAAATTTCACGACTATTTAAAATTATATATGATATCGCCGTATTGGAAGAAGACCGTCATAAATGATGAGTCATCAACTTTTCATAAGGAGCAAATTAAGTTTTAGAAAAATTTTAATTGTATATTAACAACTTCATTTTTAGCGTTAGAGATCTAAATTTATTTAACCATCATCATGATACTGTGGTCAGATTTACCCTAATTTTTAAAATTACTTTGAAAGAAAATTTCCTGGGAAATTCAAGAAAATTCTTTTTGTTTCACAAAGAAAACGTTCTGAAAGAATATCAATTTTTTATTTAAAAGAGACACTTCTGCATTTATGACTCTTTACCAGATATTGTAGTTATTGGAATAAGGAAAATATTTGATGAAAAAGACACATTTGCATTTTTAAATGTTTATTTTAAGCAAAATAATTTGAAAACTTAAATTAATAAGGAACAAAATTATTTTTATAAATTCAACAAAGAACAATGCTTTGAAATATAACTAATTTTGAAAACTAAACATTTTAAAGGAATAATTTTCCCTGTAGTCAAAAACTAGCATACTAAACGTGTTGTTCAGTAAAAAAAACCTTGTTAAGTTAGTATTAATAACCAAATTAGTTGAAAAAAATTAAACAATGGTTTCAAGGAACAAAATAAACTTAAAGAATACAGCAAAGTTTAATGCTTTAAAAGAAACTGAATTGAGTAACTTAAATAGTTAAAGAAACATTAGTTAAAGACTTTCATAAAATTGCTTATAACAAGCAGGTATAATCCTTTTGTCGATTAAAGCCAGCAATTTGGTTTTTGTTGTTAGTGCAACGCCGTGTTTCTCGTTGTACGCTTTTTTCAAAGTTGGCACATTGTTTCCAGGGGAGCAGTACTGTTTTCGTGATCGAGTTAACACAGGTGCAAGTTTTGCAACTTGAATTTCTTTGAAATTGTTTTCACTGAACAAGTATTTGTAAAAAAAACTATTTGGAGTTTCTTTGGTGAATTTAAGAATGTGAATTTTTGAAATCTTAACTTCTTCTCGATTAGTGTTAAGTAGTTTTTCATCCAAGGACATTTGGGAACAAAGATATCTTAGGTCATAAAAATCCGAATGGTCTAGCTCTTTAACATAGTAGGGTTTGCCAGTTTTCTTTGCTATCCTCATTAGAGTTGTATATTGTTCTGGAATATAAATAGGACCAGATTTTTTTGCATTTCTGACTTGGTTTTCTATTACCGAGTGTACATTGTCACCCTCATTTTGGGTATGGCCAACAATTAGGTATTTATGAGTAATTGACCTAATACTAGGGAACTCTCTTACTGCGTGCAGGTACATCGAGAAAATAAATCTGTTTTTATTCTGACCTCCGCAATTATCAGAATAAAAGATTATATCGACCAATTTACCTGGATTGCCTTCTGAATTTAAGTTCTTCTTATTTATCGTATCTAGATAAAGCCAAACACAGGTGCCTATCTCATTTGCACCTCTTCCTGCCTGTCCCTCATGCCATACAAAACAAGTAGCATCGATCGCATCTTTTTGTTTTTTTGTTTGCTTTTTCTGCAAAGGGGCTATTGTTAAATTATGGACGTTAACTTTGGAAACAGTAAAAAGACGATACGTCTCCTGCTGGGCATGGAAGTACAGCTTGTAGGTCATATAGCGCCACAGTGCTTTTAGAATTTTTGTCATTTTCCTTTTCTATTCGACTCAGTTCCTTTTCTTTATTGTGGGTGTTGTATTCATCGGCCATTTTTGCTTTTTCTGTAGCATCAGCATTTTGATAAGATGCGCAAAAGGCGCATTGATCTTTCTTTGGTCGAAAAGTAGAGATATTGAACTCAGTATTAAAAATATGGTTATACATGAGGTAATTGCCATAAGGAGATTTCTTTTCAATCTGAAGTTCTCGATAATCTCTATGAAGCTGTGCAACAGTTTTCCCACCCTCAATGTACTCCACATGTGACTCTGCACGAGTATAATGGCTGTCTATCCTCGGAATGGAAGAAATGTGGTTCCTGATGCTCTCTTTAATTTCATCTGAAACCTTATTATGGTTTGAATGTTTACCACCATTATCTAACGAGACAACTTTCTCACCATCGGATTTCCAATTTATTTTATTTATCACTGTTCTTATGACTCTGTCATTGATGCCTAAAGTGGACACAAAAAACCTCTTACAAACTCGCAATGTATCACCATTTACATTAAAACAGAAACTATGATTTGGTCGTCGTAGTTCCTGACCTGGCTTGCATCTTCGACTCAGAGGTTTTATTTCGGAAACACGATTCCCAATAAAATCCCTTTGCCTTTGTACATCAGCAAGCGACCAATATTCTTTGAATATTATTTTTCTTCCAATTTCAGAAATTTTAGTAGTGCATTTCAGTGGGCATTTTTCTGTGCAAGGAAGTAGAATTCTTTTAGCAGGCCTTTCTAGAAGCACTTTTTCTTTTGTACCATCACACTTTTTCACGTACTTCACGGACTCATAACTTTCACCAGCGTTTCTTTTAATTTTTGCAACATTTTTTTTTCCAACTATTTGGATTTTTTTTCTTTTTTTTTACATTTTTCTCTGGGGCTAGTGGTGGAAACGATACTTTTCGCTTTTTAATTGGCGTATCCACTTTTAAAATTTTTTCCTCTTCACTAGAACTTTTGTGGTGATCAGATTCTGGTTTATGATAGTCAGGATCTCGAACACTATCGTCTGAACCGAAATCTGATTGCTCGTCACTGCAGGTACTGCAATTGTCACTGGAGCTGCAATAGCTGCCAGAACTGTTGTTTATATTAATTTCATCTATTTTTTCACCAGATGCTGCTTTACCACCTGTAAAAAAAGTTTTTTTTAATCCATTTTACAATTTTCTCATTAGAAGGATTAAACGATCACATTTGGTAAACTCACCTCTCGTTGGGTTTTGACAACTTCCAAGTAAGGAAATATTACTACTACATGGTTGTTGAGAAGATTCTTCATAATTTCCTAAAAAGAGAAACACAATTTTTAGTGATTAGATAGTGTATGTAATAATACATAATACAGTTATTATTATCCGCAAAACTTTAGTACCTACCTCTTTGTGTTTCTTGCAGTAAAAAGTTGGGTTTATTTCCGTTTTGTTGAAAATTACTCCTTTAAGGGTGTTGAGCAGAATCTTCATAATTTCCTAAAAAGGGAAAATCTTATTTTTAGCAACATGTATTATATCTACATTCCAAATAGCATCATCTTAAAAATTTTAGAACCCACCGCTTTTTGAGAGCTTCATAATTAATGCAGTTCTTCCTAACTGCTGCATGGTACTGCAAGAAAATATATATAAAAAATAGACCTAACGATCTTTAATTTATCATTTTTAGCGAAAATATGTAGAGTATTTTAAAAAGAAATGGGTCTTATCCTCCAGTACTACTATTTTGACAAACTGAAATGGCGTTTAATGCTGAAGAAAACAGTCATAATATTCATTAAAACAATTTATTATAGTATTAATTGCCATCTAAACTAGATTGTTATGTTAAAAAAAGTCACAAATAACTTTTTTACTTTGTAACCAAAGAAAAAAGTTAGTAATGTTATGAAGAAAAGAGACCCAAATAACTTTAATACGAATTTAATAAAAAATACACCTACCTTTATGAAAGAAAGAGTCTCATCGAATGTTGTGACAGTTTAAAAACAAAACAACAGCACACTTCACCGCTTAACAAAGTACAACTGACAATAGGACTTTTTAACTCAAAGATGCCTACCGAATATTAACACGTGGCAAAACGACCCAAGTGCCCTCTAGCGGAATCCAATCTAAATACCACTTAGGACTATTTATCATATAAAAGTCCATATCATTTTTAGCTATTTAGTTACAAAATCCGAAAATCAAAAATTTTACACTTGTGACTCTTTTCTTCCAACACGGCGATATGCAAAACTATAAATTTAATATTTTTTATTAACTAAAAATGTAAATATACCGAAATATAAATATTTTAAAACAAATATTCGCAAGAAGGGAAGTTAAAAATTTGAGGAGAGCAAACTGATGAAGAAACTTACTGTTATAACTTTTTTTTAATTCAAATTTTCAACAAAATTCTTATAGGTACTAGTTCTCCGCAGTTCCCGCATCTTACTGGACGCCTTCTTTTTAGGGATAATTTCATTAACCTCTCCACTACCACCTCGACGTCGGCGTCGCTTACGGAATGAACGGCACGTTCGCAGTTACGGGTGTCTTTCCTTATAGTCAAGCAATAGGCTAGTTGACTCTTTTTTAAACTATGTCCTAAATAGTTAATATTTGTGCTACTAAGGTAAAAAAAATATTACTATATTTTTTCAACACCTATGAAACCACAAAACCGTAATTTAAAATCCATCTCTTCATGTAGGTGCGAAAATGCTGTCCACCATTTTAGTCTATAGATTATCTGTGCTCTGACGTCATACGTATTGTAAACAATCATTTGACATATAAACACGAACAATTTTCCAGTTTACTTTACTTTAAAAACATGATTTCAACTAATTTCCATAAAAAATACAGTAATTATCGTTATTGCCTCGTCCGAGAATGCAAAACACATCAAGGAATACAAATAGACAATAGTTGTTAGTTACATTATTCAGAGGTTACGATACTTATGACATAAATGAGTAGGTACTTTTGAATCCCTTCTGAAAAGAATAAATACACTCATTCTTTCTTTGTATGTCTACTATTTAACAACTGCACTGTACTTACATAGAAGTCTTGACATTTCTTGGCTCGGCAGAGCAGAAATCTGGATTCAAGGCAAAGAAATTACGAACCATTTAATGTATCAATTTTTGGCAAATTTGTGCTGTCTGCTTTTGTGAAACCAACGTCCATAATGAATTTATTATTGTTTTTCAATAAAGCAAATAAATTAAGAACGTGATGGAACGTGAGGAATTTTTATCGAAATATTTATACTTGTAATAACACCACGTCAAATTACTCGTTTTGTTTACAATTTGTATGACGTCACAACATGGCCGACAGCGTTTTCGGCGATTCAAATTAAAAATAAAAAACACATTTTTTAAATTAATCTTACGCATTTAGTTATTAAAATCGATATATTTCGTTTTCGTAAGCTAAATACTGTAAGAAATACTCATTTATTGTATGAAATTAGTTATGTGTCAAGTAGCCTATTCTTTTAGAAAGTCGCTACGTTTCTAGAACGTTAAACATTTTGGTGTTCTAAGAACTGCCCCGTCTGTCTCGTTTACTTCCTGTGCGGCAGGTCCGGCTCGAGTCGTAATGGTAACCTAACTCGAAATTCGTGTAATACTCGATTTATTTATTTATTTATTTATATATTTATTTATATATTTATTTATTTATTTATTTATTTATTTATTTATTTATTTATTTATTTATTTATTTATTTATTTATTTATTTATTTATTTATTTATTTATTTATTTATTTATTTATTTATTTATTTATTTATTTATTTATTTATTTATTTATTTATTTATTTATTTATTTATTTATTTATTTATACACCGTTTATTAGGTTTCCCCAGGTCTATTTCTGACAGACTCATATTATTTTTGTTATTCTGAATATTAAGCCTATTAGTTTAGTAAAATTAACAAAGATTAGTTGGATATTTTTTGTAATATAAAAATTGCGCACGAAATGATTTGATATTTAGTTACTTGTCCTAAGAACGAATAATGATCACGATTTTAAGTAATAAATAGAAATATTGCTCACACATTACTTCAAGAGTTTATGACAAATGGCATCAAGAAGAGACCAAGATATGTTTAGTTTCATAGGAATAACAAGTCCAAAATTACAGACTAATAAAAAAAATCAGGAAAGACAGCCTTTGGTTGGATGTAGCAATATACGTTGCTCTTACTCGCTTACTAATCGAAATGTACCTACAACAGTAAGCGGATGAATTCTCAGCATGCTCTTCATGCGTGCAATAGAAATAACTGTAAATGATGTCAAGATACGAGGCAAAGTTACGGGGAACTGTCCACAGGGAAGGGTTTTATCACCTCTACTGTGGAACATTCTTCTACACAGCCTAATTCACCGCCTCAATGAACATGACAAAATCTATACAGTAGCCTACGCAGACGACATTGTAATTCGGCCAACAGGAAAGTTTGAAAACACCCTATGCTACAGAATGCAAGTAGCTTTCAAAACTTTAGAGACATGGTGTAAAGAGCAATCGCTGTCTATTAACCCAAAAAAGACAGAAATGATTCTCTTCACGAAGAAAAAGAAACCTAGGACCACGTATCATTTCAAGTTTAGTACTAGAATGTCACCAATCTCTAACTGAGCCCAGCCAGAATAACGTGGTCACTCTCAGCTGGATCAAAGGACATGGGAACTCTAAAGGCAACCGCATTGCGAACAATTTAGCAAAGAGGGCTGTGGAATACAAATATGTTAGCACTCGCCCTTCTACCAAGCTAACATTATCCGCTGTCGGGGACCTTATCAAACAGCACTCTCACCAAAACTTTATACAGTGTTGGGATGAAACTACGAACTGTAGACTGGCCAGAGAGTTATTACCTCATCCTGACGAGGTAACAGCAAAAAAATTTAAGGCATTGACCAGACAAAATCTCCGAAAAGCTGTGCGAATCTTAACAGGTCACTGCCAATTGCGACATCTGTTTAGAATGAAATTAACAGAATCGGCGCTATGCAGAGGCTGCGAACAAGAAGAGGAAACAGTAGAACATATAATGTATGACTGCTCTGCTTTTTCTGAATTTAGAAGATCCGTGTTGGGCGAGAACTTGCTTACACCAGCCGATGTCAGGGAGATCCCCTTCGGGAGCCTCATCACCTATTTTAAATCACTAGGCCTGGTGACAGCCTGGGGTGAGGATATCCCTACACAATGGTTCACATGTGGCCTCAGTGTTGGCTGAGCACTAGCTCGCCCCTCCCCAAATTTCCAGATCCAGATCTACGTTGCTCAATGGTTAGAAAATCACTATCATGTAACAATCACCCATCCACGTATTGGGGATATTTGGAGCTGCGGAAAAGAAAACAACCTAATTCTAATGCTTTATTTGATGAATGATTATTACTACCTCTAATATAGTCATATCAAAGTGAGGAATTACATACACATGCCCATAGAGATCATGGTATAGACTATAGAAGATGTAATAAATGATATTTATAAGGATCACGTAGAAGAAACACCGTCACAAAAAGCCATCGTTAATTTTGAAATAAATAACATGCCACCGTTCATCATCTTAAATTTTATCTGGTTATCATCTCAAAAGAAAATCGACTACAATTGAAAAATACAAGATTTCATCATTGCAGTCCAGTGAAAGCGATGTGGACCTAAGCGATAAAAATCCGACCTTTATTGTACCAGAGAAGAAGGATTCTAAAAGTTTATCTCATTGTATCTCACGCTTATCACATAGTCAGATATCTTCTTCTAACAATTCACCTGCCCGTAGTTTGTTGCTAAAGAAAAAATCTTCCAGCCGTAGTCCGTCTTCTAGTACTTCATCCCGTAGCAGTTCCTCATCCAGCAGCAGTTTCTCATCCAGCAGTAGTTCCTCATCCAGTTGCAGATCATCATTAAGTAGCAGTGCATCACTCGACAAACACAGTAATAATCAAGATAACAGGAAAAGCAGAAGGGGTCCCAGACGTCTGCTAAAAATGCAAGATATAGTGACCAAGCTTACACTTCTATTTCCAAATCAAAACATCAAATCCAAGCTCGCTCCGTAAAACTACCGTGTTCTTAAAAGTGTAGGCTGAAATGTCTAGAAAATATTAACGAAGAGCACAGATCAAATATTTACAAAAAATTCTGAGATTTAAATGACATTAATCTGTAGTGTTAACTTAAGTATGACCGAAATAAATCAAAATATCGTTACTCTAATGCAAATAATGAAAAACGGCGAGTGTGCAAAACATTTTAACTTTAACTTATATTTTGAACATTTCAATTCGCACCGTTAAAAGCAAGACAGGCATTGAAGATTTCCTACCCTACAGAAAGACCTAAAAGGTAAGCCTGACACATAAAATTTGACGCAAATATTATTCAAGATATGAGAGACCACATTAGTTGTTCTATTTCCTCATTATTTATTATCTGTTTGTTTTTTTATAAGGAACAAAAACCAATTTGATAAAAATAGTTATTTTTGTACAACTGTCATTAAAAGTGACACTTTTAATGATAGCAAACAATGTTAAAAACGATTGTTTACATAGCAGCGTGTTAAAAATACTTTTAACACGTTGCCATGTAAACAAGTTTACTTTTAACACGGTTTAGTTTACTTTTAACACGGTTTGGTTTATTGTCATTGCAAATTCGCTCGTTTCATTAGCAAAATAGGGAAGTTGTACAAAAAACATTGTATGGTATTTGTGTTAAAAGTGATTTTATTTTGTTCGTGAAATTGTTCAATTCGCTCCGCTCATTTCACAAACGTTTTCACTCACAAAATAAAACCTCACTTTTAACACTCATATCATAAATAACTATTATACAACTAGTGCGTAAAGTGACCTTTTTTGACGAATGTGAATGTTGTCGCATGAGCCGCAGGCAATAATAAATGCTTATGTACCTATGTATAAACACTCTGTTGTGTTTACAAATTACAATTCCTTCACTAATTAATCGAAAGGAAATTCGTTCCATCACTTGACACCTCTCACTTTTTTATCCACTTAATTTTCATTTAATTTATTATGCCTAACTATTTCTTGTTGAAAAAGAGCTTCCTATTTCATTTCACATGCAAATCGTTTAACATCCGTTTCTCTTTGATCCACGACGACACAAAGTTTATCGTGGATCAACATTTAAAAACATAGAAACACATTAAAGCATTGTGAAAATTGCAAGAAGGCTCAATACCTCAGTTTAAAAAATTGTTTTCAACAAAATTCACAAGATACCAACCAAATGCAGTTCGACGAACATTTATGTAAAGCAATGATTTCAGCAGATATACCATTAAATAAATTAAATAATGAAAATTTCAAATAATTTTTGCAAAATTAAGTTTAATGTAACAGATAAATCCACACTAAGAAAAAACATGTTCATTGACATATAAAGACACAATGTTGTGTATAAATATAATATATTTGATAACTACTTTTATATTATAACTAGGTGTACCCGCGACGTCGTTCGAGTGGCGTGTTGATTGTTGTAAAAAAAATTCTTTCCCCACTCCTTTAATGGGAGAAATTTTTATACACCAGATGTTAAGTTAAAAGAAAATAAATACATCTGTGAAAACCGCATTCGGATCGGATCAGTGGTTTTCATATGATGCGTGCACAGACAGAGAGACAAAAGGATCTAACCACATTTTTGAGTTCCATATCGATGTTGTAACACTACACGCTAATTATTTTTTAAATATCTTTAAATACCGAATTTTCATTTCTACAGTTTTATTATATGTATAGATTAATGAAACCATCGATTCTCGTGGAAGATGTATTGCACATTTATTAACTGGAGTTCTACATGAAGACCAACCAGGAAAAGCACAGCTCGTTTCGTCCAAGCACTTCGAAAAAACAATTTAACTATGTATTACTAGATTTTGTAAATATTGTTTTATATTTTTGCAACTTCGTTGCATTAAAATGCGCATTTTTTGTAAGTTTTTGGTGCATTTTTTTTCCGGCCCTTGGTTATGACATAAATTTATAGGAATTTTTTTGATAAAATGTCCTTCTCTATCCACTTTACGAGTTTGTTACACCAATTATAAATCACCCGACCTTGTGTAGATACATCTCAAAAAGCTGTTTTTGTAAGAATTGTATAATCTGACAACACTGGCAACATTGTTTTTACCATCATACAAGATGTATTTAATGTTGCCTACTACTGGTAAAAAATTGGGTGTATTCCTGATTTGATGAAGTCTGTACGTTTTTATGTCATTCATTCTGATTTTCAGGCTGTCAAGCTTTGTGTGTGTTTACGAGTGAGTTATAAATATTTAGTGAATGTTGATTTTTACATCGTTATCAAATCAATCGTATTGTTTGCGTTATGAATGAATAACAGCTTCAAATCGTAAATGTATTAATCTTTTGGAGAAAATGTGAAATCGGAACAATACGGCTATTTTTGTTTTGAACCGGTACTAGTTGAACTTTTGCTCTAAAATTTCATAGTTACCTACATTGCAATTGATGAATCTGCAATGCAAAAACATGTTATACAATATATAAAATAGTTTGTGAAAACTTTATAAAGTGTGTATGAGTTTTAGTCAATAATGGACAAAACGTTGTTTCTACTGACGTTTATATTTCTGTATACAATAAGTAAGTACAAAAATTTTATGTAATTTTAGTAAACAGAAAACATAAATAAAAGTAATATTTGTATGTCAGTGATTTCCTGCCGAACCTTTTTTTAGTACAAAAATATAACAATTTACCATTGAAATTTTATTTATACTAGCGGAAATAATTAAATTGGTTATTGACAATATAAAAAAAACTATAGATTATATTTCATCACAAGTAATTAATTTAAAATAATTGTCATTTCTGATTCATTAATATTTGTTTAAGTTTAGATATCAATAATGTTTAGGTTAGTACCATCTGTAAAACAAATCAATTTAGATTATTTTTTATTGACTTGTTTGATTATTTCTTTTGCATTTTATACTCTATATCTTTATATTTATACGCACATTCTTTGTTTTGAATTAAACGAATTTAAATTAAAATTAATAGTTTCAAATGAATATTTAATCATTTGTTTTAAAACTCAATAATTTTAAAAAGAAAATTTATGGCGGATCTGAAAAATTGAGATATCAAGTATATTAACTTTATTATCCAAAATTAATCACATAAGTACATTCAAAAATTATGATAATTGATTATTGTATAACATATACAATTGAATAGTGCATTTATAATTATATTAAATTTATTTATAATTTTATAAAAAATTAAAAAAATTGTTATTTAACATTTTACAAATATTAAGTAATTTTGAAAATTACATAAAGTAGCTTTTTATGCAAGATTCAATAATATTAGCGATAATAAGTTTATATTTTTTTATAATGGTTCGTATAAATTCTGGATAAATGCCTGTCTTAAATCAAAGCTTTTTACATAAAATTCAGAAAAAAGTAAAAACTATATTAGCAAGATGAATTTTAATAAGCATGTTCACTCATGTTACAAATTCATCTAATTTTTTTTTCTCTTATTAAATACAGTATTTAAAAACCTAAAATAAAATTAAAAGAACCCAATTTTTAGTTTGAATTTAAATAAAAACAATTTAAAATGCGTTATTTATTATCTATTATCACGTGACTGCTAACACCATTTAGAGCGCTATGACGTCACAGTCCGGTACCAGCAAACTGTTTATTATAACGAATACAATAGCTTACTTTTTTTACATAATACATTGTATTACGTTATCACATTTGGAACTAATTATGATATAAAACAAAAAAATATTTAAAGAGAGGTTATGTACCTTAAATCCGTGTTAAATACAAAGTTTTAACAGTTTACTTAAGCTGTGATTTCCTCTATTCTAGATCCAATTTCAATACTTGTATTTACATTTTTAGTTTGCTAGTACTTAGATCAAAATGATCTTCACAAAAATGACTGGTACTTTTCTGTGACAATGATTGTGGGTGTCTTCCAGCAAGTGATAACCACTTTCTTCTTATTAGAATGTTCTTTGGAACGTTTATAAACAGTTTCCGCGGTGTACTTATTGAAGTATTCTTACACATTGGCGGAAATTATGAAAACAGATCTTTCTAATAATTTTTTACTGAAATTTTTTTTACAAAAATATATTTTTCGTGTTTGTATAAGTTCTATCTATAAAATAAAAGCAATTTGAAAAATTAGTGAACATGCCTTGACACTCCTCCAATGATTAAACAATGACACATTTGGCAGTTGTAGTGTAAATGTTTGGTTTGTCACCTTACAATAGTATATTGTGTATCTCTAGTAGGAAAAGCGATACATTCCCGGACGACAATGTAAATTGTTAGCCGAGGCCAACAAACATTGAGAGTCCGGGAATGTGCTTTTACTACGAGATACACATACTTTTTTTTCTGAAATCGCATTAAATATAATCGTAAATTAAGAAAGTTTTATAAATGCATAACTGTTTTAGATATCATATTTTCTATGAAACCGTTTCGTTGACATTGTTTGTTTATCATTGTTGATTAGTGTCACAACAGTGTCAGTTCGGTTAGTTACATATTGCTTAAAATTTTTAAATTATATTTAAAATGGACGGTGACGATGATGTCCAGAGGTGCAAAACGCCTCCAGAGTCACTAAGCACTGCTACTAATGTGGTTTTAAATTTATTGCCAAATAAAATCAAGGCGCAAAATATGAATTTGCTTATAAACGTTTTATAGATCATTCCTGTACATAGGTACGGAAAAAATATTCCCGTACACAGGTACGGAATAGTATAGTCTGTAACAAGGTTAGAATGAAAATTCGATACGAGTGGAGAATTCCGAACGCGAGCGTAGCGAGCGAGAGGAATCACGAGTTATCGAATTTTCATTCTAACCGTGTAACAGACTGTATTTTCTCCTCGACCATGTAATAATTCTGTTTATTTAAATTGAAATATTTAGCAAAACAATTAGAACGTCGCACTGACACTGACAGTTTTAAAATTCGCAGGGCTATCTATGTTTTTTGTTGAGCAATTACAGAATGTTATTCCGTCACTAGTTATAGAATGGAAATATATGCAAAACACATAAGAAGCAAGTGTTTCAGAATGAATATTCTATCTCAAGAGTGAGAATGAACACTTTCTATTATTAAAAATGAAGTCGGAATTATTACATTCATTAATGGTCGTGGAGAAAAGATATTCCCGTACAGTACGGAAAAGTTAGTTGCCCAGCAACGGACTAAAATACAGTATTTTGCGGCTCGAATTTGATCCGAGAAACTAGACATTTCCAAGCGATTTCAGAAAAAAACTATTTATGGGAAACTTCAACAGATTTAGTGCAAGAATGCCACTTTGGAGTGCATTTTTTATAATTTAGGTTAGGTATAAAAATACGTGTCTAAAAAATTACTCTGACAGATACTTCAACTTGTGGAACTCAAATTCAAAGATTAGTTTAAAAGTGTAAAAAAAACAAATAATTTCAAAGTTTATATTTAAATATTGTCCATAACTTCTTTGTGGCATAATTTTATATATTTACTTTTTTAATCGGGGAACTTTTTCCACTAAAATCAAAATATTAATTTATTATTTTGATTTTAGTGGCAAAAGTTCCCCGATTAAAGAAGTAAATAAATTCAAAGTTTATTTTGTTTTTTTTTCAAAAATTGTTTTATTATATCGTCTTTATGGTATTTCTTTTTATTATTAGGAATAGTCATTAAGGTGGACTAAGAATCTTTATGAAAAACTTTAACAGATTTAGTACAAAAGTTACATTTTAAACTGCCTTTTTTAGAGTTTAGGTCAGGGGATACAACGGGTAATGAACACAAAATTCATCTCTAAATTTCCGTACGTTCTGTTTGTAATCAAACATCTTAAACTCGATAAAAATTCAACTATTTTACCTCTAATAGAAATCTATCAGTAAAACTGCAGTAGCTCGTTAAGTAATAGTTAACGAGTAATAGCGAGTTAAAAAATCTAAAGAAAGATTTCAAACAAAACGCAAAAAAAAAATTTTTTGGTCCTCCGTCCAGAAACAATACCTACTAGTAATTAGGTACTTCAAAATCGTCCGGAAAATGACTTTTCCGACCTAGGCCGGCAAAGCAGCTTTTAGATTATCTAAAGAGATGGCGATATGAGTTTAAATTTTAAGTCATCAAAAATACATAATGAATAATACATTTTTATTAAATTTATTTAAAAACAGCGTATAATATACTAAACTTACCTATAACTTTTTCTAAAGGTAAGCAGGATTCTAATTTACATTTAATTTCTCTCACAACTTGTATTATAAAATTTGACATTTATGTCAATTTACAACTACTTATCATTCGATTATGAAAATAGTTCATTGTCTCTGCTATTTTTATATAAAATTATTAGATATTAATGTTAATATTTTCAATATAACAATTTTTACTGTGCTGCTTATTAGCACAGTATTTGTATGTATAAAAATTAAGGATCTTGAAATCGATTATCAGAAAATCATTCTTTATTACTAATTCTTTTAATCGTCCAATAGATGTCAATAAACATCTAATCTTGTATGTCACAAAGTAAAAAGTTTTTGAACTTGTTGTGTTTGCAACATATGTTAATTAAAACACTAATAACTGCTGAACACGTATATTAAGTATCAAACAAGTTATTACACAACTATAATATTAACATCCAATGTGGCGCTTATATCTACCCGAAGATCACGTCATACCAGCTGACAGTCTGTCGGCTGTCTTCTAGTCACTAGTCTTACTTTAAGTAGCACAAGCGGTCAACTCTTGAACATAACAGAACTTTTGAAAATATTTAAAATTAGTCGGACCAAAAAATAGTGTGTGTTACACGTCCGGAAAATGTTTTGCAAGTGCTCGTATTGTTTCGCCTCGGTGCTACGCACCTCGGCTACACAACTTTACTCGCTCTTGCAAAATGTCATTTTCCGTCCTTGTGTCATAAATAACTATTTATCGAATTTTAAAGGATTTTATTGATTAAAACAAAACGCCTGGATATTTTCAGTTGAACCTTTTCTAATTATATCCCTTTTCTCTCACCTGAATACGTTAAAAAATCATCATTTCCCTATTATGTTGCAAAAAGGCTTATTTTTCTATAAATTACCAGGAATATTAATTGTGTCGAATAATTATGTAAAAAAAGATCCATGGTTAATGAAATATAAAAGTAATAAATAGAACAGGTACTTATTTTCATTTGAAATGATAAAGTATTTATGTAGACAACTAAATTGTTTGACATATATTGAAGAAAAGAAATTAAAACTAATTTTAACTGTCTGTCGTGTAAAAAAGTCGATATAAATCTAACAAGTGCTTTCTATATCCGCACAATCGCTTATAAGGGAGAGGTGAAAGCTCTGTTATCTGTCTCCATTAAATACATCAGTTGAAACAAGTATGTAATTACATGTTAGGTTTTTCAGTAAAAAACGTCCACTTAATCTTCGGCTAAAGTACAAACAAAACTTATTAAAACGAAACAACAACTATTATTTTATTACAAAGTTAATAATATACTTTGGAGAAAATACAATTTCTACTTTAAGGAATACTTCAGATTTTTTTAACTTCCCGCTAAAAAAAATTAAAATTTTTTTTAAAATCGGGAAGTTATTGGTTTCACCCCGTTTTTCGAAAATCGAGTTTTCATCGGATCTCAACGTTTTGAGGTCTTAGGAACCTCCCCTGACTATTTTTACGAGGGTGTCTGTATGTACGTGTGGATGTGTGTGTGTGTGTGTGGATGTATGTAAACCTCTTATAACTTTTGAACGGCTTGACCGATCGGAATGAAATAAAAAGCATTCCAAAGAGTTTCATCTAACTTAGATTCCCTGTAAGTTTGAACCGATTCGAGCTGGTAGATTTCGACAAATTTCAAAATAACCGAAAAAAACAATTGGTAAAAATAATGTTTTTTGGGCATATCTTTTTGGCTATTGCATCGATCAATTTCATAACCTAATCAGCTCTTAAGCTTAAAAAGCCACGTCGAATGCCGTTTTGCAAATTAAAATCGGTTGATTCGTTCGTGAGATATCGTTGTCGAAAAATTTCAAAAAAAAGTGTTTTTTTTTTTCAATAACTTAGAGATTTTTTGACTAACCGATTTTGCACTCCCAGTAACATTTTTAGGTCTCAAAAAACTGCGCCGAATGCCATCTTGAACATCAAAATCGAATAAGGCGTTAAAAAGTTATGGCTTTTTAAGCATTTCAAAAAAAGTCAAAAACGTCAAAATACGTCACGTTACTATAGCTTTGCGGTTAAAACTAGTGGGAAGTTGCAAGGATGGCCTTTAAGGTCAACCTCTTTTCGAATTTTTTCTTAAGTTACTGTTAATAATTGTTTAATTAACATATTTATTACTATTTATGTGCTATTTGTATACCAACCAATCTCAAGCTGCTATCACGCTAAGGTTAGCTTAAATTTGATATCATTTTAAAATGAAAATTAGTAACACGGATATTCTTTAGCTAAGACTATGTACGGTTTCCTAGTTTGTATTCCTAAAGCTATCCTCACTTCGCCGATCGAGAAGGCTGACCGGCAAGGTTGAACGACGGCGACATGGTCGGATTTTTGCCTTGTCTACATATAATACACGTTAGTAAAGTATCTTTGGCATACAACCTTAGCACCGCACGCTGGGCAAAAATTACTATTAAAACACCTGAAAAACTATTTAATCACGTTCCACGTACAAAAAACGATGCGGAAAATGTGGCTTCAACTAGCTCGTCGAGATCCGGCACTTTATATTCCGGGCAAAATTTGCACTTAAGTGTGCACAATTTTGCATCTTGACGAAGTTGGACATATCCCACAGCATCGTCTCTATATGACTGCCTCGAGGAATTAAAACGAAATGAAACAATTTGTTAAAAAGATAAAACATAACCTCAAAATCATATTTCATTTTATTTTATTCAATTTAACTTTTCAGTTTATAAATACCTACGATTACTATTATAATGTATCCTGAGTATATTACTTACATGGAGGTCTTCACATTTCTAAATTCAGTAGAACAGAAGTTAATATTTGTTACGAAGAAATTAGCCACCGTAAAGCAATCAATTCTTGGCAAATTTGAACTATCTGCCTTAATATATTCACTTTCCATTATGGGAAAACCTTTAAAAATTGGTTCAAAAAGATAATTGAGCAAATTGCGAAGAAATTTCATGGGCATCACAGTAATAATATTATCCAAATATCAACAAAAACTATATTACTTGACAGCGAAAATTATTGTTTGGCAAAAAGTGACGTCACGCATTTTGATTGGTGTTCATAGTCACGTGACTTCGTTTGTTTATCTGTATATTTGTTAACGCCAGTCTCAGAGTCTCAGAAACGGCTTAACCGATTTGGATGCAGTCTTCAGAAATATATTGTCATGGGCTTAACTTAACATTTAATGGATTTTCATTTAAATCGGTTCAGAAATAAAGAATTTATGTCAATTCTACAAAGTCACACGGCGGCACAACTAGAGTATGGAAAGCGCGGGGTACCCTTTTTTTATATTAAGAATGTCCTCGTAGGTATAGACCTAAATACAAATGTACCGAGAACATCTATTGGGGCAGAAGAGACAATTTATTGATTTGGGATTTATAGGCCTGCAAGTTAGTACGAGTGGGGAAGACGTGGGAAGGTAAGGAGTTCCACAATCTGGAGACCCTGGGGATGAAGGATCGATCGAATCGATCCGTTCTCGATGTTCAGCATTGAACAGTATAAGGGTGCATGGAGTTGGCACGTCGCGTTGCTCTGGCTGGTCTGACAAGTGGAGGCATTATAGAGCGGAGTTCTTCTGAGCAAAATCCGTTTATGTATCGGTAAAACAAGGAAAGATCAGCCACTGCTCTTCGGTGGGATAATGGGGGCTAGGTTTTTGATGATATTGGTGTCGTTTATTAGTCGAACTGCTCTTCTCTGTATTGCATCCAGAACTCCGAGCCTTGACGGTGCCGCCGAACCCCATATATGCGAGCAGTATTCAAGATTAGGTCGTATTTGCGCTTCGTAAAGAGTAGCTAAGTTGGATGGAGAAAAATATTTCCGTGCTATAAACAGAAAGCCTAATTTCTTTCCTGCTGCAGTTGCTATGGATGCAATATGTTCGTTCTATCTATAGTAAGTCCTGGGAGATCGTTATACCAACGAGCGTAATGGAGTCGCTTGCTACTAGTGTCTGATCGTTAATTCTAATGGATGAGTCGCATGTTTGCCTCTTGTTGGATAGGCATCATGTCTTTGTTTTGGAAGCGTTGAAATTAACATGATTCTTTCTTCCCCACTCGTCTACAATTCTCAAATCTTGATTGAGAGAAGCCGTTGTGGATCTTCTGTCCTCATCCAGAATATTTAGAGGTATGGGACGGTTGTGAGCTTTGCTACAGTGTAGGTTGCTATCATCTGCAAAACCATGTATCGGGTTATTAGTGGCTTCTAGTAGATCATTAATGTGTAATAAGAATAGAGTAAGAGGCACTATAAGTGGAGTTCCTCTGAGCAAAATCCGTTTATGTATCGGTAAAACAAGGAGAGACCAGACTCTGCTCTTCGGTGGGATAATGGGTCTTGGTTTTTGGTGATACTGGTGTCGTTTATTAGTCGAACTGCTTTTCTTTGTATTGCATCAAGAACTCTGAGCCTTGACGGAGCTACCGAACCCCATACATGCGAGCAGTATTCAAGATTAGGTCGTATTTGGGATTTGTAAAGAGTAGCTAAGTTGGATGGAGAGAAATACTTCCGTGCTCTAAACAGAAAGCCTAATTTTTTTCCTGCTGTAGTTGCTACGGATGCAATATGTTCGTTCCATAGTAAGTCCTGGGATATCGTTATACCAACCAGCGTAGTCGTAAGTTTGCCTCTTGTTGGATAGGCAACATGCCTTTGTCTTGGAAGCGTTGAAATTAAGAAGATTCGTTCCAAAGAAATAAAAATAAATAAAGGAGTGAAGCAAGGAGGTGTTATGTCACTGACACTCTTTGATTTAATTTTAGAAGTAATAATAAGGAAGGCAAAGCTAGATAATAAAAATATCATCACAAATCAACTCCAAATAATAGCCTATGCAGATGACCTGGCCATCATTGCAAACATAAAGACAGCACTAATAAATGCAATTGAAAAACTAGACAAAGAAAATAAAATAAAACACATGAAGGTAGGTAAGAAAGAGATAACTCCACAGGAAAAATTGATTACACAAAACTATAGGCTTGAAGCGGTACACACCTTTAACTATTTAGGAGTCACAATATGAAAGACCGCGAAGGAGAGAGTGGAAGAAAGAATCTTAAAAGGCAAACAAGCATTCGGTATGGACAGAAATCTTCTGATACACCTCCAGTATTTAACATTTAATTTCCCTTCCTTGCTCTTCTTTAAAGAGCTTGGAAGTTTCAACTTTGCAATAATTTAAATATTTGATGTGGATTTTTATTGACCATCACTCGGTAGATGCTTTCTCCAGTGGATTGGCAATTTTTGGACGACTGTACAGTCTATTGTCTATTGATCCTTTTTCACTTCTGGGGTATTGATTAACCTTTGGACTTTTAGTTCTGATGGTGGCTGGTGTTGGGCCGAAAGCGCTCAGCTAATAAATTTTATAATTTTTAATACACGCTTCCCAGAGAAAAATACGTGTTTTCCTTTCATTTCTTTGACTTAAGATTCTTTCTTCCCCACTCGTCAACAATTCTAAAATCTAGATTGAAAGAAGCCCTTGTGGATCTTCTGTCCTCTTCCAGAATATCTATAAATATGGGACGGTAGTGCGCTTTGCTACAATGTAGGTTGCCATCATCTGCAAAACCGTGTATCGGGTTATTAGTGGCTTCAAGTAGATCATTAATGTGTAATAGGAATAAAGTAGGAGCTAGAGTCGATCCTTGGGAACTCCAGCGTTGATCTCGTAGAGGTTGGAGGAATGTCCATCTACGGCAACTTGGATGTGCGTGTTGGAGAGAAAGTTGGATATCCATCTACAAACGTTTGGCGAGAGTCCGTATGAACCCAGTTTGTTCAAAAGAGCTGCATGCCACACTTGATCAAATGATTTTGAGATGTCTAGTGATACTATTTGAGTTTCTTGAACATATCGAATGTACGAATCTTTCTCTGCTTAATGTAGAAATATAACATGTGATATTGAATTTCAGGATTAAAAACAATAGTTTTTAATCAATGGGGACAAGTAAGTTTTTTATGGTACGAAACCGACTTCACGAAGGACAACTCCGTGTAAGAGGATCTGTTAAAGGTACTAGATTTACTTCAGCTCATCAAGGAAATCGTAGAAATTATTCTCAAGGGCATTTTAATTGGAATTTAGATCAGTGAGCCAATGTTATGTTTACAGATGATAATAAAATCATGTTATTCAATAATGACGGGCGTGTTCGGATATGGAGACGTTCTGGTGAACGATTTTGGATTAATGTGTGCAAGAAATTGTTCCATTTGGAGGTGGATCGATAATGTTATGGGCTGGTATACCTTGGACAGGTCACATGGACCTTGTGGTATTTCGGAAAGGGAGTTAAACGGCTCTCCGTTACATAGGGGAGATATTTGAAACTCATGTAGCTTCATTTGCTCAAAATATAGGCGTTGGGTTTATTCTAACAACAAAATAATGCTAAGCCACACGTAGCCACGGTCGTGAGAAATTTCTTACAGGAGCACAATATTGATCTTATGAGATGACGAGCTAATAGCCCTGATCTAAGACCTATTGAGCATCTCTGGGATGAGCTGTAAAAACGTTTAAAGGATCATAAACCCTTTTAAAATATGGACCAAGTTGCAGATGTTTTGACGATTTACGAGCAGTTACCACAACAAGTAATCAGAAATTTGGTTGTGCCGAAGTTTTTAGAGCAAGAGTTAGACGTATTTATTATTAATTAATATTTTTCATAATTTTTTCATGAAATACATTTTATTTCTTCTTGGCCTTGAATTTATATTTTAGTATTCGTATTACCAAACAGCCTTTTTTATTACCTTACAAAATAATGAGAGGCAAAGGCTGCTGGTTCGAGTCCTGCTATATGCGACATTTTTTCAATTTCTTTTTGACGTCGTTTAATATATTCTTTTTTGTATACTTTCTTTTGTATACTAAAAAACCATGGTTCTGGTCTACTAATCGAATAAAAATATAAGACAGGGCACAAAAAAGTGACTTATAAGTTGATGATTCAATTGTCGATTTGACATGCTATATATGTGCTTTAGGAGGAAGTAAGTAAGTGTCACATGTGAGTTAACGACAAAAAAGCGACAATTACTAAGCAGCTTAGTTGTTAAAACGTTGCTGCGTAGAGGCAAAGGTTGTGGGTTCGAGTCCTGCTGGATGCGACATATTTTTAATTTCTCCTTAATGCCATTTATTATATTTTTGTTTGTATACTTTCAAAAATTCTAAATGTTTATTGGCACGAAAATTGTTTATCTATACATATAATAAAACTGTAGAAATATATATCCTATTCGAATGCGGTTTTCAAAGACGTATTTGTCTTCTTTCAACTTAACATCTGGTGTATAAAACTTTTTCCCCCCCCCACCCCTTTAACGGGGTGAAAAAAGAAATTTTTATACAACAATCACACGGCACGCAAACGACGTTGCGAGTACAACTAGTGAATTTATAAAATTCCTGAGGCTGACCAAATCTTGTAGAAAATTTAATTGCTAAACTCAAAAATAAAAATGAGCATTAGAATTTTCTTACATTTGCAATTTTCATTTTTTGCTAGGGTGGATAACACAATTAGTGTTATACAAGTTATTCCGAAGCTCTTTTACCATAAATTTGCATGTCCCTTCTTAATATTCAAAGAAAGTCGTTTTATTTACAGATTAGTTAAGGTTTAATAGTTAAAAAAAGAAATTTATCGTATTTTGACGACTGTACACTCCCATTTTAAGAAAAAATTGTGTATAACGTTTTAACTTTTTAATTCCTTTTATGTGTAAAATATGTATATTATTCTGTCATAACTCAGCATAACAAACACCTACCTATAATCTTCTTTTCTTTGATGTTCAAAAATGAAACCTACCGCAAATAAACAAAAAATGTGTAGCAGCCACCAGGGTTACTATTACTCTTGTTGATTCGTTAAAAAATAAAAATAATATTTATCCGAGTTGCGCTTCCGTTTAAATGTGATTTATTTATAATTTTTTTATTGCTCATGCGAGATTAGTTCTTTCTGTTGCTTACGAGCGCTACAGGGATTGTTTACAGATTCTTTGGCTATTTATAAAGTGTCATTTCACACTGATTTATTTTCTTGTTTCGAGAAGATACTAAATAAATCTATTTTCGTGTGCTTGATTTCGAGATAGGCTATACCTGAGTTCAAATTATTGATAAATGTTTTATGTAAAACAATATGGATTTATTTATTTAATTGAAATTAGGGTTTATTTTATTGGTAATTTTAGATTTTTGATAATATGTGTTTCTTAATTATGTAATTTCATCTTTTATTTCCTCTTATTGTACTTTTTGGATTAACTTCACCCAAGTAGACTGAATTTAGTAAAACAAATAAATGCATCTTTTCATCATCTATAGTTTTAAACTAGGTACTTGCCGACAAAATAGCATATTGTTTTACGAGTGACGAAAATAACATTTTTTGAAGCGAGAGAAAAATTTACAATTTGGTAATGTTCACAATAGTATATTACATAACGAGAGAGGAAAGTGACACTTTTCACACGACTGGGAAATATTGTCGCACGAGGCGTATACCGAGTGCGACAATCCTACCAGTGTGAAAAGTTACTTTTCACACAAGTAATGTACCTACACTATTTTTCATACAACTACGAGATAACTTTACTAAATATTGTGTTATGTGATTGTTTTTTTTTGCGAAGGTTCTATTATTCTAGTTCTATGTACCTATTTACTTTATATTATAAATAATCACAATTTATAAAAAGAACTTTTTATAGTAGAAAGTTTTTTTTGGTGATTTATAAGTCATATTACTATTATTAAATTATTACTCACTTGGCAAATAGCGCTTTACCGAGATAGATTACGGCATAGTCCACAGTACAGTCTAAAAAAAATTTTAAAGAATTTCTAAATTAGTTTATTTTATTAACAGTTAAAATAATAATTACGGTTGTCACATGTAGAACAAAAAAAAACTTCTCTCTCACGTAGTCGATCCCATTATGATAACATAACAGAACTGTCACCTTAAATCATATCCGACGCTTATTTAACTAGGCTACGAACGACATATTTAAAAACTTTCAAAATGATAACATGTATACACAATTTATATAATATTTCATATCAATTCAGTATAAATTTCGAAATTTATGTATATGCCTAAACACACTTGAAACATGCATTGTCATCCAGTTCTTAGCTATCCTGAAAATTTCAGAGCTCTAGGTAGTCGGGAAATAGGTTTAAATTGGATTACAGTAGTAGAATAAAATACGTACAAATATTTATAATTTAAAAACAAAACAATAACTATGGACGATGAACAGATATGAAAACCATTTTAAAGGATTTTTAATAATTAATCAGTTTTTAGAGAAAAATTACTTAAAACAGTTTAAGACACTTTCGGTTTTTTGAAAATATTATATTGTAAAAATTTCCAAAAGATAGATACTTCAAACATGAAACTGAGCACACGTGCCGTTTTGGCTCAACTGTTTAAGCAAGTATTTTACTTTAAAACACTAAAAGTAAACCCTTTTTCGATTCCAGGCGTTAGTTTTTTTTTCAGAATAATTTATGTTTTTTCTGCGGCTCATTAAACGTTATGGCAAAACTACCCTGATTAAAAAACGGAATCTTTGTAAATAATGATATGTTGGAAACCTATTACTACAAATGCACAGATATTTATTCCTTGTAATTATCTAATGTGTCATCGGGAAAAATCACCCAGTATAATTTTTGTCCGTTTGTGCTTTGTTTTTATTTGTAGTTTTTAGATTTGTAAACGTAAATCAGAAAACCGTGTTATTGCTTAGTTATACTTCCATGTGGAACGTAACTTTTCGCACATGTGCGAAAAAGTAGCACTTTTTATGGGGGTACAGAGTGTGATAAGTGTAACTTTCCAATATGGTCGTAGGAAATAGTAGTTCGTGCAACAAGTGCGCAAAGTGATACTTTCCCCACGAGCGAAGAAGTTTGCAAATCGCGTGGGTGGGAAAAGTCCTTTGCACACATGTTGCAGACAACACTTTTTCTATGATCACGATTTATAATAATTAAAAATAAGAAACTTATTTAAAATGTGTAACCAACTTCTGAATCTGAATTATTATCAATTACATCCATGTCGAATTATACCTTAAAACTACGGCTTCAGAGGAGTGATACTGAGCTGGTGCAGCTCATATTTATCGGGTCGTAGCCAGATGGTGGAAACGAACCATCGCTCAGGAATTGGGAATTTACGTAAAGGTGTGCCTCAAGGTTCAATACTGGGGCCAATATTGTTCCTCATCTACGTTAACGATTTGACAAGTATAAATATCTCGGGAAAATTCACACTATTTGCGGACGATACTACCATTTTTTGGCAATCGGATAATGCAAATGATTTAACTAAAATCATATCTAACGATATGATAAAAGTAAAGAGCTGGTGTGATTCAAATCATCTTTCTCTAAACATTTCGAAAACTAAGATAGTAGCTTTCAGATGTGAACTTGAGAATATATCCATTGGAAATGACATTATTGATAACAAAAATAGCTTAAAATTTTTAGGGGTACATATCGATAGAAAACTAAAATTTGAAGACCATATTTATGCCCTGTGTAACAAAGTGTCCTCTGGTTGTTATGCGGTCAGAGTGGTCGCAAATGAACTTGGTTTAACAGCAGCTAGGTCTGTTTATTTTTCTCTGGTGGAATCTCACCTGAGATATGGAATTCCATTTTGGGGCGTATGTAGTGGTTATCTACTACAAAATATTTTAATTTTACAAAAACGAGCCGTAAGATATATGTGCAAATCAAAACATACAGACTCCTGTAGAACACTCTTTACCACTCATGGAATTCTAACGGTGATTTCTATCTTTATAATGGAAACAGTATGTTTAATTAAAAAATATTTGAAGAAATTTCAATCATCTTCACCAACCCATTATGTGACAAGGCAATGCAACAACATTAAGTTGCCAATACCAATGACATCAGTCATAAAGGATTCCATTGTCTATAATGGCTGTAAAATGTTCAACCATTTGCCAAAGAATATAACAGAAATACAATCTTTACAATGCTTCAGGAAGGCTGTGAATAGTACATTCTGTAACAAGGTTAGAATGAAAATTCGATACGAGTGGAGAATTCCGAACGCGAGCGTAGCGAGCGAGAGGAACCACGAGTTATCGAATTTTCATTCTAACCGTGTAACAGACTGTATTTTCTCCACGACCATGTAATAATTCTGTTTATTTAAATTGAAATATGTAGCAAAACAATTAGAACGTCGCACTGACAAACTGATTGACAGTTTTAAAATTCGCAGGGCAATCTATGTTTTTTGTTGAGCAATTACAGAATGTTATTCCGTCACTAGTTATAGAATAGAAATACATGCAAAACACATAAGAAGCAAGTGTTTCAGAATGAATATTCTATCTCAAGAGTGAGAATGAACACTTTCTATTATTAAAAATGAAGTCGGAATTATCACATTCATTAATGGTCGTGGAGAATATACTATACTCAAGTGAAAATTAATTAATTTAAAAGCACTTTTACATATATTACATTGTAGATTAAGTTAAACTTTGTCCACAAGATTATTCTTATGACAATAAAGTATACTCTCTCTCTCTCTCTCTCTCTATTATATAATGATACGTCGCGTTATAATAGTATATTACGTATCAAGAGTGGTAAATAGGATATTACGTACGAGTGGAAAAGTTACGCACGAAGCCGCGTAGCGGCGAGTGCGTAATTACACGAGTACGTAATACCTCTTACCACTCGAGTTACGTACTATGCTTTTTCTACGACTCAATATTTTAATTTTAATTCTAAATATTTGACATCTCTTAAAAAATATATGACGAAATTTGCCGTTTAAAATAACATTTATCAAAGTAAGTAACATCCTAGATTAAATAATAATTTAAAATGTAATGTATGTTGCCTATATCTGTTTTATTTTTATTTTTTAATAAAAACTATTATATATTTATGTTTTTAAATTGACTAAAAGTTTGTAAATAGACCAAATAAAGTAGTACGTACATAAAAATTTTATTCCAATTTGATTAAACAAAGAAATTTAAGTTTTCTTATCTGAACGCACATGTATGTTATAAGATCTCATTACGTGCATGTTATTGTTAAATGTCACTTACACGGAATGTCTACAGTGCGATTTTTGACGTTTACAGTCATGGGCGTAGAAAAAATATTTAAATTAAACTTTTATAGATAATTATTGTGTATTAATTTTCTATGAAAATAATTGAAACTTTTTAAATATAGCTAACGTCAAAATACTATATTACGAATCACGAACTGTCAGCCAATGCATAGCCACTTACGACAGATGCGTGGAAGATCTAATAGTAATAATAATATCACTTCTTTATTCTTCCCTGCGCATGAGCAGAATGTGATGCAGAGAATTCCGCACAGGTACGGAATTACTAAGTGAAGTAAGCATTATTTTCATAGTGATCGTAGAAAAAAGTGTTTTTGTACAACTGTCATTAAAAGTGACACTTTTAATGATAGCAAACAATGTTAAAAACGATTGTTTACATAACAGCGTGTTAAAAATACTTTTAACACGTTGCCATGTAAACAAGTTTACTTTTAACACGGTTTAGTTTACTTTTAACACGGTTTGGTTTATTGTCATTGCAAATTCGCTCGTTTCATTAGCAAAATAGGGAAGTTGTACAAAAAACATTGTATGGTATTTGTGTTAAAAGTGATTTTATTTTGTTCTTGAAATTGTTCAATTCGCTCCGCTCATTTCACAAACGTTTTCACTCACAAAATAAAACCTCACTTTTAACACTCATATCATAAATAACTATTTCGACTAGTGAAACACTATACTTTTTCTACAACCTTCTTTATATCTTAATAATATACTAAAAAAAAAATAAGAATATTATATTTTAAATTAAATATAACATAATTTCGCTAAACATTATTTATGCTTTAAATCTTGGTTAATTGTGATATTCGAACAATTATGCATAACTAAAGAATTAGTAGAATCCAGATTTTTATGTATTGACGTACACGATGCCATATCTGTTATATTGTAACTGATATCACTCTAGATAGTCTAGATGAAGTTGCGCCGTAATCCGAGAGCGTTGTATTCTCTATGGATTGTAAAATTTTGGATTGTATTTGATTTTTGCTGTAAACTAATTGATCAACATATTCCTACGCAGCGTTACTAGATTTCAAGTCTCCGTGCTTTTTTAACTGAATTAAATCACCTCCTGAATCTACTTACATTATATTTTTTAGGATCAGGCAATATTATGATTTATGGGGGCTGGAAGATTAAAACGAATTAATTTCACTGCTTTAATTTAACTTTATTTTATTTAAACCGCAAGAGAAAAGAATATCTTTATTCACAGAACTCTCTGTCACAACTACAACTAAAACTTTTTAAGACATATTTATATATCTTTTCTTAATTTCTTTCTAAAATAATGAAAAGTCAGTTACTGACTTTTCATTGTTTTAGAACATTTTACATATTTTGAAAAAGACCCAAGTAGGGTCGAAACGTCAATTATAAATAAAATGGAATAACAGTTCCAAAGTTTATTTATTAACCACGACCTAAAACCAAGAAACATATTTTAAAATATATATATATATATATATATATATATATTGATATGGATTTTTCTTCATGTGTGCACGTTCTTTCAATGAAGTGTTGGAACGTGATACATGATTTTTAAATTGGTTGTCTAGATTTAGTATATTTTTATGTAGATATTTTTTGAGTAAAAATTGTTTTGTTAGTGGGTTGCTACGTTGTTAAGGGATTTGGGATAGATTAGATTGTCATTGAATTTGTAAGAGATAGTTGTCATTAATAAAAAAATTATTGAATCAAATAAAAGAAATCTCATTTTGAAAGTAAATAGAAAACAAAATAAATATTAGAAGAATTGATAGAAATAGTTTAGTTAGCAGATATTGAAACTGAAAGAGCAGAAGGAAGTTAGCAGGTACAGAAAAGCAGTGAGGTCAGGGCTGGAAATTGGTAGGAGGAGATAAAAGGCAAGAAATAGAAAGTATTGAAGCAGAAAGAAGCAGCGAATAGGAAGAAATCAGAAATTTGAAGGTATAGAGAAAGGGTTGAAGAACAGAAAAACGAAGTGGAGTAGAAAGAAGCGGAAGAAAATAATTTTTTTTATTAATATTTTTTTTTTGTAATTTATTTTAGTACAATCAATTTGGAAATCTTGAATCCACGACCGAGAATTAAAGGGTGTTCCCGGAGGGAAGATCCATTTCAATATATATATATATATATATATATATATATATATATATATATATATATATATATTGTTATGGTATTCAATAGTTGGTCTTTATATGTAATATAAGTGTAATTAAGACTAACTAGATATTAGAATTGAATAATCAATTTATGCAAATTATCAAGGAATCATAAATAAAAAAAAATTTGGGTTGCGAGGTTTCTAGGGGGATAAAAAAAAAAAAAAAAAAAAAAAGATTATTGAGAGAATGTCATAGAATTTTGGAGAGTAAAGTCAGAGAAAAAGTTTAGGAAATTATATAGAATTTTAAAAATTTAAAAACCATTATAAAGTAAATATAATAATAATAGAAATTGAAAATGAAGATAAATACTGAATGTTAATGAATATAAATATAAAAATTATAAAAGAAGATTAATGTATGAATAGAATGTTATAATAACTATATGGTAGAGTTAAATATGGAATAAAATGGATATATATAGAGAAGATTAATTGGATATTTGCATAGATTGGATTTTCAAAATAAAATAAGCATAGTTTATAAAGATAAGTATTTCTGGTATAGTTTGTTATCAGCTGGTAATAGAGGTATATTAGAAATAGTTATTCGGGGATTTTAGGAAAAGAGGGCAAAATTTCATTTAAAATTAATTAGTGTTAAGTTTATGACAGGATAAATGATGAATGTTATATTGTTTTTTTTAAAATGTTGTAAAGAATTAATATATTTATATATTAAATGATGTTAAAATTGAGATGGACTTTTTAGTTTAATATTATCGAAGAACCCAACCTTGAAGAGTCACAAGAATACAATTATATGAGTATAGAGATCATAACAATTATGGCGCCCAACGTGGGGCGTGAATAAAACAAGAATCCAGTTTAAAATAGAACAGTATATTGAAATTGAGAGGGTGATATAGACAATTGAAGTGATTAGAAAATTAGAACAGTGAAGAATTGAAATAAAACATAAATACATTATAATAGAAATAAGAGGATTAGGTGAGAGTTTTAAGTATATTTATATTTATATATAAAGACCATAAAATTTTGAAAATTTTAAAACTAAATACAAATCGAATAAATATAATAAAGTAATATAATAAGTTAACATTATAAATTAAATAAATATATAAAATAATTAAAAGATTTGAATAAAATGAATACAAGACAAAATAGAAGAAATAGAAGGAGAGAAGATGGAATACAGGAATCTAATGAAAATATGCATGAAACAGAAAGTAATGATGGATCGTCGGAAGGAGAAGAAAAAACAATGTTTCAAGTGGTACAAGCTGATGTGATAGGAGATGCGACTAGTTCAAAACCACATCAAGAAACAGAGATGGAGAAAATGTTTAAATTTTTGGAAAATAAATTTGATGAAAATAATAGAAAAATGGATTCTATGAAAAAAGAAATAAGAGAAGATATAAAAAAAGAAATAAAAGATATGAACAAGAATATGGAAACATTTAAAGATGAAATGAAAAATATTATTAAAGAAGAAAATATCAAAATACAAAAAGAAGTCGATCAATTGAAAGATGGAATTAAGGCGATGGAGGAAATGGGTAATATACACCAGGAGAAGATTAATAATATAGAAAAAAATGTGAAGGAGCAGAAAAATGAAAATAAGAAAGAAAATGAAAGAATACTACAAACTATGGAAAGGAATGTAATGGAAGTAGCAAAGAAATTTGAAGATGAAACAAAAAAATTACAAGAAATGCAAAATGAAAGAACTGAGGATGGTTCCTATATGATAATACATGGAGGAGAAGGAGCAGTAAAATTTACAGGGAATATCAGTATATTACATCCATGCACGTATATGAATATGATTAAAACTAAGACTAGGAACAAAAGAGATTGGAAAGAAATTATAAGAAGTTCTTTGAAAGATAATGCTGCATTATGGTATGCAACACAGGAAAATGAAATATTAACCTTTAATGATTTTGAAAGGGAATTTCTTAAATATTTCTGGGGTGAATCAAAACAAGGGGTGAGTAGGGAAAATTATATTAATAAAGTAGAAATGTATATCAATGATATTCCAAATGTAATAACAGAAGAAACACCAACATATTTAATGTTAGGTCAAAAACCAAAACGAAATTGGGAAGAAGAAGAAGAAAGAAAAAAATATGATGAAATTATAGAAAAAGTAAGAAAAAGGTTAATGGATGTGTGGGAAAAATATTATAAAAAAATTAAGAAAAAAGTGAAATATCCTGTAAGGTTTAAGAAAGGAGATTTGGTAATAATAAAAGCATATATAAGTGGAAATTTAAAGAAAAATGAATCAGGGAAATTAAAAGCTATATTTGAAGGACCATATAGAATAGTAAATGAGGAAGGTGTTAATAGTTATATTGTTGAAGATCCGATAACAAGAAATGTTAGAGGAGTATTTAATATTGAAAGCCTATATAGGTATTTTGAAGAAACTTAGAGTATTCAGAATTTGTGTTAATATGTTAATTGTTATATACTTTAAATTTTAAATTATTAAAATTTTTTTTTCTAAAATTTATAAAATTTTAAATTTGGGAAATTGTTATGGTATTCAATAGTTGGTCTTTATATGTAATATAAGTGTAATTAAGACTAACTAGATATTAGAATTGAATAATCAATTTATGCAAATTATCAAGGAATCATAAATAAAAAAAAATTTGGGTTGCGAGGTTTCTAGGGGGATAAAAAAAAAAAAAAAAAAAAGATTATTGAGAGAATGTCATAGAATTTTGGAGAGTAAAGTCAGAGAAAAAGTTTAGGAAATTATATAGAATTTTAAAAATTTAAAAACCATTATAAAGTAAATATAATAATAATAGAAATTGAAAATGAAGATAAATACTGAATGTTAATGAATATAAATATAAAAATTATAAAAGAAGATTAATGTATGAATAGAATGTTATAATAACTATATGGTAGAGTTAAATATGGAATAAAATGGATATATATAGAGAAGATTAATTGGATATTTGCATAGATTGGATTTTCAAAATAAAATAAGCATAGTTTATAAAGATAAGTATTTCTGGTATAGTTTGTTATCAGCTGGTAATAGAGGTATATTAGAAATAGTTATTCGGGGATTTTAGGAAAAGAGGGCAAAATTTCATTTAAAATTAATTAGTGTTAAGTTTATGACAGGATAAATGATGAATGTTATATTGTTTTTTTTAAAATGTTGTAAAGAATTAATATATTTATATATTAAATGATGTTAAAATTGAGATGGACTTTTTAGTTTAATATTATCGAAGAACCCAACCTTGAAGAGTCACAAGAATACAATTATATGAGTATAGAGATCATAACAATTAATATATAATAAACTTCGTTGATAACTATTAGGGAAGACCCGGGACTGAGGAAGCAATGAAAGTCAGATGCTTCAAAGTGAGTGCTTTTTATTTACGTCGAGCTTTCGCCTATCGGTTATAAGCTTCTTCAGGACTAACTACAATGGAATAACATTCTTTACATTAGGTGTTAAATACAAAAACAATCATCTTACCGAAATAGTAGCACGTGGCTCAGTGGTAAAAACTCAGAACAAGATTGAAACATTTGTGTTCAGGTAAGATCACTAGACCTGAGATGTTAACCATCTTACACTAATAAAACTCTCTTAAGTCGATTTGATTCGAAATAAAATAAATTCGATGTTGAATCTTAATTTAATAATGAAAATTCTGTTGGAACTATACTTCGAAAAACGTTGTGGCAAACAGTAACTCAACTGTCACTTGTTGAGTTGACATCCGCCACCTCGTCTTCCGGTTAGTTCGGAGCGCGGGAAAATTTAAATTAGAATTTCTGATTCAAATCAACCTAACTGTTTTATTTACAGGTAAAGGGCTATCGTTGCTCGAATGCCAATGTACAAATTGGAATAGAATCATTTTAAAAAGTGTAATTAAAATTAAAAATTAAAAACAGGATTAAATTAGAATTGTGTAAACTAACAAGTGTAAATATCTTTAAATAATATTAATTATTTTGTTTAATTTGGTTTCTAAAAGACACAAAGATAGACATTTGATGTTTTTGAATAAAGTAAAAAAGAGGGAGGAAAAGTTAAAATGAATTAAAATGTTTGCACAGGATTGTCGCTTACGTAGGACTGTGGTAGTTTTTTACGTTTAGTGAAATTTTGTTTTAGTAAAAACGTATATATTGAACTCAAATTTTCTATATCTTTTTTATGGTTTACGGCGTTAGCACAATTATTAATATAACACATTTCTAGTATTTTTCGTTGGTAATCTTTGTCAGACTTATCTAAGATTACGACCTCATCGTAAAGGACTTTATGTTTGGTCTCATTTACATGGATACTGAGACTGGTAGCTGTGGGTTTGCGATTACAATCGCTTTTGTGAAGATTTATCCTTTTACTGAGTCTTTGGCCAGTTTGACCTATATATAATTGGCCACATTCACACGGTAAACCATAAATTACATTACAGCACTTTGTTATTGGAGTGCGATCTTTGAGATTTGAATAAAATAAATTAAGTTTTTTATTGTTATAACTAGCTATTTTAATATATATATATATATATATATATATATATATATATATATATATATATATATTGAAATCCTTCCAGGATCCTAAGAAGGCATGACATTTCCACAATCTACAAGCCGCAGACTACCTTACACAAAATAATAGGCAATCCAAAAGACAAAATACCTTTAGAAAACCAAGGCGTATACAGCATCCCGTGCAGTAACTGCGACAAAGAATACATCGGACAAACAAATAGAAGAATCTCAGCCAGAGTACAGGAACACCAGAACAACATCAGAAATAAGCAAACGACATCAGCCCTTTTTCAACACCACCAGGAAACGGGCCACACAATAAACTTCCCAGAAACAAAACAGATTGCACCTATCAAACACTACAGAACCCGCATAGTCAGAGAAGCCCTCGAAATAGAGAGAACCAACAGCCTCAACAAAAGAGACGATGCACAAAACATCTCCAACACTTGGAAAAGTCTCCTCAAAAGACAATCTAATCCAATTACCCGAGAAGAACAAAAATCCTTGGAGAATACACAGACACGGGCAGAACCAATAAGAAACACACACGCAACAAGGACAGCCGTACCCATCCAGGCCCAAATGCAGTCAGGAAACAATCGGCGCGACCAACGACCTCTGGTGGAGGAAACGTCAACACCTGAACCGCACCCCCCACCAATTACAGAACAGCGATATAATCTGCGCCGCCGCCGACACGTATAAAAGCAGCAGCACAGGACCACGCAGCTCATTCCAAGTTTAGCAGCCGCAAAGGAAGCATCACTTGAAAATGCCAGCTGAGATGTTGGCGAAACGTCGTGAAGACACAAACAACCAACGGATTGAAACCCGGAACACCACTACTGTTCATTCTACCATCCGTGAAACACTACATCATAACATATATATATATATATATATATATATATATATATATATATATATATATATATATGTATACTTATTCTCATCCTCATCACATTTCCTTTCTCATAGACTTACCAGTTTTCGCCGCTCTCATCGGACCTTTTATTAAACCCATTATATTAATATCGCCTTGTGTATATTTAATTTAGCTCACTGAAGCAAATAAAGAACTGTTGTCAGTAGTAGTAGTAAATAAGGATCATTTGGGATGTGATCGTTTTGTTATGCACCCTCTTGCCTCACCCCCTCGCAAATAGAATTAATGTGTCTACAAAATAGCTCCCTTCTTTTATTTTAATTGATTTCGTCAGCTTGTATACCGTTTAACAAAAGACCGAATGAATGTTGAGTTGGCTTCAATTTAAGTTCCCACTAGTTTCTGTACTCCCGGAAGAGCTGTTTATGTTAATTTCGTTGCCACCCTCTGTTTTTAAAGTTTTAGATAATTGTATTGATTTAATGGTTAAAAAAATAGTTCTAGTGGTATTTGTTTTTAAATATTGTAACCAAATCCTTAAGAAATGGTTTGAAATTAAAAAAAGTTGGAAAATATTGGAAAAAAATTGTTAAGGATGGTAAAAATCTTTAAAAACCAAACCAATTTGTATAAAATAAAAAATAAACGAAAAGCTGGACAAAAACGTAAATTATTTAAAAAAAAAACGGAAAATGTCGTAGAAAGATAAAAAACATTGTATAAAAATTAAAACTAAAAAACAATATATTGAAAAAGGTTTTAAAAATCGTAGAAAATTAAAATATATCCTGTTAAACTTAAAAAAAATATGGTAAAGTATCGTAAGAAATTGTTTAATTACAATAATTGTATCAACATAAAAAAGAAAACGTCAAAAAATCGTGTCAATGTGGAAAAAATTGTTAAAATTGGAAATAATAAATTCAATAAAAAAATAATAAAAACAAAACTGTAAAAAGTGGTGAAAACTCCAACAAGTATAAAAAAAAATTGTTGAAAAATAGAAGAAGAAAAATGTAAAAAATCATTTTAAAGTTAAAAAAAATGAAAAAGCGTTAAATAGTGCAATAATTATAAAAATATATAAAAAAAAACTTAAAAAAAATTTAAAGTTATTGCAAATTTGAAAATGCATACAAATTTAAAAAAAAAGTGAGAGGTGTCAAGCGACACCCGGATGGAACGAAGTTCCTTTCGATTAATTAGTGAAGGAATTGTAATTTGTAAAGACAACAGAGTGTTTATACATACATAAGCATTTATTATTGTCTGTATAAAATCTCTACTTACCTAACTCCATCAGCAATATCCGAAATTTGTGGAGAAACACTGTCAGGATACATTATTGTTATTATTTTATTATTTATTATCTACAAAAAACCTGTATAAACTTTTAACAAAGTCGCGACACTACACTGTTCAAAGCAAAATAGAAAATAGTAAATCCATTATTACATAAATATTTTCAACAGAGGTTTAGATGACATACATATACCAAAAATTACTTTTTATTTCAATTTAATTTAAAACAGGAATTAAAATTTAATACAAAATTTTAAAATATTTGACAGTAACTGACAGTTAAGGTAATTTGACGTACCTAACTAGTGAAGTTACAAACTATTTTTAAAATGTTTATGAATTTATTAATTTATAAAAACAGGATGAAATAAATTATTTTTTTTCTACAGTATTTTCGTTTTAATGTAAATTTTCTTTTAATTTAAATTAGTGTCTTTTTAATTGTACTTTTATTAGTATTTATGTATATTAGGGTTTCCTATTTAAATAAAGATATCTATATCTATCTATGAGAGAGAGAGAGAGAGACAGACAGACAGAGAAACATGCGTGTGTCGGTCGTGTCGTGTCGTGACATTTTTTGGTCTGAATTTTTTCCGAGTAGTATCAGTCGTAACGCGCGAAAGGGAACTTCGTGCCAAAAACGTTATGTATCGGAAAAATCTGTTTAAAATTATTATAAAAAGTAAGACGACATTCACTGATTGTTCGCTGGTTTAGATATAAGTGTAAAACATTTAAAACGGAAAATTGTGTAAAAATAATTTAAAATAATGTATCATCCAGAAAACAATAATTTCATAGCATTGTTATTAAAATTTCTATATATCGCAAAGTGATAAAATTATTTTTATCATTTTAAAATAAACAATGCATCATTAAATTTAATTAAACATTCAAGAAAAATATTTAGTTATCAATCAATGTCTTCTTATTATATACAGCTTGTTGTAGGTTTTAGTTGGTAGTTTATTTAAATTTTAATCTCAATAACGTATTCTGTCTGCATTTTAAATTAATCTCGTAATACAAAAATAAAAAAAACGTGTGCGTCTCAGGACGCGCGACAGAAGTGATAACTTTAACTAATCCAAGTTGAACTATTTAATATTGAAATTTTTTTACTTGAGAAAAACTTTGCCTATTACTTAAATTTTATGAACATTAATATGATAATGTGTATAAATTTAAAAATTTAAATATTTTGAAAATTTTGAAAATTCTGAAATTTTTTTTATCACTATAACTTTCACTAATTACGATAAAAAAACTTTTACTATGACAGTTCGAAATTTCTAATCAGTCACGTAGTAATTCACAATAAAACCACCCTTTACGTGGAACGGCCTGATTGCTATTTAATACACACTTAAAACTTAAATTCTTATCTTTATTATCAATAATAACATTAATAACACACTTTATAATCAATTTTTATAAGATCTATCACAAATGAAACCACCAAAACACGTCTTTTTTATGCTAAAATTAGGCTAATCAGAATGTTATTTCTTCTTAGACAACCTGTTACGAGAATTCCCGAGGATGACCGAACATTTTAAGAATGAATTTAAATTATAATTAAAAGACATTAAATCATAGATGAACGAACTATTTGAATAAATGAGTAAATAAATAAATATTAATATTTACCTATTTCTATTTGATTTAATTTCCATTTCTTTTCCTACAACTGACACGATAGATGCCGAGGATGACCGAACCGTTTAAATTATGAATTTAAATTATAATTAAAAGGGATTAAATTAGTTTTATATACGAAAATATAGAAAATAACCTAATTTTTATGATATTAAATGGATATAAATATTTAATAATTAATAAAAAGTAATGAATTGTATTTAGTGACAGATTAATACCGTATAACACGGTAAATTCAAATATACTTAAAACTTACATTGGGAAAAGCATAGAGACAGAGAGAAAGAAATGATATTATTTTGTTTCACTGCGCCTGCGTGTAACAACGATAAACAACGCGTTATGATAAACGTCTTTTTCAACGCGTTACGCTAAAATCAGTTTACCCTCTCATAAGAAGTTATCACTTCAATAAATAAAGATATTTGTATTAATATTAATATTTACATATTTCTATTATTATTATGTTTCACTGCGCCTGCGTGTAACAACGATAAACAACGCGTTATGATAAACGCTTTTTTCAACGCGTTACGCTAAAAATCAGTTACCCTCCCATAAGAAGTTATCACTTCAAAAATCTTTATTTTACATTTATGGACAGAAATATAAAAAAATATTTTTACTAGGTACTACAATATATTTATATAGGTAATAAATAACTTCTTTAAAATCTAGATTATATTGACGTAACTCTACTGTTTGTATTCCGTGGCAAATCCACTAGATGAAAGGTTTAGTAATAGTCTAAGAATCCCGATAGAGAACGACCTTCACCGAGCTGGTTAATGGACCAAACATATTTTTTATGTAATTTAATATATCAAAAAATATATTTCATATGGGTTGCCTATCGAATTTCAGTCCAGGATATTTTTACCTAATTAAAAAAAAAAAGATTTTAATATGTCACCGGTTTGGTTAATGGATAAATTCTACACCAATCGAAAGTATGCAGCCCATAGTAAATGCAAAAGTTAAGTTGCCCATATTTTTCCTGTCACAATCCTTGGGTAGCCAGGTATAAACAGGTAAATCGATACTAGTAATTTGCACCGGTTTGGTTAATGAATGAAACTTTTATAAAAATAAAGTTTATTTAGAACCCAAAAATTCAAAAGATCAAAAATCAGGTGTATATTTATAAACTTAGTTGTGGTTCTTGTGATAAAGTATATTATATAGGACAAACAGGTAGAACTTTTAAGAAGCGTATTACAGAGCATAACAGAAGCTTCCTTAATAAAAAAGCTGATTCCACATACTCATATCATTTAATTTCCGAAAACCATAACTTTAACAATAGTTTTGATATTTTACACCAAGAAAATAAAGGTTTTAAATTAAATTTATTAGAAAGTTTAGAAATTAATAAACGTAAACACTCTGGTACATTGCTCAATGATCAAACAGAATTAAATAATTCACTGTTATTAAATTTATTTTCTTCATACCTCGGTCGAAAGTACGTTCTTTCGTCTCTAATTGCAGGGAAGAAAGTTTAACATTTACTCCCTGTTTACGGCGGGACGAAAGTTGAATTTTCGGCCCTGCGCGTCTTGATGTTTTGTCGTCTTTAACATTTACTCCCTGTTTACGGCGGGAGGAAAAATTTCTCATGCGTAGTTACACTTGTAACTAGGGACTGTTTATTCTTGTGTCATTTCTATTTCTATCTATAACCTTAAAAATAATCATCAATGACAAAACTTGACTCTTCGAATGTATTTGATGCCTGTCCCACGACCAGCTGCACTCGCTTCGCTCGTTCCGCAAGTACTTTCGACCGAGGTATGAAGAAAAATAGTATACATTACACGGGCCAAAAGTTGAAATCTCGGTCCTGCGCGTCATGTTGCCCTCGGCCTTTCGCCTCGGGCATTATGACGCGCAGGGCCGAAAATTCAACTTTCGTCCCTTGTAGCGTAATATACTATTGCACAAAGGTCTATATACTGATCCTGTAGGTATTCCCACATTTATTATCATTGGCTTGGTCCTTATTGCAGTTTGTAGTACATCTGTTTTATTTCAGTTTATTTATACCATAACTTTGTAAGTTCGACCATCATTAAGTATCTGAAGAAGCTATAAGATAGTGAAACGCGTTATACATTAAATAATAAAAATTGTGAAAATCTTAATACATTTAGTGTTTTAATATTCTGTAAAAATATATTTGTTTTGTGGTTATTTTTTTAATCTCTTTCATAAAAATTTCCTACAATTAAAAAAAGAAGATAAATATGCCTTCTATCTCAAACAGAACTACAATATAGCTGACAGACCGTGCGACACCATAATCAGCTTCTTTGTTATCCCTTTGATATTATGTCTTTAATTGGGTAGCATTCTGAACTTCGATGTTGATGTGACAGTAAAACTGACCGTTTGGCCTAGTGTTGCCACCCCCATAAAGGTGGCTGACTCAAAGTGGAGAAATTTATCGAATTTTATATCAAAATTAGGTGCTTTTTAGGTGCTATTTAGGTGCGCAAAACAAAAATTAGGTGCACTAACCGTTTTTGAAATATTTACGAAAAACCATGGGACCGCCAGCCTTTAACAACCTAGCTGACCCATAATAAAAATAAGCACAATTTACAAAAAGAACTTTTTATAATAGAAAGTTTTTTACTGATTTATAGGTCATATTTTGTGTCATCTCAACAATGCACAGCATCCCTGACATTGTAAAAAGATTAAGTCATACAACGCTGTGATTGATCATAGAGAAGATTGTTTCCTTGTTAACAAAATCAAGGGTAGTTGTATCTAAAAACTTTCTAAAACAGTTTATTTTATTACCAGTTAAGATAATAATTACTGTTTTCACATGTATAAACAAAAAAAAAAAAAGAAAAAAAACTTCTCTCTCGCGAGTTCGATCCTATTACAATAACCCAACAGAATTGTCACAATCTACCGTTTCACCCCTTATCCAAATAGGCCACCGCAAACTTATATGAAGTCTTTCAAAATGATAATATGTATACATATTTAATTTAATAACAATTCAGTATAAATTTCGAAATCTGTGTATATGCCTAAACACACTTGAAACATGCATTGTCATCCAGTTCTTAGCTATCCTGAAAATTTCAGAGCTCTAGGTAGTCGGGAAATAGGTTTAAATTCGATTGCAAATTCCACGGAATGACACAGAGACACAGAACACGGCGAGAATATAAAAAACTTTCTAAAAAACAAAAAACTAGGATTGAATAATCTTTAAATTAAGTGCTAATTAAGTGCTTTTTAAAACACGAAACATAAAATAAAAAATTTAAGAATTAAACGTATTAAAATTGAATATATTGATTGAGTATGGCAAAATTTTACATTCCTTCTTACACTTTGAACCAAAATGGACATCGGCAGTTTAAGAACAGTTAGAAATCGGTAAAAATTTTTTGTTTTGTAATTTTTTTAATGGATAATTCGGAAGGTCACCACTAAAAATTTTTTTATTTTTTTTAACTCGGACCGCTGAGCTGAGACTTGCAACCGGTCAGTTATAAAAAAATGTTAACTATGTTAAGTACAACTAAATTTGATGTACACAAAGTGTTGAAAATAAATATTGTTTAATAGAAAAATTAATAATTTTTTGAAAATTGTTACTAGTTGAAATAACAATTAGAGATAATTGTTGAAAATAATGATAGTTTTCCATCTCTACTCTAAAATAAGCAAGGCTAAATAGGTTATTTCAACATTCGTTGATTCCTTTGTTTTACTACTTTAATTTTTCTCTTAGATAGAACATTTCTAGCAAAAATTTAAATAAAAAAAATAATTACCTATTGAGACGTTTTTTACTTGTTCGAATTTTTTAGTTAAAATGTCTTGGAGTAGAAAAGTAATGGTATAAATAATTTTTGAGTAATTCAGATAGGTGCGCTTCATTTTGAGTAGAGATAAAAAACGGCAGAGAAGTTTTGAGTCCGCGCAAAAAAAACTAAGTAAATTTTATGGGATTATTTCGTAGGTATTTGTACCAGTTTTTAAGTGCTTAGAAAGTGCAGAATGACACACTTTGTTAAAGACTTGAGAATTTCTAGTCTAGTCGAGAAGTTGATTTCCTGCGAAAAATAATTACCAGTCTCTTAAAAATATGAGTGATAGCTCAAACGATCCAGAATGGCATTTAGAGAAAGACCATTTTTCGATTTTTTTCTGGAGATAAAAATTACAATTGTTATTAACAAAAAATTAAAAAAAGAAATAGTCCTTTCGGTTTTTGTTAATATCTTAAAAAGTATAAGTGATAGCTAAAATATTAAAAACGTTTCTGAAAGAGCAGAAAATTTCAGCTGGGATGTTCTGGATTCTCGGAATTGTAGCACCAATATTTATAATTTTAATTTAACGTTGAAAATCGGCTTCCGCGCGGCAATTTTGGCATGCGCGCGTGGCCTCTGTAATGACCGCAACTTTTCAATAATTTTTTTATGCCACTAAATAATATTATAAAAATTAGAAAAAATTCAGATGTCATCTAAACACTTCAAATAAAATGGTCACGCGATAAAAATTGTTGTATCATCATTTTTAAACAGTTATTTAATTGTTAATTAACAATTTTTTTACGAATTTCTGTTATAAAAGGCGGTATAAAAGTTTTATTAATTGTTCTAAAAATTTTTCCTTTCTTGGAGCCTTTATTATCAATGTTTTTAACAAGATGACATCATAAAAGTTTTAAAAATTTCTTTAATTCATTAATTATTAATTTGTTAATTGAAAAAAACAATTAAAAATGAAAATAATGTTGTTTAAATATATAGTTTTTTAATTTAAAGCTATTGCTGGTTTTATGTTCATGCTGGACATTATATAAATTACCTTTATAATTTTTTCATGCCATTTGTTTATAAATTTTTTATAAACAAATGGATTAATTAAATATTTTCGAAAAATTTTTTTTCACCTTATTATTAGCGTAAAAAAATAATGATTTTTAAATAAAAAAAATTTCTTAATAATAATTGCTAAAAATTTTTTTTTTTTGTTAACAATTTAGTTATTTATTTATATACCAATTTGTTATAAACAATTTTTTTTATTTGCAATAATTTTTTTCTAGAACATAAAAAAATAACAAAAACAGCTATCTACAACAAAATGCAAAAAAAAATACAAAGTTCCGTAAAAATTTAATTTTTTTTTTTTTGGCATTTTGTTGTAGATAGCTGTTTTTGTTATTTTTTTATGTTCTAAAAAAATTATTGCAAATAAAAAAATTGTTTATAACAAATTGGTATATAAATAAATAACTAAATTGTTTACAAAAAAAAAATTTTTTTAGCAATTAGGTATATTTAGAAGTATAAACAATGATTAAAAAAAAGATTTCTTAATAATTAATTTAAACATTAAATTTCTAAAAAAAAAACGATTATAAACAATTAAATATTGTTATTAAGAATTTTTTTTTATTTAAAAATCCTTATTTTTATACGCTAATAATATGGTGAAAAAAAATTTTTCGAAAATATTTAATTAATCCATTTGTTTATAAAAAATTTATAAACAAATGGCATGAAAAAATTATAAAGGTAATTTATATAATGTATAGCATGAACATAAAACCAGCAATAGCTTTAAATTAAAAAACTATATATTTAAACAACATTATTTTCATTTTTAATTGTTTTTTTCAATTAACAAATTAATAATTAATGAATTAAAGAAATTTTTAAAACTTTTATGATGTCATCTTGTTAAAAACATTGATAATAAAGGCTCCAAGAAAGTAAAAATTTTTAGAACAATTAATAAAACTTTTATACCGCCTTTTATAATAACAGAAATCCGTAAAAAATTGTTAATTAACAATTAAATAACTGTTTAAAAAATGATGATACAACAATTTTTATCGCGTGACCATTTTATTTGAAGTGTTTAGATGACATCTGAATTTTTTCTAATTTTTATAATATTATTTAGTGGCATAAAAAAATTATTGAAAAGTTGCGGTCATTACAGAGGCAACGCGCGCATGCCAAAATTGCCGCGCGGAAGCCGATTTTCAACGTTAAATTAAAATTATAAATATTGGTGCTACAATTCCGAGAATCCAGAACGTCCCAGCTGAAATTTTCTGCTCTTTCAGAAACGTTTTTAATATTTTAGCTATCACTTATACTTTTTAAGATATTAACAAAAACCGAAAGGACTATTTATTTTTTCAGTTTTTTGTTAATAACAATTGTAATTCTTATCTCCAGAAAAAAATCGAAAAATGGTCTCTCTAAATGCCATTCTGGATCGTTTGAGCTATCACTCATATTTTTAAGAGACTGGTAATTATTTTTCGCAGGAAATCAACTTCTCGACTAGACTATTCTAGTTGACTTGGCTCATCAGCGGTTTGTTCGGCTATTGAGTCTGTTGCCCTTACTGAGCACTTAAATATTTGACAAAAAGTTTTTTATAATAACTATTATATTTGGAAGTGACCGGTAAGAAGTATCAGCTCAGTGATCCCAGGTCAAAAAATTAAAAAAAATATTTCATTTCGGACGAGAGAATTATTAAGTAATAGAATTACAAGAAAATTTTAATGATCTATGTGCTTAAAAAGTGCAGATTGATACTCTTAGTTGAGACACAAGAAAACTTTGGCCAAATATTTCCAGTTGAAATTGCTCATTAGCAGTTTATTTTGCTCGTGAAACTATTGCATTTAATGAGCACTTAAATCTCTGACAAAGTGAATTTTATATTAATCATCATTTCCGGAAATGACCGGTTGCAAGTCTCAGCTCAGCGGTCCGAGTTAAAAAAAAAATAAAAAAAAAAAATTTAGTGGTGACCTTCCGAATTATCCATTAAAAAAATTACGGGACAAAAATTTTTTTACCGATTTCTAACTGTTCTTATACTGCCGATGTCCATTTTAGTTCAAAGTGCAAGAAGAAATGTGACATTTTGCCATACACAATCAATATATTTAATTTTAATAGGTTTAATTTTTAAATTTTTTATTTTATGTTTCGTGTTTTAAAAAGCACTTAATTAGCACTTAATTTAAAGATTATTAAATCCTAGTTTTTTGTTTTTTTTATTATGGGTCAGCTAGGTTGTTAAAGGCTGGCGGTCCCTTGGTTTTTCGTAAATATTTCAAAAACTGTTAGTGCACCTAATTTTTGTTTTGCGCACTTAAATAGCACCTAAAAAGCACCTAATTTTAACATAAATTTCGAAAAAAATTTCCACTTTGGGTCAGCCACCTTTATAGGGGTAGTGTTGCCGCGAGATAAAACGTCTCGTGAGACGAGTTAAATGAATCTCTTGTCTTGATGAGACGATTCTGTCGAAGGGAGAATTTTTCTCTTCTTTTATTTTGTTTCTCGGGTGATTTAATCCAATTATCAATTATGAGAATGATTAAAATAAGGCGATTTATAATACGTTATTTTATGAACCATTTTCTATGTATTTTTTTTTGTCTTCAAAATAAATATTAATGATGTCGATTACCATTTTATTATTTTTTATAGAATAATAAGACAATGGTAAAATAACATTTTCTCTATATTCTGATTTTGTATTTGTATTATTGTTTTGAATTTTTTAAATCTCTTTGATTTGCCCTAAGAAATAAATTTTTATATTTTATTTGATCGTTTTTTAGTCGATATAGTTATCCTGAGTCAGTTTTTTTTTGTTTAAACCTCGTTTTGACCTGATTATTCTGAAAACGAACATTTGTTCAGTGTAAATGGATTTAAGAAGCTCCAAGTACTCTGCTAGTGTAAAGAATGTCTGTAAAAAATAACAGGTTTTTATGCATTTGAGGAAATTCCGAAAAAAATAATCATTAAATAATTGTTAACAAAATATAACACTTCGTAAAAAACGGAAGATCTTTGTAGTTTTTCACTAAAAAAAATTAAATATCTTCGGAAACCTACTTTTTAATCGAAAGCTTCAAGAAAATACAGATTAAATATACAAATTTTTAGGTAGCGTTAAAAATTTGACTACTTCGCGTAGATCGCCTTATGCATATGGCGAATCATTTAAACTAATCCCTGTTTCACTCTGGTAAAGCCTACATATGTTCGTTTTTAAATTAATCAGCTTGAAACGAGGTTTAAAAAAAAAAACAAAATCTCGATTCGGAATGTTTTAACAAATTTTAGAAAGTTAAAAAAATAAGAAAAAGAAATGTAAAATGCCCACTTAATTTTTATTAATTTAAACTGATCTGTTATTACAGTAAAATTTTATAAATGTTTGGTTAAATGCTAATTTTACTTTTCCCCATATTGAACTTAATTTTTGTACATTTTTTTAATAAGGGCATAATCGTTTAATGTATCTAATTAAACATACACAATAAATTTTATAAAAATTATAAAATTTTCAATTTTTCCTCGAGAGAGACGAGAATTTTTTGACGAGACGGCGATACGAAACAAAAAACGAGAATCTCCCGTCTCGGTGGCTCTAGTATGGTCTGCGTTAGAAGATGCGAGCCTTCACAACAAAGGTCGTACAGTGTTACTCATGTCTGTTTTTGATACTGTGGTACAACATGCGTACATTAACTTTTTACTTAGTTTTAATTTTAAATTTGCTATAATTTACATCTAACGAGATCTAACTCAACTATTAACTTAAAATTTGTTTGATAATCATCACAAACATCCATTACCCCAACACCCACACCACGGTACTTTTCCACTTAGTGTCACATTTGGTAATGTACTCAATTTCCTTCTGTTTTCTGTAGTATCACAACTGCTTAAACTATTAGTTCTTTCTCTATCGGAATATTCATCAAAATAAAGATTGGATCCAAAAGCAGCACCAATTCCTACTTTGTGTTCCAATATATTTGAACGGTCCGTACAAATACTAAAAGAACGTTCACGTAACATTCTTTGTTCGACCGTGCTTTGCTTTCTTTGACGGCTCCTCTCACTTTTTTTGCTTTTCTTGTGTTTCTTTGGCTGTTGTCCTAAAAAAATCCCAAATTTGTTAATGTATCTTAAGCTATCATATCTATTTTATAGAACCCAATTACCACCGCAAGCATAGTTTATTGACAGTTTATTGCTAATTTATTATACAAAAAAATATATTGTTTCTAAGAAACAATGGTTACACTAGCTTGACCGTAAAGCTAGCATTACCATAGTTGTATCTTGACGACCGAAAGGACTACGAAGTTCGTAGTTGCTTTCGAATAGTATATTGACCAACACCCAAAAACTCTAACATCCTCTAACTTAAATCTCACCCTCAAAAGTATGCGGAAAACCGAGAAATTATCTATAATCAAACATTGCTGATATTATTCGAAAAAAAAAAAAAAGAACTCCGACCCTCCCGAGAATAGTGATTTTTGATCCTCCGTCCAGAAACAATACTATTAATTACTTCAAAATCGTCCGGAAAATGATATTTTCCGGCCTAGGCCGGCAAAGTACCTTTTAGATTATCTAAAGAGATAGCGCTATGTGTCATCACAAATACATAATGAATAATACAAATTTTAATTAAATTTGTTTACAAACAGCGTATAATATACTAAACTAATAACTTTTTCTAAAGGTAAGCAGGATTCTAATTTACATTTAATTTCTCTCACAACTTTTGTTTTAAATTTGACAAAAATGTCTGAATTTATATCTTGATTATAATTATACCTGGATTTGCAGTCCGCTGGCATTGACGTCATTTGACCTATATGCAAGTAGACCAATACGCGGTAAGTCTTTCTAAGTTAAACCTGGCAACTACGCTTCATTCCTACCGCGTATTGGTCTACTTGCATATACGTCAAATGACGTCAATGCCAACGGACTGCAAATCCAGGTATAGCAAAACTGTCTTTTATATCTTTCGGATAGTAATAAAACTGTTTTTATTTTTCGGATGTAAAACCATCACTCGTGTACGTTTTGAACACGGTGTTTTTAAAAAGCATTTAATTGATGCATCTAACCAATCGTACTTTACAATATCATGAGGGTCAAACCATATTTCGAGCCCTATTTATCTAGCGGCCCAAATTGAGAAATTTGAGGTTTAAAACAGTGCTTTGAATTGGTCACTAGGTCCGACTAATTGGTCATCAATACAGACATTTTTGCAATGAGTTTAAAATATCAAGGTCATCCAAAAAATTTTAGCGGCTCTATTTGATCGTACAGAGCTCAATTAAATTGAATTTAATTGGTCACAAACTGGTCAACATTGGTATATGGTAATAATTGGTCAGCGTTATTGACGGAGTTATTAACTAAATAATGACTTTTAAGGACAAGCAAATTTTGTGAGTTCAGCGCAAATTTCCAGCTGGAAAAAAATTCTGCGGGATTGCAAATCCTATTCACGAATCAACAGCGATCATAGACGATGATCTACGAGTATAGTTTCGTTCAAAGTTAATTTTTGTTTTTTGAAGTTATACTTCTATTTGTGCACTCGGTGGAAAAGATTTGTGTACAGTTAAATGGGAAAAATCATTACATATGTAATGGTGTGAGTAAGAGAGAGACAGGCACACATATAAGGTGAATTGGTCGATAAAAACAAAGATGAAATATTTACCACATGTTATTAGTCATAACTATAAGTCCTTTGAATACCGTTTCAACATTCAGTACATTGAAAAGGGATAGATATACAAAAAAAGAGTCTGAACTAATGTATGAATATCATAGTGACGGACCACATGATTATTTGACAGATTATTTTATAATTCTGTCACGTAACTTAACATATTAAGTTTAGGATTTTATATTAATAATATTAATAATAATATTCAGTAATGAGTATTGTATTGTAGTCTAAAATACCGACACATGGATGCAGTATATCCTGTACTATGCTTTTGAGGTTATTGGTTACATAAACAGAGTTTTTACGAATAGTCGAGGAAATAAAGCACTAAAACCTTCGAATTTTGTAACGTAAGATGGATCGGAATGCGTTTTTTTGCATTGGATTCGTTAAAGTATCAGGAAATTTGTGGCTATATTTTATAATGTAAAAAAGGAAATTGCATTTCCGCATTCGAAAAGTACAATCCGAACAGACAATAGAGAGAAAACTTACAACTCGGTAAGTATTGCTGAAAATGGGTTCAATTTATATACTCGGGGTTTTTGGGCTGAACACGAATATCACGATTCCGAAAGTCTCCGCGGCACTTGGTGTCTAGGGTATTTACCTCTTCTCCTGGGCTTTTATGTAAATTCTGTACGAAATCAGTGCACACTTGGTACTCAGTGGTTTTTTTGAGTCGCTAAATACGATTATAAAAGTGGCGATGGTGTTCGAAACACCTGGTGCCCAAGACCGGCGTATTGAAATTGGTCCGTGTGGCAATGGAATTCGTCCGCTTAAGGTAATCCTGCTGATAAGCAAAATAATCGTTCGTTTTATGACCATGAAATTCGTCCGGTAGGACCATGAAATTCGTCCGCCTATACTTAATACATTATAATGAAATTGGTCCGAACAATTATCTTAGAATAATATTTTAGCATTTAGCATCCCTGTTTCGACATCAACCAGTACAGTGTTTGGTTCAAAAAACACGTTTAATTCGGTAATTATCGATTCCTTAATTAAATGAAGTAAGATTTCATAAGTAGCTTGTTTCTTATCAGGCAGAAGACAAAATACCAGTGGGACGTAAATTCCATTTTCCAAACCATGTATAGAATAAAATCGGTAGAAGTGTTGGCAGCAGTATGAAAAAGTGCCATCCTTGTAAATTCTATTTAATTTACATAAGATATTTACTTTGAAAGAAAAAACAACTATTTTTGATCTAAAATCGTTAACCAAAACAAATTTTTCTTTCCTATGTGTTTTAATGCTGGTTGAAATCACATATCTTTGAATTTCGTCGATATTTTTTGGCAAAGTTAGTTGCTGTTTTCGTCGTGCATAGTACATACTTTCCCTAATTCGTTTTATATCTTGAGTTCTTAATGATTCGCCTTCCTGGGATTTCATATTTTCCGATGTTATTATTTTTCGAGGCCTTTCTGATATATCATCGCATGCTCTTCTTTTGCATGATGTGCTTAATTTTTTCCGCTGGATTTCTTGTACATTTACTTCATGGTTGTGTTGGGAACTTTTTATTTTTGTCACTACAAATTCTTTAGTAAAAAATTGTGCACTGCATCCTTTTGTTGAAAAAACCTATTGGTCTTCTCCACTGGTTAATTTCAATTTCATGCTTAAATTTAAAATCATTTAATAAAAGCATTACTTTTTCACGTTCACTAACAATTTGTTCTAGCTTATTTATTATGAAAGATCAATTTTTGTATTTTAGCCGTTGATAAAAATTTACAACTGATCTATTTGTCAATGAAAATCGAGCTTCTTTACATGCATATCCCCTCTCTTTACACCCCCACTAATTTCACCTCATTTATATATTATCTTATCTGTTTACAGAAATGTAATTTTCTTAATAACTTAAGCCTCTTATCTCGAAAATTTTACCTACAAATGTACATGCCAATTGAGCACAACGGATGGATTAAGATAATACCATTTCTTAAATGGTTTTTTCAAAATTTACCAATGGATTTCTGTAATCTAAATTAATGTTATATTATAATTAAACTAAATATATTTATTTTTTGAAGTATGTATTATTCTAATGCATTATGATCATACGAACATTCAAAGTTAAAAATTAATGTTGAAATATGAAAGCGGACGAATTTCATTGTGGCAGCGGACGAATTTCATTGTGGCATCGGACGAATTCCACGATGTATTTTAATCCCTAAAATTTAAGCGGACGAATTTCATGGTGCCATAAAATGGGACGGACCAATTTCATTGCGCCCCTTAAGACGGACCTCGTCTCCAGGAATTTTATGCAAATTCGATAAAAAAAAGAGTGTGCCCACGGTACTAGTAGGTTTTTGGTGTCGCTTACCACGAATATCATATAATGTTTGCTAAATCATTCGCATACAAATTTATGTATCCATGCGCGTGCATAGAAGTATAACTTCTGCCGGCAGTCCCACTGACTGCCACACTACAGTTTTTTTTGCATTCACACTTCATGCCGACAAACGAAATCTTGCTGGCATGAAGTGTGAATGCAAAAAAAACAAAAATTAACTTTGAAGGAAACTATAATAATCGTTTGTAACCGTTGATTGTGAAGACGAATGTAAGTGCTGGGGGAAATTTGTTTTAAAAAAATGGGTACGCTGAATAGTTTTTGACAAAGCATTTTTGAAAAGATCAGGTAAAAATAATAACATTTAGACTCATGGAAAATCTTCGAAAAACGCTTTATTTTAGATCCTTACCTCTGTATGTCGAAAAATAGCAAAACATATAAATACGAATCTTGTCTCTAAAAAACTAACGGTGGAATCGCAATTCTAAAAAAAGCGTTGTAATCTCGAGAAAAGATACACACATAGAGCAAGATGTGGCGGCGACGAAGGAGATGCTCTCCTTATTTTTTTGTTTAGACATCTGTCAATAATTGCGTCTGTGTTTGTGTGGGGTGCAACTGATAGTTCATTCTGAAATTTTTATTTTGTTATAAATATTATAATTTAAATTTGTCATCAGTCACTGTAAGCAACTTACTAAAAGTGATAAGTTTGTTATTTCTCCCTGTTGACATATGTCGTCAACATCATTAATGTCTGCCTGTCTTTGTGATTCACTTTATTTAACGTACCAAAAGTGACAGATCTGTGGTTTTCTTGGTTTAGACATCTGTCAGTTCCTTGTCAGTAATTGTGTTTGTGTATGTGTGTTGCAACTGATGATGGTTTCTTTAGAAATATTCATTTTATTATAAATATGATAATTTGTCACCAATTATCAATGAGCCATTTTCCTGAGAATAGTACAGCAAACGTGTCACGAGAGGCAGCACTAGTAGTAGGGACAAACATGTCAAAAGAGTGTTATTTACGTAATATTAATTTATTATTTAAAAAAATAAATCTTATATAAAAAATTATTTTGTGATAGTACAATGCTAACAACGCATTGCTGTTTTGCGAATTGTACGTCAGATAATCGATATCCGGAAGAAAACGTGTTTTTTATACCATTTATAAAACCTCATATTAATGAGGTAAGATGTAAGAAATGGATACATGCTTCGAGGAGAGTGGATTTAACAGTGCAAAAAATAAATAAATATTCATATGTATGCTCTAAACATTTTATTGGTGGAAAAGGTCCTACTGAGGAGAATCCAGATCCTGTTTCTGCAACTCCTTCTCTTCCGTTATTTATACAATCGTTGACCCTAATGCATACCAATAAAATATTAACCCTCCTATTGTGTTCGGGTCTATTTGACCCAAAATAAAATTCAAAGTCCTGTAATTTTTTAGCCCGTTCAGGAATTTGTTTAAAATTTTTTGACATTTATTCATTTAAAGTGTCCTATATGCACTCATTTTTGTTTCAATAATTTCGTTCTCTTTCGCTATAAAAATAAATTTGTTACGCTTGTGGTGTTCGGGTCATATTGACCCAAATGAATTATTTTATTGACTAGTAGGTAAAGCATTGTAATTTTACAGCTTTCTATTATAAATTCAAAAGGTTTTGTAAGGGATGTTGTCATAAAATTCTAATTTCACCAAATGTTCTTATTCATACCAATCTTGAAGTTTTATATTGCGCGTTTATTGTGAATGTAAGACCGCCTAGATAAGCTGTTTTTCAGTAGTATTGCCACAAACGTTGACAGAGAATAATTATTATGTATTCAAAAAGAGCTCTAAACGAGGCTGAATTAGAAGCCGCTCTATATTGTTCAGATATAAGTGATAATGTTAGTGATTCCGAAACAGAAGATCATGTTTCTGATGCAATACTCGAAAGTGAGAGTTCAGATGAAGAAACACAACCAAGTACAAGTGAAGTTATTTTACAGTCTAGTGATGTCTGGAAATCAAAAAATAAGAACATTGAATGGACAACTGTGCCTCCGAATCCTCAAGGAAGATTTTCATCTGCAAACGTCATCACTCAGACACCCGGTATAACACGTTACTCAGCTGCAAGGATTTCTGATATAAAATCTAGCTTCAATTTATTTTTGTCTCCGAAAATAAAATCTATTATTTTACAAATGTCAAATAAAGAAGGAATTCGTATTTATAATGATAAATTTCAGCCTCTTTTGGAAACTGAACTAGATGCTTACCTAGGTTTACTACTTCTTGCTGGAGTTTACAAATCTCATGGCGAAGCTACGTCAAGTCTTTGGGATTGTACTGTAGGCCGTCATATATTTAGATCTACAATGTCATTACAACGTTTCCACATCATTTCAAGAGTTCTTCGCTTTGATGATAAAGACACAAGAGCAGACCGTCGAAGAATGGACAAGTTGGCACCAATTAGAGAAATATGGGATGAATGGGTTTCAATTCTTCCAAATTTATATAATCCAACTGAAAACCTTACAGTTGATGAACAATTAGTGCCATTTAGGGGTAGGTGTCCATTTCGACAGTACATCCCAAGTAAACCTGCTCGATATGGAATTAAAATTTGGGTCTTGTGTGATGCAACTAATTCATATGCATATAACATGCAAATTTATACAGGAAAGCAGCCTGGTCAAAATCCAGAAAAAAATCAAGGATTGAGAGTAGTATTAGATCTCACTAGCGGTTTAAAAGGACATAATGTTACATGTGACAATTTTTTCACATCCTATAATTTAGGACAAATGCTGTTAAAACGAAATATTACTATGCTAGGGACGAGTAGAAAAAATAAACCTGAGTTACCTCCACAGATCATAGCTAACAGAAAAGAAGTATATTCGTCAAAATTCTGCTTTGCCCGTGAAACAACCATTGTGTCTTACATGGCAAGACGTAACAAAAATGTAACCCTAATGAGTACGTTACATCATGACGCAAGTGTAAGTGAATCTATTGACAAAAAAACACAAATAATTTTAGATTACAACAAAACAAAAGGATCTGTCGATACTTTAGATAAATTGGTAATGACTTATACTTGTCGACGTCAAACAAAAAGATGGCCTATGACTGTTTTTTACAACCTGCTGGATGTATCTGCATATAATATAATGCGTTTGTGTTGTGGTCTGCAATTAATCCCAATTGGAATAAAGGAGAATTAACCAGAAGGCGTCTATTCTTGGAAAATTTAGGACATCAATTAATTTTATCTTTGCAACAAACTCGTACACATTTGCCTAGAAATGTTCAAGCCGCACAAATTGTTCAACAAGCTAGAAGCAAACTTGATCCAAAACCTTCTACAAGCAGCGGAGAAATAGCTGAATCAATTCTGCAACCCAAAAAACGAGCAAGATGTTATTTCTGCCCATCCAAAAACGACAATAAAACAAACATTGTATGCTGCAATTGCAAAAAATATGTGTGTAAATCTCACGTTAAATATTATTGTGAAAACTGCATTAATAATTAATTTTTTGTTCGTAAAATAAACAAATAAACTTTTTTATTTAGTTAAAGTAGTTTTACTTGATGCTGTTTCATTATCAAACACTATAAAAATAATTATTAACAATTATTTTTTACTTCGGATCATATTGACCCGAACACTATAAGTGTACCTAACTGCATTAATAATTAATTTTTTGTTCGTAAAATAAACAAATAAACTTTTTTATTTAGTTAAAGTAGTTTTACTTGATGCTGTTTCATTATCAAACACTATAAAAATAATTATTAACAATTATTTTTTACTTCGGGTCATATTGACCCGAACACTATAAGTGTACCTAAACATTGCACACAATAGGAGGGTTAAATACTAACTAACTAACAGATAAACTGATCACTAAGTCATCATTTACCTACATATGTTTTCGAAATTATTTTTAAAATTAAATAAATGAATAAGAAATGAATTCTAAATTTTTCACAGTTAAATACCATTGATTAGGATGAGATATTTCACTCGGAAATAATCTGAAATTCATAATTATTTTAAATTTCTTTTATTACAGTTTAAATCTACCGCTACTGTTTTATTAGAGTTTGTATACTAACCTGTCAATTAATTCACTTTTTTCCAGTTACTTTTAAATTACGACATGCAAGCCAACGTTTTAATGTTACAACATTGTTATCTTTAACAGTTGCAAATTTTAGTTTTGCTCCAGGAACATTTTCTTCAGTTAAAAACATCTTTTTTTAATTGTATTTTACCATATGTTTATATGAGGATTTGACAGTGTTTGTCCCTACCGGACAACTAGCGCTGCTAGTGAGTAATTTTTCGTACTTCAGGAAAATGGCTCATTATAAACTGATTTAATTTACTAAAAGTGATGAGTTTGGGCTTTTCCCTTTTTGACATATTGACATATGTCATTAACATAATTAATAGAAAAAAATGCGGATTATAAATATAATGTTTGCATTTTTCTGTCATCAACAGCTGTGTTATAAAACTGTTATTATTTATTACCGGAAATATAAATAATATTTCATGATTTAATATGCATAGTCGGGTTTATTAAATCAATAGATACTTATAATCATTGTATAACAGGTAATCTGACAAATGGTTATGGTTTTAAATCTTGATCAACAAATAAACTAGCAAATATTGACATTTAAACTTAATTTATTTTTAGAAAGTTTTTTATATTTTCGCCGTGTTCTGTGTCTCTGTGTCATTCCGTGGAATTTGTAATCGAATTTAAACCTATTTCCCGACTACCTAGAGCTCTGAAATTTTCAAGATAGCTAAGAACTGGATGACAATGCATGTTTCAAGTGTGTTTAGGCATATACATAGATTTCGAAATTTATACCGAATTGATATTAAACATGATCTAAGTTGTGTATAGATAATATTATTTTGAAAGTTATTAAATAAATCGTTCGTAGCGTAGTTGGTTAGGCGGCGGATCAGTCCACTTGTGACAGTTCTGTTATGTTATCATAATGGGATCGATTACGCGACAGAGAAGTTTTTTTTTCTTTTTTTTTTTTTGTTCTTACATGTGAAAACAGTAATTATTATTTTAACTGGTAATAAAATAAACTGTTTTAGAAAGTTTTTAGATACAACTACCCTTGATTTTGTTAACAAGGAAACAATCTTCTCTATGATCAATCACAGCGTTGTATGACTTAATATTTTTGCAAAATCAGGGATGCTGTGCATTGTTGAGATGACACAAAATATGACCTATAAATCAGTAAAAAACTTTCTATTATAAAAAGTTCTTTTTGTAAATTGTGCTTATTTTATAATATTCTTATAACATTTACTGTGAATTGTCAAAAAATTAATAATTGGTATTAATCTTTATGTTGTTTTCTTTCTTAATTATTTTATTGTATTTTTAACCAAATGAAAATAAATGTAAAAAAATGTCTTGCTTTCTATAGTTTGAATAGCACTGCTGCCTAAACAAGTTTCTATCAAAAGAAAAGTTGTAGTAGCTTATTCGGAGAACCAATCCGCGATATTATTCTTGCGACCTGACCTTTCTTATCTTAACAAGGATTTAATGACGGCTGGTTATCGCTTCCATTGTATTATATTACCTGGTTTGGATCTTTACAGGTTTGGGTTTGGTATTAATCTTTATGTTGTTTTCTTTCCTAATTATTTTATTGTATTTTTAACCAAATGAAAATAAATGTAAAAAAATGTCTTGCTTTCTATAGTTTGAATAGCACTGCTGCCTAAACAAGTTTTTATCAAAAGGAAAGTTGTAGTAGCTTATTCGGAGAACCAATCCGCGACAACTATTATTCTTGCGACCTGACATTATCTTAACAAGGATTTAATGACGGCTGGTTATCGCTTCCATTGTATGATATTACCTGGTTTGGATCTTTACAGGTTTGGGTTTCATATTGTCATGGATTCACAAATTCTAGTATTCTCCGAAAATTTTTGTCGATCGGAGCTTTCAAAAAATTTATATTATTAAGTGTTAATATTTATTCTTCGGCATCTATTGTTTTTTTATTAGTGTTGTATTGGTTTCACTCAAATAATTGAAAAGAACAGTCTATATCTGCTGGTATAATATAGATCCTATTACGACCCTGAGCTTTTAAGTGTCGGTTTAGGTAGCTGTTAAGATTAGTGTGTCCGCACCAACTCTGAACGAATAGTACACTAGCCTCTGGCGACAGTCTCACTGGCACCCTAGTTCCTACTTGGTGAAGTTTACATTTCACATGTACGCCAGTCAGTGGAACGCTGTGTTTACACTTGTCTATAACCACTGGCGCGGGGTTGGAGGGTACGCGGACGAGGGACACTGGCATGAAAAATAGACCAACTTTCTATTTGAGACAGCGCTGGACTGGCACAAGAAAGTGTTTACATGATGCCAGTACCATGCCAGGGCTGGCATGCCAGTGAGACTGTTATTCTATCAACAGAATTACAAAAAAAGCAAAATACGTTTTAAATAATTCAATAGTATATTGTAATACAAGTGTTACAATGACAGAGGTTTCGTAGTACGAGTTCAGTTTGTGAAACGAACCGCGAAGCGGTGAGTTTCGCAAAGAACGAGTACTACAAACCGTCATTGTAATTCGAGTGTTACATACTATTTTTTATAATGAACTTCTAAAAGTATAAAAAAAATAAAATGAAAATTTTTCGAAATATTTATTTATGTTGGCAATCTTGACAGTTTTGACACTTGTCAGTTTTAATGATTTTAAATTAGAATGTTTGTCAAATTTGTATAAAACATTCCGAATTTAGCAATAACGCTGATAATGTAGTTAATAATTTACTACAACATACTTTTTGATTTACTACCTGAACTCTTTCGTTGAAAATCAGTGCAGTGCAACCAATTGTGTAAAACAAAAAGTTACCAAAAACAGTGTTACAATGAATCTATTTCGATACTGTTTTTAGTGTCGAAATAGAAACTTTGTGAACGTGAATTATAAAAAATTAATTTGCAAAATCATTGCGATGTTTTGCTTGTAAACAATTTGAATAATATTTTTACAATTGACCCGAGAAAAAATATTTTTTCATATTTGGAAAGCGGTAATTTTTTTTACAATTTATAAAAAAAGTCGTTCTACGACCATTAGGGACGAAGTTAATCATTTTTACCAAAAAATCACTGCTGCTTTATTCTAAAAATTGAAAAAACTTAATTACCATCATTTGAAAGGATAACCACTAAAGTTTTAGTGTAATTTTTTTAAAAACAATTGCCATTGAATGTGGTCCCCTACAAAATTTTAAAGTTTGTTTTAAATTCGGTTCGCTTGGTATAACTGGGAAAATTTACAAATCGCTTGATCAAAAAATGAAATATCAACTTCATATGTGATATTAAGGTTATGTTTTTTTTAATATGTATGTACTACTTACGTATATTTTAAAAATGAAATAAATGTAATGGTAATTAACCATATAAATTCTTAAATAGTAAAGAAATAACGATGTTTTGATGGCGATTTTTATTAGGAAACATCTGAATAAATAATCAATAACTTGTAAATAATTTTTTTTAAAACCGGCCAGAAATTAGTACTTTCCGGTTTATTTTTAGGTCAGAAAATCTCATTTTGTCGGACAAGGCCAGAAAATTAAAATGAGTCCGGTAATAGTTATTTGTGACACAAGGACGGAAAATGACATTTTGCAAGAGCGAGTAAAGTTGTGTAACCGAGGTGCGTAGCACCGAGGCGAAACAATACGAGCACTTGCAAAACATTTTCCGGACGTGTAACACACACTATTTTTTGGTCTGACTAATTTTTAATATTTTCAAAAGTTCTGTTATGTCCAAGAGTTGACCGCTTGTGCTACCTAAAGTAAGACCAGTGACTAGAAGACAGCCGACAGACTGTCAGCTGGTATGACGTGATCTTCGGGTAGATTATGGTAGATATAAGCGCCACATTGGATGTTAATATTATAGTTGTATAACAACTTGTTTAATACTTAATATACGTGTTCAGCAGTTATTAGTGTTTTAATTAACATATGTTGCAAACACAACAAGTTCAAAAACTTTTTACTTTGTGACATACAAGATTAGATGTTTATTGATATCTATTGCACGATTAAAAGAATTAGTAATAAGGAATGATTTTCTTATAATCGATTTCAAGATCCTTAATTTTTATACATACAAATACTGTGCTAATAAGCAGCACAGTAAAAATTGTTATATTGAAAATATTAACATTAATATCTAATAATTTTATATAAAAATAGCAGAGACAATGTACTATTTTCATAATCGAATGATAAGTAGTTGTAAATTGACATAAATGTCAAATTTTATAATACAAGTTATGAGAAATTAAATGTAAATTAGAATCCTGCTTACCTTTAGAAAAAGTTATAGGTAAGTTTAGTATATTATACGCTGTTTTTAAATAAATTTAATTAAAATTTGTATTATTCATTATGTATTTTTGATGACTTAAAATTTAAACTCATAGCGCCATCTCTTTAGATAATCTAAAAGCTACTTTGCCGGCCTACGTGGAACGGCCTGATTGCTATTTAATACACACTTAAAACTTAAATTCTTATCCTTATTCTCAATAATAACATTAATAACACACTTTATAATCAATTTTTATAAGGTTTATCACAAATGAAACCACCAAAACACGTCTTTTTTATGCTAAAATTAGGCTAATTAGACTGTCATTTCTTCTTAGACAACCTGTTACAAAAATTCCCGAGGATGACCGAACATAAGAATGAATTTAAATTATAATTAAAAGACATTAAATCATAGATGAACGAATTATTTGAATAAATCAGTAAGTAAATAAATCAATAAATAAATAAATAAATAAATAAATAAATAAATAAATAAATAAAGATATTTGTATTAATATTATTATTTCCCAATTTCTATTTGATTTAATTTCCATTTTTTCTCCTAAAACTGCCACGATAGATGCCGAGGGTAACCGAACCGTTTAAATTATGAATTTAAATTATAATTAAAAGGGATTAAATTAGTTTTATATACGAAAATATAGAAAATAACCTAATTTTTATGATATTAAATGGATATAAATATTTAATAATTAATAACAAGTTAAAATTGTGTCGTGGGACACCAGATAGGAACTAAGTTCCTTTGGCTAATGTAGAATCGACCATGGTGTAAGTGTATATACTTACACCATGGAATCGACACATAACACTACTCGCTTGTGTATACGACTGTAACGCCTGCGCACGTCTCATTTAACGGTCAATATATCAAAATCAGTGAAATCTTGGCGTTAAGAAAGAAGATTCTTTAAAATTCAAGGTGAGCTTTAAAGAGTAATGTATACATTTATTTTTTCTCACCTTTCCTAACTACTTTCAACTATCAAGATTTTTAAAAATTACATCTCATATTATAGTCTAGGTGCTGTGGATCTAAGTTCCTTGTGGCGTGATTGCAGTTTTTTAATGTAAATTGATAGTTTGCAACTATACGAACACAAAAAGCTAGGTTTGCGTGGATTTACATGGGCGGAAAATTGTTTAAAAAATTTAGTTAATAAAAAATTTCATTAATGTTTCTCTTTTGTCACGTAAATTGGTTGCGTTCATATCATTCGATAGAAAATTTTATTCTTTTTTAGAAAAAATTTGCGCAAACCAATTTTTTTAGCCGGTAGAGCAATGAAAACCGTCTAAAGTTTGTGATGAGGGATAAAATTCTTCCATCACACGTGAAATAGATTTTTTTTTTCATTTTATTCCTTTTAATCTGAATTTTAAGAATATATAGGTTTGCGGGCTCAAAAACTGCCGGAAGCCGGAAGTATCCGGCAAACTACTTTGAATGTGTTGACTCCACATCTATTTTCGACGAATAAGAGCATTCTTAATAAATTCGTTTTGGAGTAAATGTTTTTTTTTTGTAGAACTGTTCTTATTGATTCCCTATAATCTTATGACATCAATATATATTCTATATGTTTTTTGAAAGAGAGAGAGAGAGAGAGAGAGAGAGAGAGAGAGAAAGATGTTTAGTTTAGGTTGAACTTATACAGACTTTTCTCGTTCCATTTTCTCTATACCTGAAATTTACCTGCATCTGCTATAGCTTGTGCAGCCTACTATAGTAGGCTTACACAATACCTACGTTAGGACAGAGAGGAGATATAAAGACATCTCTCTTTTCGGTAAAGGTAAGGTTGTCCTAAGTCATTTTTGAATGTTGAAGCTGACTTGTCACTTCAGTCTACTGTTTGATTGAGTGTTGAATATTTCGTATTTTCATCTAGAGTGCTGCGTAGTATCATTATAAAAATATTCATTTTTAACACGTAATTCGTTTTGTGATTGAATAGTGGTTATTTTATAAAAGGCCTAATAATAAATAAACTTTCTTTCAGCACAAACTTTTGTCAATTATTGTAACATTATTTAATTTTAATTATTTAAAACGCCTAAAATAAAAATTTCCTATTATTCCTTTCATTAAAGGTATCCTTTTATAATTCTAAAATTAAGAAAGAATAAGAATAAGAATTAGAATAAGAATAAGATATTTTATTTTATAAGACATTTAATTTAATATAAATTTATTAAGAATGCTCTTATTCGTCGAAAATAGATGTGGAGTCAACACATTCAAAGTAGTTTGCCGGATACTTCCGGCAGTTTTTGAGCCCGCAAACCTATATATTCTTAAAATTCAGATTAAAAGGAATAAAATGAAAAAAAAAACTATTTCACGTGTGATGGAGGAATTTTATCTCTCATCACAAACTTTAGAAGGTTTCCTTTGCTCTACCGGCTAAAAAAATTGGTTTGCGCAAATTTTTTCTAAAAAAGAATAAAATTTTCTATCGAATTATATGAACGCAACCAATTTACGTGACAAAAGAGAAACATTAATGAAAGTTTTTAATAATTAAATTTTTTAAACAATTTTCCGCCCATGTAAATCCCCGCAAACCTAGCTTTTTGTGTTCGTATAGTTGCAAACTATCAATTTACATTCAAAAAATTGCAATCACGGTATGGAGGGGCTTTTTAGATTGACAGCTCCTGGACTATTACTTTAACAAAAAAAGGTAAAAGTTAAGAGATATATACAAAAAAAATTTGCATCGGCCGGAATCGAACCCGGGCCACTCGCGTGGCAGGCGAGCATTCTACCAATGAACCACCGAACCACCTACGTATAATAACTTCCAGAATGTATTTAATGCACGTCTCATTTAACGGGTTTTTCGTTACGGTTTTTACTATTACATTTTTTCAGTTCAGTTCAGTTTAGTTCCAAAAAGTAATGAATTGTATTTAGTGACAGATTAATACCGTATAACACGGTAAATTCAAATATACTTAAAACTTACATTGTGAAAAGCATAGAGAGAGAGAGAGAGAGAGAGAGAGAGAGAGAGAGAGAGAGAAATGATATTATTATGTTTCACTGCGCCTGAGTGTAACAACGATAAACAACGCGTTATGATAAACGCTTTTTTCAACGCGTTACGCTAAAATCAGTTTACCCTTCCATAAGAAGTTATCAATTCAATAAATAAATAAATAAAGATATTTGTATTAATATTAATATTTACCTATTTCTATTATTATTATGTTTCACTGCGCCTGCGTGTAACAACGATAAACAACGCGTTATGATAAACGCTTTTTTCAACGCGTTACGCTAAAAATCAGTTACCCTCCCATAAGAAGTTATCACTTCAAAAAATAGAAATTGATGGCGCAGAGAACTTACAGAGATAAAAATAATTTTAAATATTATTGATATTTTTAAAGTTACTCACCATCTTCTTTGACATGTACGTGTTTTCTATCAGGACTAATGGAGACACTTTTCCTCAGCTTTTTCTCCACTCCAGCATCCTTTTTTTCCGATTTTTTCTCGTTACTAGTCTTACTATCAGAACTAGAAGGTGTTTTAAGTTCCAAATTTTCATTAACAGATTTCTGAGTTTCTATACTCGGTGTTTTCTGATGTATAACTTTAGGTTTATCTTTATTATCTTTCTCATTGAATCGTACATCGAATACTGAACTTTTACGTTCGCTTGGTGTTTTTGAAAGTGATGAATCTGAACCGTACGATAACTTGTTTCTTTCCTTTTTACCTTTAAAATGTATTGAAACTTTTTTCCTGATACTCAATTTTGGTGATTTCGCATTATTTTGCAGTTTTTCGGGTTTAGATTCAGTTTTTTTCTCTTCGGAGTTCGTTACTTTTACCTTTTTGCCTTTAAGAGTTTCTTCATTCTCGCTTGAAACGTGCTCGGATGATGTTATTTCGAGAAGGTTGCTTTTAGAACCAAATTTTTGTAATCTTTCTGTTAAAAATATAGATGCATTATTCTAAAGCATATTCACAAAAGTTAATTACACAAGTAAATTGTACCAAGAACATGGATTCAAACAGCAATTCGAAATCGATACCAACCAGTAAAATGAGTTTTGAATCATCTCTGGCTTAAATTAGTGATAGGTTGGGATTGATTTCGAAATATTTTTTTCAACAGAAAATTACCTTTATTAGATACATTTTCGTTTTTAGCTGAATTATCACCATTAGCCTTTTTATTTATTTCCTGGTGAGTAAAATCTTCATTTTTATACAAATCTGGGTTATATCGCATACTAAAATGATCAGAATTTACGTAATTATCCTTAAAGTTACCAAAGAAGAATGGATTAGTTTCAACTTCCTGATTTTCTAGAGGCAAATGAGATATTTCTGGAATGGTTGTTGGAGTTACAAGTACGTGGGAACCATCGATTTGGAATGGTGGTTGCTGTGGTACCAATATATGGGGAGTCGAGATATCATCTGAAGGTTTCATTGTTAAATTTTCAAAACTTCTAAAAAATGAATTAAGTATTAATAATAAGTAGTTATGCTATAAACGTCAGTTAAAGGCAGTTCCACCAATTAAATGTTAGCTAAACTAACCTGAAACTCGTGTCACAACAACAAAGTAGGGTTTAGCTAAGTTTATCGTAAGTTTGATTAATTAAATAAATTTTTAAATAAGTAAACCAATGTAGAATCTTGCTCTAAAGATACTTTGTCACGGGCTAATTTCTCGTTAACGTTGAGATATCTTTTTGTAAACAAAATGTTGTTCTTACCCTATAATTCGTAATTATTGTAGGATTTATCGAGGCAAAACCGGTTGATTTAAGTCCGATAATAGTTAATCGCCAACTGTTGTTTATTATTTTCGACCATAAATTATTTCTAGTTGTTGCTAATATTGGTTTTGTAAGTAAATTTATTATTCTTGAAGTGTTATTGTTTTGAAATCATTGCCAAGTAGTTCATCTGATCTACCCTCTCGTCGATAACTTGGATATTGTGGTTATGCAGCCAGCGTTTCGTTATATTTATAACTTTATTATTAAAAATCGAAAATAAATGGGGAAATTAGGTAATGTTGGGATTTTTGTTGTCGTCTATATAAATAATAAGATTAGTCATATCAAATGACCTCTGTTTGTTCGTAAGTTGTTGGCTGAATAAGTTATGGTTATTGTCCCTATAGTAGTAGAGGCCATCTATTTCTTTCTGAAGTGTGTCAAATCGAGTGAAGGATCATATGTGGAGGGATTATGTCTTTTTCACCTAAGAGCTTTCGACGTGAACACGTGTTAACCAGAAGTTTTTTGAGGGTTTAATTTGTATCCCTGTTCATCGGGGACAACTTAGGTTGGATTTACGAAATTAAGCTTCATTTGTTTCTATCGAATATTGTGGAAGAGATTTTTCTGAATTTTGGTGAATTCGGTGGAAAATACGGCACTGTGTCCGGATATTTAGTAAAATCTTCTGTTGGGTAGGAACCCATAAAGCAGACAGTAGGGAAGACTAGTATTTTTAAAACCGTTTAGACAGCAAATCGTGGTCAGAACTTACCCCATTATTGCAGTTAGCAACGAGGAAATTGTTTTTACCCGACTACCAGCTAGGGTATCACGAGTTTAACGAAGTAGAATAACCCTATCTTAATAGGGTCCTAGATACAGGCGTAAGTCCTAGATACAGGGTTTAAGTCCTAGTTACTGGTTAAAAATTTGATGCTGACCTGATACTTAGCCGAGCTTGAGTTATTTGAGATTGGTGTAAGCTATTGGTTCTGGGAACAGGCTTGAATTGACGCCGGCCTAAGTGTTGGAGCAGACAAGAACGACGAGGAACTGTATCTAGCATTTCAGATAAGCTAACTAGATTTAAGTCGCGGTTATAGTTTTAGTTAAAATTATTTCTTCTTGTTTTTTTGTATTGCGTGTGATCACACCTATTGATAAATTTTCTTTCTATTTTGTTCGCATAATCTTTTTTTTATAAATATCAATTGTGTTGTCAGGCAAGAGGCTTGACAGTCTGTATTCTAGATATTTGTTTATTAAAGAAGGGTCTAGTTGATATTTTGGTTTTATTTAGCTCACTTATCGTTATTTTCTGTAATTGTGTAATTCAGTTGGAACTGATAAATATTCAAAATTTATTTAATTATCTCCAGTGGGTAAAGTAGTGCCTGGAACAACAGAGGTTTCCGATTTTGACCGTCTAAATCGGTGGCGCGACTCACTAATATTTGTTTACTTACCCTCTACGGCTGAGCTGGGCACTAATTTGCCAGTAGAGAGACCACTACCGAACTCAGCTGGAGTTGTATTTTCTTTAATTAATTTATTTGTTTTCAAAATTCGATTTTGTTTTAAATTTATTAAAATACGTGGCAAATTGTCTTGTATGCAAGAAGAATTATTAAAAGTTAAATTGCGTCCTTCTTTATCCAAAAAGGTAGCGTCGAAAGAGATAAATTTATTTTAAACTACATCCTAATTCTCAAAGAATAGACAAAGAAAAAAATACAACAATATACAGCTTATATGGTGCTAGATCATGTAAAGAAATAATTAAAAGTAATGATGGCAGTAAAAGGTTAAAAAATAGAAGAAGAAATAACATTTAAAGTTGCTTCAGACCTTTGTGCGTTACAGCGTTAAAACCCATAGATTTATTAGCATTAATGAATTCGCATTCGCGTTTAGTTTTAACTTTGACTAATCAGAAGGGGATGAATTCTTTGTTTTTCTCTCCAAAGCACACAAAAGTGTTTACATTTTGATTCTTCGAATAATGTTGTTAGTTACAATATAAGTCTTTGTGAACTAGTTTTAGGTGTTAGTATGAAACTATGCTAGCGTTACCATGTCGAATTTTATACTAATGGTACCTCAAATACCTAGGAGTGCTCTAGAAAGTACTTTAACTGTCTAGGTTTAACAGGTACTTCAAATGGCTAACAGTGCTTTAACACAGCTACTCTTAAACTCTTGCCTCCCCATGTTATTTCAAACAATTTTGGTCCCTGCGTAATATTGCGAGAAATATTCAACTCGAAAAATTAAAATGAGACTAATCAACACTGTATATCCAGCTGATATGGTCAAATATGCTTGGCACGGCGGACGATGATGTTTCGCGAAAGATGTCAAACGTCATCGAAATATCTCGACGCAAGATGTGCGGCTATAAATAAAGAAGCGCGTTTACAGGTGTAATCTTTTGTTTTAAATCAGTTGTTGCATTGCAATTAGTTAAAGTTAAACAAGAAATTTTCAAGTTTAGTACTCTAACGCTGAATATTTTCTACGCTGTAAATATGGATAAATTTCTAATTGGAGTCAAACAAGGAAGAACCTTGAACTTCGACTGATTTCCGAGAATATTAAGTATAAACCCTGTAAATATGACCATATTGCCTAAATTTGGGCTTTGCAAGCATTGAAACTAGTGAAGAAGAAAAAACTTAATTCGTTATCAGGAAACCGGGTGGATTTTTCAAGGAAAAATTCAGATAATTTAAAAAACAGAAGACAAATTTTCATCATTTGTTAGCATAGTACAAAGTAGTTGAATGTAAAAAACTACACACTATAGCAGAGCAACTTATTCTACCCGCTACAAAAAAACATTCTGAAACATTCTTTGGTGAAAGCTATGCTAAACAACTTGACAATATTCCTTTGTCAAATAATACAATCTGTCGAAAAATTTCGGATATATCTGCTGACATTCAGCAGCAGCTTGAATCTCATCTAATTGGAAAATTATTTGCTTTTGAACTTGATGAAGCAACTGACTCCAATAATGAATCCTATTTAATTGGTAAGGGTATCACAATATGTGAAGAATTACTGTAATGGAAAGTTATTCAAGAAAGAACTATAGCCACCGAGTTATTCAAGATTTGAAATAATAGTATCATGGCGGCGAATTTGCAATGGACAAAATTGTGTTGAGATTTGCATTGATCAAGTCCAGGCCATGTCTGGTAAACACAATAGTTTGCAAGCGCTTGCGAAAAAGGAATCCTGAGATATTTGAGATTTGAGATATTTGGACACATTGCTTGATTTATTAGGCAGCTTCAGCGTCCAAGTCTCTAAGCCCTGGTATAAATATTGTTTTGGAAGTAGTTATTGAAGTAGTTAACTACATAGTGGCAGATGCCCTTGGGCTGAGGAGGTAGACCCTGCGGAAAGTGGTTGGCTTCATCAGCGGCCACTGGGTATTCCGCGGACATCTTTATAAGATGGGAATTCAAGTTGAAAACCTCTTATGTAGAAAATGCGGTGAGGAGGAGGAGACAGCCTTCCACGTGATATTCATGTGACCAGCCCGGCAAGGTCTGCGTGTGAGATCCCTTGGCCTACCGACTGGAGATCGAAGGGAAGAACGGGTAACCATAGTCAAAAGGATCTCATTAAGAACCTGGGATTTGACGGAGAATGAGGACCTGTGAATGAGGGTGCACAATAAGCTGTACTAGCTGCGATGCAATCCCATGGTCTACCCCTATGCCTGGCCCTCTGTTAAAAAAAAAAAGTTAACTACATAAAACTAGGCCACTAAAATCAAGGATTTTTTCTGCGCTTTGTACAGATATGGGAGCTGTTGTTTTATTCTTCATCCAGATCAAAATGAGAAGTGAAATAGCGGTATTTTTGAAGGAAGAAGACTATAAGCTGTTTTTATTCGTAGATATCTTTGAAAAACTTAATACTCTTCATTTTTAAGTCTTTAGAAAAAACTTGGATCTATTTTATTTGAGTGAAAAGATTGAAATTTTTGTAAAAAAGAAGTTCCAGGATTATTCACTAGAAGAGAATCATAAAATTGTAATGTTAAAAACCTGAGTACGAATTGGTGACGATACTTTTTTGCAGAAAATATCATTTTGTCCAATTGGAATTGGGTTTGTAATCTATAGTAAACCTAATGGCCTATCACTGGAAGAAGAAGAAACACTAATAGACGTTTTGTCCAGCACTGAAAATAGATTTCAGTACCAAATCTTTTAAAATTTTCTGGATCAAACTTCCAAATGACTTCTCAGTAATAAAAATCAAAGTGATACTGATGTTAGCTTTCGCCACGTTCTATCTTTGTGAAACAGGATTTTCTGCTGTTGCTATGTTAAAATCTAAATGTCAAAATAAGCTTCAACTAGAAAAATAACTCAAAAGTCCCAATTTTCAATGAAGAACCCAACTTACAGAGATTATGTGCCACAAAGCAAGTGCAGAACTGCCATTAGTCATTGCATTCAAAGTATATTTAAAACTTGTTAGGCTTAGAATAAATTTGTAGTTCAATGTTACTGTAGGGTATTTCAAACTTCTAAAGGTATTTCAAAATGTAGCAGATGGTATGGTGGTATTTTAAGAAGTTGCAAGTTTTTAAATTTTCTAGTGGTGTTTCTAGATAATAAAAATTCGCAAATATTTCTTTAGTGGTCGAATCCTGGAAAACTGCTCGAGTACAACCAGTCCCCAAGAAAGGCTCTAAAACCCAGCCTTCTAACTACAGACCCATAGCTCTTCTATCTGTTATTAGCAAAACTATGGAGAAATGCGTCAATCACGAGATCCTGAGCTACCTTGAGACAAACAACCTTTTAAGTGACAGGAACTATGGTTTTTGCCAACAAAGGTCAACAGCCGATCTACTAGCATATGTAACTTATGTCTGGAGTGATGCTATCCACCGCTATGGGGAGACTCAAATAGTATCACTAAACATCTCAAAAGCATTTGATCAAGTGTGGCATGTGGCTCTTTTGAACAAGCTGCCTTCATACGGAACGGACTCTCGCAAAACCTTTGCAAATGGATATCCAACTTTCTCTCCAACAGGCACTTCCTAGTTGCTGTAGATGGACATTCTTCCAACCTCTACAAGATCAACGCTGGACTTCCCCAAGGATCGGCTCTAGCTCCTACTCTATTCTTATTACACATTAACGATCTACTAGAAGCCACTCATAACCCGATACATGGTTTTGTAGATGATAGCAACCTACACTGTAGCAAAGCGCAAAACCGTCCCATACCTCCAGATATTCTGGAAGAGGACAGAAGATCCACAACGGCTTCTATCAATCAAGATTTGAGAATTGTAGACGAGTGGGGAAGAAAGAATCTTGTTAGTTTCAACGCTTCCAAGACAAAGACATGTTGCCTATCCAACAAGAGGCAAACATGCGACTCATCCATTACAATCAACGATCAGACACTGGTAGCGGGCGACTCCATTACGTTGGTTGGTATAACGATCTCCCAGGACTTACTCTGGAACGAACATATTGCATCCATAGCAACTGCAGCAGGAAAGAAATTAGGCTTTCTGTTTAGAGCACGGAAATATTTTTCTTCATCCAACTTGGCTACTCTTTACAAAGCCCAAATACGGCCTAATCTTGAATACTGCTCGCATGTATGTGGTTCGGCGGCTCCGTCAAGGCTCGGATTTCTGGATGCAATACAGAGAAGGTCAGTTCGACTAATAAACGACACCAGTATCACCAAAAACCTAGCCCCATTATCCCACCGAAGAGCAGTGGCTGATCTTTCCTTGTTTTACCGATACATAAACGGATTTTGCTCAGAAGAACTCCGCTCTGTAATGCCTCCACTTGCCAGACCAGCCAGACGCGACGGGCCAACTCCATGCACCCTTATACTGTTCAGTGCCCGACATCGAGAACGGATCGATTCGATCGTTCCTTTATCCCCAGGGTCTCCAGATTGTGGAACTCCTTACCTCCTCACGTCTTCCCCACTTGTCCTAACTTGCAGGCCTTTAAATCCCAAATTAATAAATTACCTCTTCTGCCCCAATAGATGTTCTCGGTACATTTGTATTTAAGTCTATACCTACGAGGACATCCTTAATAAAAAAAAATAAACACAGTTTTATAACTATTAGAAACTATTACATCTGGCTTTAATCACTTCCAGAAGGAAATAAACGACCTAAATAATACGAAGATGTGATACGAAGCCGGAAATGTGTCTAGGGAGTAATTTTAAGTTCAGTTAATCTTACCTTTGTACATTTTTATATTTGTCGAATCCTATTAGTGGCATAGGATTTGGTACCAAAACCACACTCAATTCACTTTTATAAGCCTTATCGTCTTGTTCTTTGTTTGTCTCGTCGCGTGGCAAGTCGAATCCTTCTCTGTATCCGTACTGATTATTTGAAGTACGTGCTGCTTTCTGCAAATTTGATATCTTCAATATTTCCTGTTAAAAATTTGCTGGTATAGGTGAGAATAGTTGAATTACATCTTCAACATTTTTAACAAATTTGATGATTTGAAGACTGATTAAGAAGAGGTCGAGTTCTCGTATCTTTCATCATAGTTAGAGGCCGCAACAAAAGTGCAGTTTAATGTCAATTAATGCAAAAAATATTTTATTTGTAAATTTAAATTACTTCATGGACCTAATTAGTTTTAGAATGTCAGTTCAAAACGAAGTGATAATTTTTTTCTAAGTGGGTTTACAATTCTCGAAAAAGATAGTATAGTCCATTTCATCGTTTTTGGCCGATTTGATATTAGAAACTACTGAAATAAGATTAAACTGTCATCCAAGTTACACATGGCGGACAGTTTTTTTTTCTAAATTAGGTCGCAAGTTTCTGAAACTATCAGTGTGATTTGACATCTACAAAAATATGACATTAATAATTATTAAATTCAACCCTTCAACAACGAGCCGTATATGACGGTTACTAGGAATGTGAATTGAGTCAAGACTTCCGTATTGAATACTTTTTATCTACCGGTGAAACAAGATACAGTTACGTAAGTGTTGTATTAAAAAACAAACGTCCTCATTTAAATTTCTAATTTGCCTGTATCTGAGAGAGATGTAACTCTAAATTTACTTCGAGTATGATTTCTGTCATCGGCCAAAATCCGTGAAATGGACTATATATGTGATGCTTGGCTTACAATATTTATATTGGGTGTAATGACATTGACAATTTTATTAATTTTAAATCAAAAATTTATATTTGTATTTCGTGTCGAACATGACCATTAAAATAAACGGCGATTTGTCCATTCTATCACGTTTTTTATAAATTTATCTCGCTTATTATGTAGTAAGGGTAGTATGTCTTTTGACAGGAGTGATAGTCATACTAAGATAAATTGGTTAAATTGATATTTATTATAACTTCAATCAATTTAGTAAAAAAATTATTAGAAATAATGGTATTTAGTGTCGAAAATTATACTTTTCTCCACGACCATTAATGAATGTAATAATTCCGACTTCATTTTTAATAATAGAAAGTGTTCATTCTCACTCTTGAGATAGAAAATTCATTCTGAAACACTTGCTTCTTATGTGTTTTGCATGTATTTCCATTCTATAACTAGTGACGGAATAACATTCTGTAATTGCTCAACAAAAAACATAGATTGCCATGCGAATTTCAAAACTGTCACTCAGTTTGTCAGTGCGACGTTCTAATTGTTTTGATACATATTTTAATTTAAATAAACAGAATTATTACATGGTCGTGGAGAAAATACAGTCTGTTACACGGTTAAGGTCGGGACACACATAACCGCACCGTACCCGATCCGTGTGGCGGCCGTAACTAGGCCGTGTCACGGCTCGTCCGTGTAGACACCACACTTGTCCGTAGCTTATCCGATTCTCTAGTGACGTTTGAAAACTGTTTCAGTTTGTTTTAATATTTTGAGTACGTAAGATACGAAAACAATGTTTAAAAATTTTAGTAAAATAAAAAACACAAGAATAATGTTTTTAATATATTATATTTTGAGAGCATACACGAAAGTGTTTACCAAGAGCTTTTGGCACCGCACCGACACCGTTAAAATATAAAATATTTTAATCGTGCTCGGTGCGTTGATAACGCTCGGCCGTGATACGGTGATGTGTGAACTATTTGTATAACATACCATTGCGTAACTCTTCCACCGAGTGATGGTCAACACTTGGCCGACATACGGATCGGGCACGGTGCGGTTATGTGTGTCCCGACCTTTAGAATGAAAATTCGATTACTCGTGGTTCCTCTCAATCGCTACGCTCACGTTCGGAATTCTCCACTCGTATCGAATTTTCATTCTGACCTTGTTACAGAATAGTATATTCTGTAACAAGGTTAGAATGAAAATTCGATACGAGTGGAGAATTCCGAACGCGAGCGTAGCGATTGAGAGGAACCACGAGTAATCGAATTTTCATTCTAACCGTGTAACAGACTGTATTTTCTCCACGACCATGTAATAATTCTGTTTATTTAAATTGAAATATGTAGCAAAACAATTAGAACGTCGCACTGACAAACTGAGTGACAGTTTTAAAATTCGCAGGGCAATCTATGTTTTTTTGTTGAGCAATTACAGAATGTTATTCCGTCACTAGTTATAGAATGGAAATACATGCAAAACACATAAGAAGCAAGTGTTTCAGAATGAATATTCTATCTCAAGAGTGAGAATGAACACTTTCTATTATTAAAAATGAAGTCGGAATTATTACATTCATTAATGGTCGTGGAGAATATACTATTATGGAATCTTTGTATACTTAGGTTATACATTTTTGTATAAGTACTCATTGTGTTTTGCATTAATTGTTGTCATTTCTGACAAGGTCGCAGTGAGTTTAATATGTATATAAACAAAGAAAAATGATATCTGGTATCGATTTTACCAAATTTACAGAAAAATATCTGCAATTGTTCTTCTGTATTTCATGTCGAAAATAATCACATCATTTCTAAAAGTTGACAGTCTCGAATTATCAGAATTTTCTTTTTTTTTTAGTTTAGTACTAATTTAATACTGTATTCCCGAATTTGATGCTTTTTTCACCAATAAGAAAAAAGTAGCAATGCTAATTTCGACAAATGCTTACATTATATGAATCGAATCAATGGTATGCATTAACTAATGAAAATAATTATTAATAAAAAAGTGCTATCGTAGTCAGCCAGAAAAAAATTAAAATAAAAAATTACAAAAATAGTTATTTGTGACACAAGGACGGAAAATGACATTTTGCATGAGCGAGCAAAGTTGTGTAGCCGAGGGGCGTAGCACCGAGGCGAAACAATACGAGCACTTGCAAAAAATTTTCCGGACGTATAACACACACTATTTTTTGGTCCGACTAATTTTTAATATTTTTAAAAGTTCTGTTATGTTCAAGAGTTGACCGCTTGTGCTACCTAAAGTAAGGCCAGTGACTAGAAGACAGCCGACAGACTGTCAGCTGGTATGACGTGATCTTCGGGTAGATATAAGCTCCACATTGGATGTTAATATTATAGTTGTATAATAACTTGTTTGATACTTAATATACGTTATAAGTGTTTTAATTAACATATGCTGCAAACACAACAAGTTCAAAAACTTTTTACTTTGTGACATACAAGATTAGATGTTTATTGACATCTATTGCACGATTAAAAGAATTAATAATAAGGAATGATTTTCTGATAATCTATTTCAAGATCCTTAATTTTTATACATACAAATACTGTGCTAATAAGCAACCAGTAAAAATTGTTATATTGAAAACATTAATATCTAATAATTTTATATAAAAATAGCAGAGACAATGAACTATTTTCATAATCGAATGATAAGTAGTTGTAAATTGACATAAATGTCAAATTTTATAATACAAGTTGTGAGAGAAATTAAATGTAAATTAGAATCCTGCTTATTTTTAGAAAAAGTTATAGGTAAGTTTAGTATATTGTACGCTGTTTTTAAATAAATTTAATTAAAATTTGTATTATTCATTATGTATTTTTGATGACTTTGATGAATTTAAACTCATAGCGCCATCTCTTTAGATAATCTAAAAGCTACTTTGCCGGCCTAGGCCGGAAAATGTCATTTTCCCGACCATTTTGAAGCAATTAATAATATTGTTTCTGGACGGAGGACCAAAAAGGTTTTTTTTAAGTCTATCTATGGCTTAACATCCAATAAATATTTAATTATCGACAATGAAGCAAATTTCTATTTGAGCACGTGCTAAACAGCAGTAGGTACTATTACTATATAGTACCTACCCTTTGATTATTAAAAAAAACAAAAACCAATTAAAAAAGTTTTGTTATTTCTATTTTTAAAACTCGACAATGTTGTGTTGGTACTGTCTGAGCAAGTAACAATAATTTTAATCTGGTAATTCGATATCTATGAAACAAACGACCCAATCATAATTTAGTGCTTAATAAGTTCTACTGAAGAAAGACCAGCACTTAATGAGTACTAAGTTATTATCAAGTTTTTTATTTACTGCATATCGAATATCAGTTATTTGCATAGTCAGTCACACGCCTGCATTGTAGAGATTCAAAAATAATGGGCGCTATATTGTACTGCTGTTTAGCACGTGCTCAAATGGAACTTATCTTCATTGTCGACAATGTTAAGCCATCAGTGTTTGACTAAAAAAATGATTTTGTGTTATTTTCTTTTTTTTTCATTGATGACAACGATAGGACTTTTTGGGCATTTATTATTGGTTGACAAGTATTTTCATGAGTTAATTCATACAATTACAGCATTGCTTCAATTTTCTTATTAAACAGAAAAGCATCAAATTCGTGAATGCAGCGCTAAATTAAAAAATGTCTACTCCGCCAATTTGACACTGTCAATTATTTAAGCTTAAATGCTTTACAGTAAGAAATAAACAACAACTCGTCATTTCTACTAAATTTTCCATTTATGTTATGCAAGAAGGTGGTGTTATTTTGATAGAACTGAGAGTTACCAACTTTGTTAAAAAATCTTCTTATTGTATTTGGTGTTTCATATCTTCATGCAAGAAATATTCTACATTTCCTATTTTTACCAATTTTTGTACACTTATGTACAACATTTATGTACAACAAAGTTGGTTTAATAACTGACATTGTCCCAATTCCATTTTGTGTTGAACGTAGTAGTTTCTAAAGGTTTAAAATAAGAAATAAACGACAATTTATCCATAAACGTTATCCTACTAAGTAGAGCAATGATAGTTTTTCACTTTTGTCATGATTGACTTTATTGAACTTTAATTTTCACTTTAGTATACAAAAGTTGACAGAAGACAAATACATCTGTGAAAACCGCATTCGAATCGGATCAATAGTTTTCATGTGATGTGCGCACAAACATACATACATACAGACAGACAGACAATAAAAATCTAACCACATTTTTGGGTTCTATATCGATGTACCCGTGACGTCGTTCGTGTGGCGTGGTTATTGTTGTATAAAAAGTAGCCTATGTCACTCTTCATGCTTTCAACTATCCCGATACAAAAATCATGCCAAAATTTTTATACACCAGATGTTAAGTTGAAAGAAGAAAAATACATCTGTAAAAACCACATTCAAATCGAATCAGTTTTCATGTGATGCGCGCACAAACATAGAGACAGGCAGACAAAAAAATCTAACCACATTTTTAGGTTCTAAATCGATGTACCCGTGACGTCGTTCGCGTGGCGTGATGATTGTTGTATAAAAAGTATCCGACCCCCGTGCAATCCGTATGAAGGGGGTTGATTTCTAAAAATACAATATAAGTACGACTCCACAACCTCTAAAGAGCACATATTTTAATTTTCTTATCCCTTTTTTCAAAAACATAGGACTTTCATACAAATTTCCAACCCCCGTTTAGGGGTAGGGTTTCGTAAATCCTTTCTTAGTGGACGTCTAGACTGTAAGGAACCAACCTGCCAAATTTCAAGTTTGTAGCACTTATAGTTTCTGAGATATGGTAATGAGTGATCTTTCGCTTTTATATATACAGGGTGAGGAAACAGTATGGAAACCCCGTGATAACTTAAAAACCATGGGTCACAGAAAAAAACTTGCAAAATATAAAATTTATGGTTTTTCTCTGGCTATCAGATGGTTAAGATGGATTTGACCATGTCCATGACCATCATGGTCAGGCGATGGTCAAGTCAATTTTTTTAAATAGAAACATGTATTTTTGACAACGGAAATTGAAAGAGCGTAAAATTTTACGTCCAAATATGATCTTGACAATTGTTAAAAATTTTACCATGGTGGTCATGGTCAAGGTCAAACTAAAAATTCTTAGACCATTGCAATAACTCGAATTGTATTACCTATACGCAAAGAAAAACTTCCAAGACTTAAAGTTTATGGTCTTTCGCTGGCTATCAGATGGTTAAGATGGTTATTACAATTCGAGTCATTGCGATGTTCTAGAAATTTTTAGTTTGACCTTGATCATGACCATCATGGTAAAAATTTTAAAAATTGTCAACGCAATATTTGGATGTAACATTCACGCCTTTTCGAGTCCTCTTGTCAAAAATACATGTTTCTATTTAAAAAAATCTAACCTGACCATCGCCTTACCATGATGGTCATGGTCAAATCCATCTTAACCATTTGATAGCCAGAAAAAAAACATAAACTTTAAGTATTGGAGGTTTTTCTCTGCGACTAATACAAATTGAGTTATTGAGATGCTCTAGGAATTTTTAATTTCACCTTGACTATCATTTTTAAAAATGGTCAAGGTCATATTTGGACGTCAAATTTCACGCTTTTTCGATACCTGTTGTCAAAAATACAAGTTTCCATAAAAAAATAGACCTAACCAGTGACCATTGCCTGACCATGATGGTTATGTTCATATGTGTAGTACTCATATATTGCTAGCATCCTATCTCTCCTGTAGGAGGGAACGCTCCGCATAAAATAAAGATAGAAGAACGACACTTAAGCGGCTCTGCGCATGCTCGATGCTGGAACGCGCTTACATTTAAAGCATACGAGAGGCCGCACAGGCGCTTAACGCCGTACATGTCGTTCACGAGAGAGAGGCAAATACATTGTGGGCACTGTAATTTTTCGGACCAGGCCCTCTCTCTTACTAGCAATATAGGAGTAGTACATATATGGTTAAGTACATATATATGAGTATGGTCATGGTCACATCCACCTTAACCATCTGATAGCCAGGAAAAAACCATAAATTTTACATTTTGCAAGTTTTTTTCTGTGGCCCATGGTTTTTGAGTTACCACGGGGTTTCCATACTTTTTCCTCACCCGGTATATAGATAGATTATGTGTAACAAGATAGAAATTAGTTGACAATTTTAAAAGGATTAACAGTGATTGCATTAAGTGCATTAAACTCATAATTTCCATTGCTTCTGCCAACCTTGTAGAAACATATACAACTAGTACTTAAAATATTAGAACTCGCTTTTATGGGTTAGTCTTATCACCTAAAATTGTATAGATATGTAAAATGTTATTTACCTGTGATATAGATTCGATATCATTTAATAATTCCTCTAAATTTCCACCATTAGAAAAGGTACTTTGAGTAGGAGTATTACTAAAAACTAAAGTGTTATCATTAAAATTCTGATTATCAATTTTAACTATTAAATCAGCAGCAGTTTTTTCTAAACTTTGGACTTCAACTTCGGGATTAGTTGGTACTAATACCATATTTTGATAAAAATTTGTAGTGTTTGTTGTGACTGTTTTTTTACTAATAAAATTTTCTAAATTCCTCTCGTTATTGATGACGTTTGGATCTAAAACACTACCACTAAATTGTTCATTATTATAATAATCTCCGGGATATATTATTGTACTGTTTTCAATTATTTCTCCGCTATTCGTCTTTTGTATTGGGGAAAAAAAGTTCACGGGTACATTATCTGACATGGGAAGTGTTGGTGATTTTGCTAAGCATCTAAATTCAGGATAACTTTGATCTGGTTTTAAGATATTTTCTGAATTAGTCCAGTTTTCTTTGTTTATAGAGTCACGATTTGAATGTAGTTCGGAATTTTCCGCACTTGTTTCTTCTGTCACTACAGATAGATGATCAAATTGGTCTTGAAGGTTTTTTAAGTTTGTTCGTTGGACGTTTTGCATATTTTGGGTTGTTTCTACTTCTTCTCCCTCTTCGCTATATGAACTGTAACTTTCCTAAAAAGTATTTGTGTATAAAAAACTAATTAATTTTTCTTTTTTTCTAAAGTTTATCATATAATTATTTTCGTTATTTAAATTTTACATTGATATTAAATTAAATTATTAAAGTGAAACTTTTATTACATCGTTTTTTGGTCAGTGTTAGTGCATGTCGGGCATGTCGGCATGTCGCGTGGTCGACCGCCTACTTAGCGGTAATTTTTAAATAAAACTTATGATTGATATAAAATTAAATTATTTTTTTTTAATTTGAATTTTTGTATATTGCTTGTTTGGCGTTTTTTCTATGTCAACAAGTTCTTCATTTTTAGAAAAAAGCATATCCACACATGAAGACACTGTGAGATTACGGGATAAAAAAAGTAGGCTAAAAAAATACTGACAACAATGATACCTAATATTTATTTAATGACACATCAATTTATTTACTTTGGTACTCCACAAAACAATGAACTTTGCATTTGAGTCAATATATACGAGATTTTCCCTTGCATATTAAATAAAATAAACATTTTAATTTATAATAAAAAATATAGCTTTAGGTCCCTGAATATAATATATGTCATTTATTGAAAATAAAGCTTAAATTAAAAGTTGCAAATAAATAAAAATAAAAATTGCAAAATAAAGAATCATCTACCCTAAAAACATAATTCTATAAATGGAGCGTCACTGAAGGACGTCCTACTATTTACAATGGTGCTAGCGCGCCATTTGATAGTTTACTTTTTGTACAGGCTCACTAAATTTAGCCCTCCAAAATAATCTTTTTTGAACTTTTTTTTTATTATATCATTAATAACATTTTTAATCCTGGATATACTGGATCGCATTTTTTTATAACTTTACCAAGCTAAAAAAGAAACTACCGATTAAGAGATAGGACTTTATCCTGATGATCGGAGAGATATGATACTAGCTATACGCAAAATGAATTAAGATCTACAGTGTATAAATTAAATTTTATGAATTAACTAGCAAACCCGGCGAACTCCGTTTCGTCACCATATGCTTCGTTTTTTGTAACATTTTGATTGGGGATTAAGAGATGAAGAAAAATTATTTTTTTTTTTGTTTTATATTTGAAAAGAAAAAAAATTATTTCATTTCACAACAGTCGCACATTCAGCTGATCCACCATCGACGAAATGAAATATATTTGCAGAAATTGATGCGGGTCATCTGGTGTTGGCACCATTGAACCATGCAAATGATATATTTGTCCTTGTATCAGTGATGGCATACAATTAAGATAGAATAATAAATTTATAAAAAGCCGCACCGAGCAAGCTAGACAAGCTTTTATTAAATTAAAACCGCTATTATGCAACCGCAATCTTTCCTTTGATCTACGCTACAGGATGGTTAAATGCTACGTGTGGTCCATATTGTTATATGGCATGGAGACATGGACGTTAAAGATATCCTCTGTTAACAAGTTGGAGGCCTTCGAAATGTGGACCTTGCGAAGAATGTTCCGCATACCTTGGACAGATAAGGTGAGAAACGAGGAAGTCTTGAGAAGGGCAAACACTCAATTTAATCAAAGCACGAAAAGTTGGATACCTCGGCCATATCCTGAGAGGAAGAAAATATGCAATCCCTCAACTAATTATCGAAGGAAAGATTGAGGGTAAGAGAGGTGTAGGGCGCAAACAAATGTCGTGGCTCCGGAATATTAAGGACTGGACAGGCATAAACAATCACCGGCGAGCTTTTGCACGCCGCAAAGGACAGACGTCTGACCCTAAGATAATTCGCCTACGCACTATAGGTGCACGGCACTATAATAAGAAGAATAAATTTATTTATTTTTGAAGACTTCTGATCGTGTGATGGTGTAGTGTGTGGTGGTGTATATGTAGTTGTTATGTGTTGCAATTGATTGTGTTGGTGTGAGTGATTGGTTGTGTGTGTTGTATCTTTTATTTTGCAAGTCGGCATGAAGCCGCCTTCTCGAATGATATTAGCTCCAAAGGAAGTCATGCGAAAGCAGTTATTGTATTCAAGGATGCGTTGAAGAAAATGGTTGGAATCGGGATCAGTTCCATCGAACAATAGTTTCAGTGGCTGTGGTGGTGTATGTAATGGATCCAGTTTGACTTTTCCACTTGCGTAGCACAATCCAGCCGTTTCTTTTTTGAACTTTAACGCATTGCAATATTGGCATACAGTTGTCATTGGTCCAATATCTAAATTGTCATCATCACTGTAGTTCGCAGTGGGATCATATTGGAATGCCAAGCGATTGTATGATGCCAATGATCTTCGTGTGCTCACGCGTTGTCTCAATCGGGCATTTTCTCCTATTATACTTTGTCTTTCTTCGCTTAAGTTCTGTGAATACACTTGTTGCTGGCTTGCATATTGCCTTCTGCGGCGGCCGATGTCGTCCTCTCGGCATTTTGGACTATGGACAGACTGGTGACTTTAACCTCAAATGCACGATCCACATAATTTACACAGTTCAACTTAAAACCTGAAAGGTAAATGCCTGCTGTTCAATAAAAATTGCACAATACGCGTGATTGATTTGAAGGTTTCCAATTGAACTATTAGGAAACGAATAACTTTAATCTCAATTTCACAATTTCACAGTGAACACAATACCAGTTTTAAGTTAGTGTTTGAAAGAACGTGCGCATAATAAATGTCACATGAAATTAACTGAGCAGAGTAGAATGAGTAGCTGTCAAACAATGTAACACGCACCGGCGCCATATGAAAAATATGGCGCTGTATGTTAAAAATGATTTTCCCTGTTTTCTTGCTTTTCTCCTCAAATTTTTCATGAATTATCTTTGCTATAAACCTCACGGAGCCCGAGACCTTTCCAACGAATGCAAAACCGTGGAAATCGGTTCGTGCGTTCTGGAGTTATAGCATTAGGGAGGAAAACCCGACTTATTTTTATATATTAGATAATACACCAGTTTTTATCTTCCATGTAACTCCACAATTTCACACCCATGCAGAATTGACAAGCAATATTCATCAATATGCGTAGATGTAACTGGTGGATTAGTTAAAAAATTAATAAATTCTTGTGATAAAAAAACTGGTCACATATTCTTGTATCAAATTTTGATGGTAGGAACTTCCATACCCGTTTATCATCTGCCATTAAAATAAATAGCGCAAACTTTTTTTTGGATTTCTGAGTGGATAGAAAAAGTTAATTTAACACGACAAGCAATCTCTGATGGAACTCGAGCTCGGCTAAATGCAATGTGTAAAATATGTTTATTCCAAGTAAGGGTTCGATTCGAAATAACAGTTTTAACGTTTGTAAATATTTATTGCGAATGAAATACAAAAAAGTAATATTTGGTAATAATATATTAGAGCGTGGCGAGTACCCTTTCTTAACAGTTCCAAAAACAGATTCTCGTTCAAAACTAAATTTGCCTGCCGCAACGAAAACATCCCCTCTTCTCAAGGTTACAAAGCACATGTCCCAGAGTATTCCCGTTGCGTACAGATAAATAGTAGATAGGGCAGGAGCGTAGTAAAATATTTGTTTTAAATGTTTTAATTGTATTTATTGGTAAGTCTTTAAAAGATTAAATTAACTTTGTTTTTAAAAGTATAATCACACCCATAAATTTACTTTTATTAGATTAGATACAGCACATTTTGTTTGATACCGTCAGTAGATACAAATGTTGTCAATATTTTTTTCTATAGTGATTGTGTTGAATTATATAAATAAAAAAAATGCTATTGATAATTTTAATAGTATGTGCCATAGAATTTGACGATTCAATTATTGCTATAGGTGACCGAATGATAACTCCAGAAGAAGTTTGGAGGAATTAATTAAAAAACGAAATCCTCATCCTTAGTCTTATCGACTCTCTTGATATTAACCCTATTAAAAGTTTGGACGTAATTGTAATGCATGTGCAGTGCAAATACTTACAATAAATATATTCAGCTATTTAAAAATGTTAATTTAACAAAAAATTAACAGTGTGAAACGGTTTTTAGATACGGACGATCATAAAAAGAGATTTAATGACCGATATTGGTAATGAAATATATTTTTTTAAAGTAAATAAAAAGAGAACAAACAAATGTGTGTAAGAACAATAAAAAACAATCGATGAACTAACGATATAATAAAAAAAAGTTCCAAAAAGATTTTTTGTGTTGCTAATTTATAATTTGCTTGGATAAGGGTTTCGCCTACAATTTAGTTCGCGCATCTGGTTTATATAGAGTTGGAACAAACAAAAAAATATATAAACGAGATGCTTTGATACATTATAACGACCTCTATATAACAGAAGAAGCGTCGTCAATGCTTTAAATGCTTTTCAACTGCAGAAACAATATTGGAAATTAACGCATTATTTACATCCACCGCTGCTGCGCGACTATAAGTCTTATATCGCCTACTACCCAAGCGAGAGCGCAGTACGAACCTGACAATTTTAAATCAATTTAAAAGACAAAGTGGTGGTATAACATTTACAACAATATTACAATATTGCTGATAATGGTCGGAACTTCTCCATTCAAAAAATTGCAAAAATAGTGGAATCGCTGAAAGAAGAGAAAAAGACTAGGGTGTTCTGTAATTACCGTCTTATCTTAATATGAAAATAACTTGTTTCAGAAAAACTGCTAAACTGCTTTCTTATACAGGATAAGTTGCATCGGAAAAACAAAATTGTAATACTACCTTGATAACGAAAGTTGCGAGCCAGCAACTGTGGGAAGAAGCACCTTGAGTTTAAAAGTGGCGGAATCTCCTACAAAATATGTTGGAAAATATCTGATACTATATATTGCTTTTGTTAAGTTCTCAAGTATCTACTATAAAAAAATTAATTTTTTATAGAAATCGTATTAGAAGAAACAATGCTTGATACAGGCCAATCAAATAGGTCCAAATCGATTGACCTTTCGTAACAGAAATAGTTTGCAAATGATGAAAAATAATATAAAGATAAAAAATTAACTTACTGAATCGCTGGAAGTAGAACCAGTTGTGGATGATGAAGAAAAATCGAGTTTTTTGTCTTTTATTAATTTTTCTAATTTGTCATATTCATCTCTTAAATACCACAATCCTTTTTTCAACATTTCGTTTTCTTTTTTCAGTTTCTTAATGTCGGACACACCTGAAATAAATAAATATATACGAGTATACATAAACAGTTATACTGCAGCTACTATTTTTAAGCTCTAAACCGAAAATATTTCCTCAAAAACCAATTTAAGATTTTTGGTCTGTGAAACAGCCTTACGTAGGACAAGAGACTGTTGACATTATAATGACAGAGAGACAGCTGACATTCTAATGTCAAATTTTAATTTATCTAACTGTTTTAGACAGAATAAACGAACATATGAAATAAAAATGTTTATAAAATTTAAAGTTATTCACAAGAATTGAAGTAATTGAAATTTAACATTTTGAAAAGGTCTTAACTTTCAAATGACATTTTCAATTTTCTAAAGTATTTTTTTAATATATAATTCTTAATTTCCGGAATTCAAGTTAAAATGTAATTATTTTTATTTGATTTGAAATTCTTCAACAGTTATAGATTTTTTCATTGATATGCATACTGAAAAATCAGAAGCAGTGACATTTAACTTCTTCACTTGCCTATTTTCAATTTTATAACTTGGTTCTCAACTGCCCAAGACTAAATACAAGACCATCTAAAGTAAAAATATTTTTTTGAAAGTACAGTACAAATCACAAGAATACGTTTTGACTGTCAGTTGCCATCTTCAGTTTAGTACCTTGCTTCTTAATTGTTTACTACTACTACACTTGCAAAATATAAAATTTATGGTTTTTCCCTGGCTATCAGATGGTTAAGATCGATTTGACCATGCCCATCATGGTCAGGCAAAATGGAAACATGTATTTTTGACAACGGGAATCGGAAGAGCGTAAAATTTTACGTGGTCATGGTCATGGTCAAATCCATCTTAACCATCTCATAGACAGGGAAAAACCATAAATTTTATATTTTGCAAGTGACTCATGGTTTTTGAGTTACCACGGGGTTTCCATACTTTTTCCTCACCCGGTATATTCTTTGAAGCTTATTAAAAAAACTGGACACCATTTTTGTGGAGCAGTTAATTCATGACAAGTCTATCTATTTCAAAAAAATCATAACAAAAAAGTAAATTTGGCTTCAAATAAACAAAATTCAACCTTACTAACTTTTCAACCTTGATACAATACTAGAAGAAATATTTATTTACGCGCAGGTGGTACAAAGATTTGATTTTTTTTTTTCTAATACTGAGAAACAAATGAAATACTATCTAGTGGATTGCGTTGGAAAATAGACCAAGAAATTTAATTGTTTACTTATATTATTGATAAAATATCTGTGCTTCTATATCAAGTATTTATTAAAAATGCTTAGAAGATCTTTAAAAGAAACGCGTATTAAAAGTCACCAAGTACCAATTTATCTTAATAGCTTACAAAAATTGTCATCAAATAGCTCGGGTTTCTTAAACAATGCGCATTTATTAATTATTTCAAGAAAACCTTTATGAAAACAATGAGGTTTTCGCTCGTCCCACACATGCTGCTAAAGTAAGAAAGTTGATTTCCTACAAAATTGGTCAAAAATTCATATATTTTGAGATAATCTCCATTTTTTAAATATTTGGACATTAGATCCGTTCTTAACAGGGCAAGGTTGAATTTAATAGGGTAATTTTTTCGTATTTAGGTAACTATCTTGACAATGTAAATTAGAGTTAAATCGGTTTATCAGTAATTTGTTCAAGTAAATATTGCTGAGTTATTAACAAAAAACATTATTGGAAATCAAAAACTACTACTCATAAAACAATTACTTACTGTTTTGAGAAATTATTCATTTAATTTAAATAAGTTTACTTGTAAACCAAAATTGGAAATTTGGGGAACTTATTTCCGTACAAAATTTAAAGTCCAAGCGGCGACCGCATAAAAAGGTGGTGAACCAGAATAAGTACAAAAATATATTCTATTACTTTTTGGATATTAGATGAATGACTATCGGTCTGGTAGTCTATGACGTGTCTAATTTTTTTTTAATAATTTTTTTTTTTGTAAAATTGATCTACATAACTTAGCCATTCATTAATGACGTAAGGGTATTGAGGGGGTGGGGGGGTTAAGAAAATCTCTACAAGTTCTTACGTTGGGGGAGGGGGGTAAAATTCATTCTTACGTAATATTTCGTAAATCAAAATTCAATATTAAAAATCTAATTCCATTTCGGATTCCAACTTGTTTTCTTAATTTTAAAGTGTACTGTCGAATTTTTATTTTATTTAAATAATTTTTGTTGTTTATTGAAAAAAAAATAAAAAATAACTTACTTTATGAACAATGTTGAGTTTGTAGTTTTACTAATTTATGTTTGCTAGTATTATTTAAATTATTCCTTGTTAAAAAATAAAAATTATGGATCCACGTTGAACTGTAAGTTTTAGTGAAACTGATCCTTTCCTCACATAACAGTTTATTATTTAGAAGATCAAGATAGAATCTTACGTAAGAAAGGGGAAGGGAGGTTTCGAGAAATCTTACGTATACTTACATGGGGGTAGGGGGTCAAAATTGACCAAAATTGTCCTTACCTAATTAATGAATGGCCCCTTAAGCATAATTTTTTAGTATACGATGGCGTTTTGACCAGATAAATATAGAAATTCAATAACAAATGGAATATTTTGTGAAGCAAATATAAGCTGATACTGGTTATTTTTTTGTAATATATCAAAAGGTTTCGTTTTGCTTTTTCTAAAAAATGCAGCCGTATAATCACAACCAGTAAAGGCATGAAAACCTGGCAATGCTTTACATAATTTTTTTCCCAAGTGATTTGCTAATATAGAATATTTGACAAGGCTTATCTCTTAATTTTTTGGATTAAATCATTTTATTGTTTTAATACAATAACAATTTATATTTAAATATGTAGCTAAGTATACGTCATTTAAAAATACGGTCATCACATTTTGACATAATTAAATGATGTCAGTTATGTTAAAAACAAAAAAAACTCGCGCTCTACAAGCAGAAGGGAAAGGACTTGCTTGGTCTGGCAAAATTTTGGTCAAGTATGAACGTGCCAGACCAATTTTATTCGAAAGAAGAATGAAAAATAAAAATTTTGACGTTTAATTTTTTTTTATACTTTGTATAGAAAATTTGTTGTTGAAATAAATTTGTTGGGGGTGGTCTGCCAAACAGTTACGTCAGGAACAAGAACACCAGACTTGAATTTCTATATTTATCTGATCATAACGCCATCGTAAACTAAAAAATTATGCTTAAGTTATGTAGGTACTTAGATCAATTTTACAAAAAAAAAAAAATATAAATTTTATTAAAAAAAAATGGACACTTCATAGACTACCAGACCGATGGTCTATAATTCATCTAATATCCAAAAAGTAATAGAATATATTTTTGTACTTATTCTGGTTCACCACCTTTTTACGCGCTCGCTGCTTGGACTATTACGGCGATCGGTACCTCAAATATTCGATTCTAGTCTACTTGCAAAGTGATATTTATCACTCTATCACAGAACACTGAGATGCAAATAAAGAATAAATGCAGTATATTTGACATTTTAAACTATAATTTGTTAATAATTTTGCAATATTTGCAACCAAAAAATATGCACATTAAATTTGAGAAATTTTCGTAGCAAATCTGTAAAATATTTCAATATTTTTTTAAAACGAAATTAGATTTATTATTCACAACTAATCGTGATTTGACTATATAATGCTTATGACCAATAAATAACATAAATAAAACTCGGAAAAATGTCTACATACCGCTTATGAATCAGTGATAAATATTTGCAACATTCTTATAAATAGCATATTATTATTTTTTAAAAGATCAAAATCAATCTAAATTTAACTTTTTCGTTTCTTTAACTGACCGTGACCTACTGTACATCAGGTTGAAAATTATATAACTTTTGAAAAAGATCCCAACACAGCATCAACAATGAGTTTAGAAATGTGTGCCAAAATGTGTATTTTATTAAACAAGAATGAATGGAAATACATTTTATATAAAATTATACCGAACCATGCCAAAGTTAACGGTCCATAATCCAATATTAACCTTATTTTGAACATTAACAGTTAATTTGTTGAATAAGTACTCAACTGTACATGCAAATAAAAATTTCCTCTGCGAAAATGTATCTGGCTAGTTTCCAAAAATTTAAGAATATTTAACTTACGACTTTCCACTTCTGCGTTTATATTAATGGTTTTTAGTCGAAGTTCTTCATTCTCGTATATCATACCCCGAGAAGATTTCCGATCCAATCTGTAAATTATAATTTATATTTTATTAACCAAAAATGTATTTAAAAAAAAGCTTGCAAATTAGTTATTTATCAGTCAAACTCACACTCTAAAATTCAACATTCCAAAATATAAAAATAATTAATTTATTTAAAAATATAAATAATTAGATGTATGGGGGTAGATTAAAATAGTTTGGTAAGTAAGTACAGTAGGGGCTGATCAATTTTATTCAAATTACTTGTTTAGGTGCAGTGATCTATTTAACTATATAAATAAAAAATATATCTGATTTAATGGTATAGTTTATCCAAAACCACTTGAATAGGCGTGGTCAACGGTCTTTTCAAATTTTCAAGAATTCTCTTCATGGGCGTACAGGTATGAGTCGGGAAGTTAAAAGCAACATTAAATAGATATTGTACTAGGTTCGTTCATATAATGACGTTCTTTTGAGTTTCCCCTGGTAAAATCGTAAAAATAATTCCTATCCAAGTGGGTCTAGTTATACTATATCAACACATATTGTAAAGTCAGTGTGATAGTGGTTTCTGTTAAACTTAAATTTTTAATGTTTTTGATTTAAACTACAAGTGGCCTTATTAAGCAATCTAAAAATTCATATATGTACAAAGATGTATTGATAAACCGTGAGCCAGGCACTTGGATTTACCGTCATTGATTCATGTCTGGCAATTTGATGTCTGAAAAAGGTAAGTTGGTTCATGAAAAGGCTGGTTGTAATTTCCTTTTACATAAAAAAAATCGTTTTTTACCCATTTTAAAGTTTCTTGCAGTTAATATGAAACCGGAAATAAGTAAATTGCTTCTTTTTTTCATAGTCGGTTTCAAATAGTCGAAGGGAAGATTGATTGAAAAAATAATTAATATATTGTCCTACAATCGTTATGTTTTTTTTTCAGACTTTAAATTGTCAGACATGAATCTAGTTACACCGATTTCACTGGTAATAAAAATATTCCGTCCACACTAATGAAAAAATATTTGGTTAAAGAGTCTTTCGCGTCACCTCTTACCTTGTTAAATATAAACAATAGATTGTAAAATCGTGAATGCATACAACCACATTTGGTGAGGGTAGGCGAAAAGGTCTCTTTTATTGGTCTTTTATTAGCACCCTACTGGGCTCAGGTAAAGGGTGACGCGAAATACTTTTTAACCAAATATTTTTTATTTCATGGCGCCGGTAAGTAAAACATTACGGTATCATGTACTGTAATGTGTTGCCTAGCAACTCTGCTCTGATTGCTTAAGTTGAGACAATAACTTTCAATTTTTGACATTTCAAAACACTATAATGACTATAAAATAAAAATAAAATAATTAATTACTTACTTTTTATTTTACTTTAATTTATTAATTTATAAAAACAGGATGAAATAAAATATGATACAATACATGGTCATTAGGTATTATTACAGTACTCGTTATTGTTTCCAGACTCGGCTCCTACGTCGCCTCGTCCGTAAACTAACTTGTACTGTAATATTACACCTACCGACCTTGTAACGTATAATAGGTACTATTATTATAAATGTGAACACCAAAATTGTAAAGATTTTATAAATTAATCATTATCAAAACTTTCTTAAAAATATTAAATAGTAAATTGGCATATAAGTGACATAACTATTAGCTAGGGTAACTGATCGAATTTGGGCTACAAGAAAACTTTCGACAGCATCGAACACTATGCAGTTACGATACTATGACTAATAGTAGAATAGATTCAAGGTATAGACTTAATATTTACCAGAATGCAACAACTATGGCAGTAAAACTGGATGACGAGTTAATAACAAATAAGATAAAAATTAAGCGTCGGTTCCGATAAAGAGCCATTCATTCATCTAAATTGTTTACCTTGACCTTAAAATCCATATTGATATCAGTTTTTCTCTGGACGACAGGAACAGGAATTAATAATAAATTCCACGAAAAATACCGTTAAAAGGGCCTGAAAATCAACTTTAACAAAACAAAAATAATTGCAAACACGCAAGACCAACACATAGTAAAAATTCAGAAAGAGAACATCGAACAAGTAAATGAACATTTACCTAGGATAGACAATCAGAACTAATAAAGAAAATCAAACAGCCGATCTGGATCTGGAAATTTGGGGAGGGGCGAGCTATGCTCAGCCAGCACTGAGGCCACATATGACCCATTGTGCATCCTCCCGTTTTGTAGGGATATCCTCACCTTAGGCTGTCACCAGGCCTAGTGATTTAAAATAGGTGATGAGGCTCCCGAGGGGGATCTCCCTGACAACGGCTGGTGTAAGCCAATACTCGCCCAACACGGATCTTCAGAAAAAGCAGAGCAGTCATACATAATGTGTTCTACTGTTTCCTCTTCTTGTTCGCAGCCTCTGCATAGCGGCGATTCTGTTAATTTCCTCCTAAAGAGATGTTGTCGCAGTTGGCAGTGACCTGTCAAGATTCCCACAGCTGTTCGGAGATTTTGTCTGGTCAATGCCTTAAATTTTTTTTGCTGTTTCCTCGCCAGGATGAGGTAATAACTCTCTGGCCAGTCTACAGTTCGTAGTTTCATCCCAGCACTGTATAAATTTTTGGTGAGAGTGCTGTTTGATAAGGTCCACGACTGCGGACAATGTTAGCTTGGTAGATGGGCGAGGGCTAACATATTTGTAGCCCGCAGCCCTTCCTGCTAAATTGTTCGCAATGCGGTTGCCTTTAGAGTTCCCATGTCCTTTGATCCAGCTGAGAGTGACCACGTTATTCTGGCTGGACTCAGTTAGAGATTGGTGACATTCTAGTACTAAACTTGAATTGAAACGTGGTCTATTCAAACAGCCGAAATAACCGGACGAAACAAGATGGGATAGACAAACTTTCCTCTGTTTTGTCCTAACTTACCGAGCACAAACATCGACATTCACACAAACAAACTTAGAAAAGGAGAGCAAAGAGCAATAGCGAGACAAATTTTAGGTAAGTATATCGCTTAAGGATAAAAAACACAAATAAGAACTCTAACAATAACGTTATATGCGATTAAACAGACTAATAAAAAGGAAATGTATCAGTCGCAACGAACGTTTCCAACCCGGGCGATGAAATAAAATTATCGGAAACAACTGAATAAGAGGCAGACCGAAGATGATGGAAACGGACAACAATACAAGACACGGAGGCTTCAAGTCACAGACTACAGTCGTACATATGAAACTTAGGTTTATTTTTACAATCTAGAAGCAAAGTAGTATTCGAAGGAATCTACTGGAAAAGTTCTTGCTTCAGCATTTTTCATTTTGCTAAGGAGTAATTATGATCAACTATCAGGCTGAAGGAATAATAACTGGGAATTTAAAAGATATTTTGGTTTTTTGACCTGTTCACAAATCATATATTACCATGCAAACAGTTTATACTTCGAATTACTTATTCACCAGATTTGGATCCGTTTGATAATCATGTCTTTCCTTAACTGAAAAAAATCTAAAAAGAACATGTGTATAGTAGATGGCCAAATTATGAAAAACAGTTTTGCTAATTTTCAATTTGATATTGGCAGAAAATATCATTTTTCGTATTTTGTAATGGACCAAAGAACTCCAAACTTACAACTGGCATAGTAAATATGACTTTTATAAATTTGTAAAGAGCTTGAATTATGTGTTAATAATCATAATTTATTTTACGGACGACAAAAAGGGAGATTGGTAAAGCGGCAATTAATAGACTAAGATTGAGCTGAGAGAATAACTAAAAAAGTTACAGAACCTCGAATCGATCCCATTTTTCAAAGATGTTTTTTGAATCTTAAAGATTAATCCGTGTCCTTCATCCTCCTTCATACAACGCCAAATTGTTCCATTTCAAAAGTCCCAAATTAACATTTAAATAAAAAAAAGCTAAATGTAAAGCGGTAAATCGTGAAAACTTTGACAATTTTCAGTCCCTAATGGTAACTTTTTTAATATTTTTTTTTTTAAGTTAATTTGGATCGGTTGAAATTAAGCGCAATTTGACGTTGTAGGGGTGAAGGTGGGTCAAGTGCATGGATTTCACTAGTCAGGAATGCGCTTCAGAGTTTATAAAACATCATGCAAAAAAATAGGATCGATACGAACTTTTGTATCTTTGTTACTTATTCGGGCTTTTTCTCCAGCTCATCTCTTAGACTATAATAGAATTGCTAACAATTTTTTTTAAGATAACAATATTGCTTTTTATATTATTTACAATATAGAAACTAACTGCAAGATCTAAGGTTAATTAGTTACTTGAGAAGTTTACTTAAACAGGATAAACATGTACTGTCTGTAATAAGCTGGCCATCCACTATATACATTATTTATTTTATCTCAAAATATTTACCGGAAAGTTTATAAATAGAAATTAAAAAAAGTAAATTCGAGAACCTCTTAATTGAAAGCCATTTTCATTAAAATATTTTAAACAAATACAGCTTTAGAATCCCAAGAGCTAGTCTAATTTTAATTTTTTGTTCGTACTTCTTTACAAACACATAATACACATAATAACTCGGTGTGAATATCTATATATATAAAAGAAAGTCGTGTTAGTTACACCACTTATAACTCAAGAACGGCAGAACAGATTTGGCTGAAAATTGGTAGGGAGGTAGCTTAGAGCCAGGAGATGGACATAGGATACTCATTGATGCCACTCGCCACCAGGTGGTGCTGCAGAGTAGCAACTTCTGTCCCGTTCAACCGATTGTCATGAAAATTGGTATGTATATGTATTTTTCCACGGAAAAGGTTTGTATGATATGCTCATTGATGCCGCTCACCACCAGGTGGCGCTGCAGAGTAGCAACTTTTGCCCCGTTTAACCGATTGTCATGAAAATTGGTATGTATATGTATTTTTCTACGGAGAAGGTTTGTATGATATGTTCATTGATGCCACTCGCCACCAGGTGGCGCTGCACAGTAGCAACTTCTGCCACGTTCAACCGATTGTCATGAAAATCGGTATGATGTATTTTTAATGGGTAAGATGAATATGATATATGTATTAATTGAAGTTACCACCAGATGGCGCTTCCATGTATCAAATTCAATACTGATCAATAGATATCTATACGAATTCGTATAAATATAATTTTGAAAAATATATTTTTGGTAAGATAAGTAAAACAAAACTATAAACTTTCTTTTCTTTTCTATCTCTTCTCCTCTTTTATTTTTCTTAAATTTATTTTAGTTATTGGCGTAGCAACGCGCGCCGGGTTCAGCTAGTTTTTAATAGAACTTAATCTAATATCGAAATCTTCCTTGATTTTGTTTCTTTATGTGTTACGAGGTGTATCAAATATGACCCGGAATCCTTTTCGTATGGACAAAAAAAGACATAACTTCTATAAGATAAATTAGAGGGAATGCGTAAAGTAATTTTTATCGAGAAAAACTTTTTTAGTACCTATTACAATTTCTGAGAGAATTACCTTTATCCGATGCGAAACATAATATTAATAAATATTTTACAAAAAGGGTGTCATACCAATCGATATTTCGAGTAAGCTTCGGGGATGATACCCTTAAAATGCAGAAGTGTATTTTGAGCACAAACTATTTTTAAAAAATCCGTGTAAAATGAAAGTAGCAGGCGTAAACAGGGAAGAACATTTTTGCAGTAAACTGGAAGAGAAGAAGATCAAAGTTGAAGTGGATAGATAAAATAAATGAGGACCTGAATGATAAAGAATGGAGAAGAGAGAATGGATTAAAAAGAGACAGGTGGAATGATACGAAAGACTAAAGCCGAACCATCTAGGCTTGGGATAAGGTTAAGAAATAGAAGAACAAAGAAGGTAAGGAAGAAAATCGTCGCACCTCTCAAAAGATCGATGGTTAACAATAGCTGAAACTGCTTCTGAGGTAATAATTAGCTTTGGCAGTTCTTAGGCACTTTCGACAAGTGTCCGAAAAAGGGATTTCTCATCTTCTCAACAAAAATTAAAAACTGTTGGAAATGTGCCAACTGGAAAGATTTTTGGAACGAATTAATAACTTGGTACATTACATTCCTGAATCAAAACAGGCGATTATGGAATGATGATAGGAAAGCGAAACTACACCTGTCAAAGCCAAATCTCGATTCTCTACTGAAAAGATTTTATAGAGAACAAAACAGAAAAATCGTCGGAAAAGGCGTAGGGTTTTTATAATAAATGCTATCCTGTTACAATGCTTGTGTAGGATTATGCAAACCAGAGGAGCCTGAATTCCTATCTATATTCTCCGCAAACTAATTTTTGGATTCTTCTCAACTTCGTACTAAAATTTCTATTGCCTCAGGTGTGAACACCGGCCTTGATCTTGATCGCTTTCCTCGCATTACCATTTGCATGAAATGTATGTCAGATAATGATAGTTAAAAATAGTATCTAGATAAAACATGGGTCAAATTCGATTTTGAGAATGAAAAAAGAGATGATCCAAAATGATACAAACCACAAAACGACCCGTTTCCGAAACGCTTAATTAAACGACATGTGTTTATTAAGACTTTTCATCATATTTGGGACCATACGCACCCTATTTCATTTTGTGACTGTTTTCCTAACACCCAGTATATCGCCCGACGATTGCTATCTATTTGGTGGGTCTTGATTTTTTATGACACCGCTGCAATAGAAGATTTCGAATTTACTTATTTTACAAAAACTGAATAAAAAATTACCGATCTGTTGGGAAATTATCTAGAAAACCAATTGTATTTTTATTGTGTCCCAATAAATTAAATATAATACTTCCAGTTTATAATTGGTTCTCTCTCCTAGTTTTTTACAAAAGGGATTTAAAAAATGCTTATAAAAATACCCTAAATTTAATTTATGTAAGATATAATTTTACGTATATCCTGCAAAGGACCTATTTACACACTTTTTTAATAACTTGAATGAAACATATATACACAAAAAATACTTGAATCAAGTAGATCAAAAAGTCGACTAACTACTAATGCATCTAAGACTGAAGTGTTTAGAGGCGTTAGCGGCTATATGTAAAGATTGCAGGTTCGTATCCTGCCGGATATATCTCCTTAAAGGCATTTTCTTGTTTGTATAATTTCTAAATTTCAAAGTGTTTTAGTCCTGAAAAAATTGATTAACCCCTTACATTGACATATTTGGGTACTTTTCATTCATTATTGCAGTGTCTGAGAAACAAAACTTTGTTAGTTCAAACTATATGCATATTAATATAATTGCAATTGTAATACAATATTAAATAAAATAATGCTCTTATTTGGTATTAGTAAATATGTATGTAAAAAAAAGTTAATACACAAGTTACCTAGCTGCTCTGTAATCCCTGGAATAAAAAAATTATTAATATGTTAATACAGTTAGATAATGCAGTATAGGTTTATTTAATAGTTTCTATTATTATTAAAATAAATACATAAGTATACGCTACTCAAATATGCAGGCTTCGTTAAATCTGGGCAAAATTTTATAAAATAATATGATACTTAATTTTTCTTTGATATGAAAGATATGAAAATACAAAAAGTGTAAAAGACTCAAAAATAGACTTAAACATCCGCTTTATATACTTGTATTTCGTTGACACAGGATTTGATTTGTTTATATTTTTTCACTTCATGTATAAATTCATAAATAAAATTGATTTATATTTCCAGAGGATATAATATTTACATAATCCATTAGCATTAATAAATATTTCGACAACTTAATATTTTTATTTGTTTATTTAAACTATGGATGCATGTTATAAATTTAATAATAAAAAAACTAACTTAATCTTACAGAATATACATTAGAATAGAGTGATGATATACAGTAATGAAGATCCATAAAAAATACGAGGTGGAATGAAATTATTTTACCAAGAAATGACACTATTTTGACGTAGTTATCTTCAAAAGTTGTTTTTCTTGAGCATAACCTCGAAAATTCAGGCAGCTTTATTGTGTTTTTGTATTAAGGTAACTAGTTTTGTTATTATCCAAGCATGCAAAAATTTGTACGGCCTTTAATAAAATATGTTTTACCAAAGGTTAATCTTCATTCACAACAGCTAAAATTTATACAAGATGAACAGCGTACAGGAAGACCAAAATCAACACCATCAGTAGAAATTGTATAAAAATACACAAAACCCTTTTGAATGTTCGTCAATTGAAATTGATAGAGGTAGCTGAATTTCTGGCATATATAAAGAAAGAGTCTATCACATCCGAACTGAAATTCTTAACAAAACGAAACTAATTTCAATCACCAATAGAAGGAAATCAATGATTTAACCTTCTGTTATGAACGGAGTGATACTTTTATTCTCAAAAGAGGTAAAATACCTCGGAGTTATCTTAGACAAAAAACTTACATGGAATCCCCACCTCGCAAATATAACCTCTAAAGAGCTATGTGGACCTGCTGTAGGCTTTTTGAAAAAACCTTAAATAATCTTTTTATCATCTTCAACGGTTTTCAGACCCCAATCACGCTGGTTTGGTGGAAACAAACAACGAAACAAAAGGCAATAATATATTTACAAAAAGTGCAAAGACTCGTTTGTATACGAATCATTGGTGCAATGATATCGTGTTCTAGTGCAGCCTTGGAGGTAATTCTAGAAGCCCATTCTCCCTTGCATTTACATGCAAAGAGGATTGTTCTGGAAAGTGTCTATAGGTTAACAAGGACTAAGTCTTTAAAACCATTTGACCTTACAGTACATCTTGGGATTATAAGGGCTGAAGAAACTCAATCCATGAAGTTGCCTACATACATTATGTCTTTAAAATGGGATTTCGCAACCACACTAAATCTAATAGGTATATTTAAACGAGCAATTCTTGTAATTGGAATCTCGGAATCGGCTCCAACGATTTTCATGAAATTTAGTATATATGGGGTTTCGGGGGCGATAAATCGATCTAGCTAGGAATCATTTTTAGAAAATGTCATTTTATTCGTATTTTATCGAAAAATGGAAAATATAACTCTTCCAGACATCTATTGGCGAATAACAATACTATTTTTTTTTAAATTCTGAACAACTAATTGCTTTAACGACACAACAACAGCTAAAGCTATTCCAGCAGATGGCGTTGTTAAGTAACACGAAGTCAATGAGTGTTTCCTTTGAGGTTAGACTAAGAAAATCAATTGTTTATTTATATTATTTGTGTCTTCTTAATGCACGTGTTCACTTAAAAATGTCTAAAAGATCTTGGAAGAAAACGCTTATAAACAATCTAACTTCACGAAGCCGCAACTCGTCTCAAGAACACCTAGAAGAGCATGGTCATCAAACTAATCAGGATTCTCAAACTTCTCACAGTGAAGACTCATTTCAAGGATACCGTCATGAAAATAATCAGATTTCTGCTCGTCCCACACGTGCTGCTAAAGTAAGATGCTTGCAAAATTTGTCTGACATTACACGAGCAAAGTGTAATGTACCGAGCACCCTGTATATTATTTTTACTATTTTTATTTAATTAAGCAAATATTTAGAGAATACAATGTTCTTTTAATCAGATATTAATAATTTTAAGATTTCTAATACATATATTTCCAATGGTGAAATTCCCTTTTTGTTATCAATATTCAATAATGATGCTTCGTTGGTTATCAAGGGTAATGTACCACACACACCCTGTCAGATGTTTTATGTTATTTGAGTTGACGTTAACTATAATTAATATCTTCCACACTTAGGGATTTTTGGATACATAAATATTTCACCAGCAGAAAATATATTTAAAGTATATATTTCATAAGATAAAACGACAAGAGTCCCTTAACTATGTATCTGTTTTGTGATATCGATGTATAAAAGGGACCAGAAATATATTCTAAGATGTTAGACATAATTCAGAATCCAACAAGTAAACTTCATATAATTTACTATTTCTAAGTTTATAAATTTGAAAGTGTATTTATAATTAATTTGTGGTGATAATAAAACTTACAAAACTTTGATTAGTGCTTTGTTACAATTTACCTACATTACAAAAGCTCGGTCATCCAGGTACTGTTAGTATTAATGTGTTAAAGTTAACACAAAACGAAATCCCTCAATTTACAAATAGTTTTACAGGCCCTGGTAAACACTCCTACAAGCTTTCAACCGAAGTTTTTAGCTATAGATTTCTGTGCTCAACAGTGCATTAAAAAACGCCTCAAAATACAGCCAGAGTATTTTTTCCATGCAGCTTTGATGACTCCACAATCTACCACGTTCGAAACTGCCGGGAACTGCAAACAGTCTCTTAAGGAACTGGCTAAGTACAACAAAGTATCTTTGCTGTGAGAACCAAGGTGTAATGAAATTGTCGGAAACGAGATTACTAATAGATTTCGCAAAATAAGGAGTTAGTACTCCTATTATCGGACCTGAACCATTCTGTGGCATCTTAAAAAGCCTTATTATGGATAAATTTCGTGATTGGGAACAGGAAGAAGAAAAGTAGTGCAGCCTATTGTAAAAATACTCCAGAGTAATGACTGAGTTACCATCTCTTTGAAATGGGCAAAATGGGCAGAGGAACATGCAGATTCTGTGAGTATGCAGATGAAACGGCTATACATATTTTCTGTAACTGCAAATCAAATGTTCGCCAACGACATAAATATCTGGGACAAACCTAAATCCTAAGCGGATAATAGACTTTCTTAAAATTCTAGATCCATTATTAAATGTAGGGTATACACAAAAGATCTTTTAAGTTGCGGTGTAGTAAGGTCACTTGTGCAAAATCTATAACGCTGAATATTATTGTTGTTTTCTGGATCAATTACAGAAGAAAATTAAGGAACAGAGACCAAGTCTGACAATGAAAAATAATCTGTTTCTTCAAGACAACGTCTCCAGCTATAAGGCTCTTGATCTGATGAATAACTTTCACGAGTTATACTTTGAAATGGTGCGACATGCACTCTATTAACCGGACTTAGTTCCTTCGGATTTTTTCCGGAATCTGAAAAAAATTGACGCTGGTAAAAAATATGCTTTCAATTCTGACGTCATTACAGCGACCCCAACACCTATTTTGTAGACTTGTATGAAAACACATAGAAAGATTGATTCAAAACGATGGAACACCAATGGCGCAAGTATACGGGGAATTTTTGCAAAGAAATAAAATGAATCCTCCAATTAATTTGCACTTATTATCTTAGATTAAATATTATCATATAAGACAAATGTCATTATATATGTATGAAAGAAGTAAATATATGTCAGATATCATGATATCACATATGTCCGGATACATGACAGATGTTAATAGTACATAATATACATTACATGTCAAATATATGACAGATATTATAATATCTAGCAAACGACATGATAGATGATACTGGCCGATGACCGTTGATCAAAAATACAAAATTGTATGCATGAAATAGTGACCTTTAATAAATTCAAGATCTGCTTCACGACAAAAATTTGTAACACCGCTATAATCAATGTGTAATTACCCCCGTTATCAACAACATTCTAACAACATCTGGTATGCAAATTTTGAATGATATACGAACCATTGGTATTTGGAGTAAAATATATTTTTTTTAATTAGAAAATGGAAATAATGGAAATCCGACTGTCTGGCAAATATGATGGGTGAATCAACATCTAACTGTTCAGAGTAAAATTCTGCATTCACAGTTTGTTCAAGTTTAAGTACTATCAAAGTGAACACACCAAACACTCAACAGCGCCTGTTAGGATTTAAAATTTCTCGATGATTAATTAAAACTTTTTGCGTTATGGATTATCATTGTTGATTTACAATGATCAAGTGAATAATAAAAAGGTTTCTCTATTGTGTCGATAAAGCAATAAGCTGCCTGGTAGATCGGTTAGCATGTTTTCTTAAATTTTGTTAGATTAAAATTATGAAATGTAAAACGTCTTGCCACTATCTGTTATATTCGCATTCATTATTTACCGAAATAATAAATTAAACACAAATTAAATGATGGATTTCCTTATTGGCAATTAACTCATAAATAATCCAAAACAATAACAATTTTGAATTTAAACATTTAATTTTTTACAATTTACTTCTTGTATTAAGACCAATATCGAAGGTCACGACACAAACAAAGGTAACGATTAAAGTTCTTACATTATTTATCCAAATTAAACCAAATACTGGTGTGTTCCAATCTTCGAACATATACTATTACAGATAATTTTCCCAGACTATCGATGGAAAACTGGTGTACGAGAGTAAAAGAAGTATATTTGGGGTATTCGATCTCTCGCGCCTTCAGCTGACTGGATAGTAAGTACTCCCTTTCATACCATAAATCATTTAATTGAATGGCGTGAGAAATACTCTAGTCAACATCTTCAAAAACGTGAAAAATTAAAATAAAGGTCCTAAAAATATGAGCGATAGCTCATTGGATTCGGAATTACCTGTAGAAAAATGTTTTTGAAGGAAAAGTGTGCAGGCAAAAAATTGCAATTGTTATTAACAAAATAAGATGAAAAAAAACAGATGTTTATGTTTTTGTTAATAACTCGAAAAATATTAATATTTAAGCAATTTTGAAAAAAGCTCGTTAAAGAGGAGGAAATTTCCGATACAAAAGACCCTCCTCCCGGAACTCTATCTCCATTATTTATAATTTTAATTTGACGTTGAAAATGGGGCTTTGAGCGGCTTTTACGGCATGCGCGCGTTACCGCTAAACGGTGTTTATCAGATAAAATATTTTTTTTATGACATAAAATGTTATTTTAAAAATTTGAAAAAATTCCAGTATTTTTCTAACACTTGAAAGAATCTAAATCAGTTGGAAAAAACATTTTATCACTGTTTTTCAAAAAGTTATTCAATTGTTAACTAACAAATTTTTTCCTAATCTCTGTTGACATAAACAATGGGATAAAAGTTATAAAAAATTGGCCTAAAAATTTGAAACTTCGTGGAGCCTTTTTCATATGTATACTTTACAAGATCCTGCTGTCTCTGGTAATAGTAAATGCTGGAAGATTTTAATAGGTATTGTCTTTGTGGGTAATATCGATATAATCGATAATGTTGATAACGGTATTGCTAAAAACATCTGGTATTTTTTTGGATATGAGGTTTTTTGTAATTTTGTTGAAATACGACCACTTATATTGTGAATACTTTACGCGAATAATAATAAGCTAATACATATCAAAAGGTTAAACTGATATATCTTGATTTAGAAAATATTGATGTAGTAACAATCGATACGCAATGACACCAATCCGCCGTGGCAATATTTGCATTTGTCTTTTGTCTATGGGAGGATATGCCCAGCTATACCTCAAATTAGCGATGCAGTTCTACTTTTTGTTTTTCTTTAAAATACCTGTCTACATCTCTGTTAGAATTGCCAACCGTTACATATTTTAACATTTGTATTTATAGATGTAGATAAAATATACTCTCGGTTTATATAATACAGTTATTGTTATTTTTGTTTAATTAGTTTACACGAGAATAAGGCAAGTGAAGTTAAACGGATTCATCATTCATTAAAGCACAATATATTTCCTGTAAAAACACCAAAAAGCATATTTTAACTATTGTTTTCAACACTCTTACCTTCTATTAGGTTTGACATTGCAGTCTTTACGTCTCGTTCTCAACATATTCATAGGCCGGGACATGATGCTATAAAAACTTCAGCCTAATGGGAATTTTTCAGTGGCACTTAAAATGGCAGTGACATATTAATTGTTTATAAAATCATTGATCACGAATAAACAATTCTCTCAAATATATTAAATAGAGTATCTTCCGTAGGAATGTTTATTTTCCTTTGAGTTTAAATGTTTTGGCAACTCCAGCTGAAAATAGATTTATATCAATTCTTTTATTCTGTATTATTTAAATAATTCTAAAGATATCTTGTATTAACATATTCTATCTCTCATACTGTTACAATAATACCTATACGCATGCGGAAAAGTGTACAAAAATGAATTATTTGAAAGAGTATTGTTTAGAGATTTTTTTTTCGTATATAATATCATAAGAAAGAAAATTTTGCCGGCAAAATTTTCGACTGGTATGAAAGTTTGTTGCTTGGCAATTTACGCGAATGAAATTTTTACAAAATCACGAGACGTTAGTCGAGTGATTTTGTCAAAATTTCATGAGCAAAAATTGCCAAAAAGCAACAAACTTGAATAAAACCAGAAGAAAATTTGGCCGGGAAAAAATTTTCTCTCGAATGGTAATCGACAAGACTATTTCACGAGAAAAATAAGACAATATCAACGAAACATAATCTTCAATGACGTTTGTGAAACTGACAACTATAGAAATACCAGACACCTTAGTAACGGATCTGTCATAATTTTGTCAAAGGTAATACCACGAGTCCTTAAAATTTTATCGATAAATTTTTAGTTTCCACGAAAACTTTTTTATTTGACAAAAATACGAAAACAAACTGAAATGTGATAAAATCACGAGTCCGTAGGACGAGTGATTTTACCATATTCAGTTTGTTTGAGTAGTTTTGCCTAAAATAAAAAAGTTTGAGTCTGGAAAATAAAAATTTATCTAGTAAAATATTACAGGACGAGTGGTATTTGAGAAGATTATTTTTTTAACCATTCTGTACAAAAACTACTTTATTTAAAAAACTTCCTAGAACAACTTATATTTCATAATTAACACAAACGAAATGCCGTTAGCCCCCCTATTAACTTATCCTGTACACTAGATAGTATTGTCAGTTGTCGTGAGCGTCGTGAAAACAGGGTTATAATTTGAATAAATATTTATTTTTATACCTATTTATACAATTATATTATTAAAGAGAAAATTACCAAAATAAAAATTATTAGGTAGGTATATCTATTTAAAGTTTACCTACAAGACCACATTTGCCTGTAGGCATATAAAAGTTTTAAATGCATGCAGAACCAGGAAGCAGGTTAGTTTTAAAGTACCTACATATTTGATTTTTCATTATCGTTTAGATGAATTGAATTGTGATAATAATAATAACAAAATATATTTCAGAATATTTAGATAATATAAATGAATGTTGATTTATAGTAAGGTACTTATAAACAAGAAAATAAATTGTTCAATATTGTTATTGAATTTTTGACAGTTCTATAATTTTATCAATACTAGTAAAACCACTAGTCGTTTTATCAATATAAACCGGAATGATTGGCTAGATTTAACATAAAACATTGAAGATTAAGCGTTTTCATTGGACGAAATCACAAAATTGTGATATTTTGACAGGTGAAAAAAATAATCAGTTAAAATTAGTCTAGTGAAATAGTCACTTAAAAATTCTTTGCCAAATGCAATGGAAAATTTCTTAAATCTAGTAATTTGAAATCATCACATAAAGATTAACCAATTTTCAACCACCAATACATGTTTTAACAAATCACTTACCAATGTATGGATTGGAAGAAGTTTTTAAAAACTTTAAAAATCTTAAAAAATAAAGGCATTCATAAAAAAATGAAAAAATCTGTTAAATAGAGTAAACAGCAAATCGTGAAAAACGAAAATAATCCCAAAAAATTGTGTAAAAAACTAAAAATTAAAAAAAAAATAGAATTAAACTAAAAGGCTTAATAAGAAGATTTTAAAAACCACAAAATATCGGAGATATAAAATGAAAAATCTTGCTAAAAATTATAAATCTGGAAAATACTGGAAATATGGTAAAAAGTAAAAAGGAGAAACCCGTGAAAAAGTAGTTAAAAATTAAAGACGACGGAAAAGTTCTTAAATATTGGATAAAATCGTCACGAATGAAAACAATTGCAAAAAATTAAGAAACGCGTTAATAATTGGAATATGTAATTAAAAAAAATATATATTATCGTTAATAATTTAAAGGGTCTTGAATAACTGGAAAAAATTATTGAAAGTTTATAAAAATCCTATAAATTTTTTGACTATTAAAATTGGAAAAAATTGTATTAAACTGAAAAAAAAGTTAGTTTTAATAAATTAGAAAATATCAGAGAAAAATAAAAATTATCTTAAAAAATAAAAAATTAAATCCTAAAAATTGGAAAAACCAATAACAATTTAAAGGAAAAATGGAAAAAATCGTTAAAAATTGTAAATAACCATAAAAACAAGGAATTAGTTGCTAAAAATTGTAAAAATCCATAAAGAAATAAAATTAATTGTAAAAATGAAAAAGAAATAAAAAAACCTTTAAAACTGAAGGGGACCTTAAACAACGAGAAAAAAGTAAAAAGTTGTAAAACCCGCTAAAAATTAAAAAAAAAATCCAAACAAATAAGGCAGAACTGTTAAAAAGTAAAAAAATCGTTAGAAAAAAGAACTTCCCTAAAAATGGGAAAAAAAATCTGCAAATCTGAAGATAATCGTAAAATATTGAAAAAAAAAGGGTGTGGCAGTCAGTGGGACTGCCGGAAGAAGTTATACTTCTATGCACGCGACCGGATTCATAAATTTTTATACGAATGATATAGCAAAATCATTATCATTATTATCATATTCGTGTTCAGCGACCTCAAAAACCTCCTAGTACCGAGTACACACTCATTTTGTATCAAATTTGCATAACATTTCCGTCTTAAGTACCAGGTGTTTCGGACACCATCGCCATTATCATGCCGAGTTCCAAGTGTAATTTTGTACAGAATCTGTATAAAACACCAGGAGAAGAGGTAAATACTCTAGGCACCAAGTGCCGTGGAGAATTTCGACATCATGATATTCGTGTTCATCGACCCCAAAAACCCTGGGTACATAAATTGAACCCATTTGGAATACTTACCGAGTTGTAATTTTTCTATCTATTGTCTGTTCGGAATGCACTTTTCGACTATTCTTAAAAACTCTGTTTATGTAGCCAACAACCTCAAAAGCATAGTGCAGGATTTAATGCAACCATGTGACGGTAGTATGGACAATACTCATTACTGAATATTATTATTAATATAAAATACTAAACTTTATATGTTTACTTACGTGACAGAATTATAAAATAATCTGTCAAACACAATGTAATACGTCACTATGATATTCCAAAACATTAGCTCAGACTGTTTTTTGTATATCTATCTCTTTTCAATGTACTGAATATTTAAACGGTATTTAAAGGACTTATAGTTATGACTAATTATGTGGTAAATATTTCATCTTTGTTTTTACCGACCAATATACCTTATATGTGTTTCTGTCTCTCTCTTACTCAGACCATTACATATGTAATGATTTTTTCATTTAACCCCACACAAATCAAGTGCATGAATAGAAGTATAACTTTAAAATTTAAAAAATCGTATAAACTTGATGCAATCTAAATATTTTAAGTATTGAAAAAAAAAACAAAGAATTGTTGAAGTATCTTGCAAGAGCAAAAATCACAAATTTTTGCTTTGTTCTCTTACAAATCAAAACTAACATTACAATAATGATTGATTTTAAAATATCGCATTTTTGTAGTGTTAGATACGAAGTTGTTTCTTTCGTTTTTTTATGGTATACGGTATATGACAGAGACTGATTTTATATTAATTTAAGGTTTTATATTCAAACGTTCATCTCATTCTCTTTAAAGTAGTTTTCTTTGGTATAGTCCATTTCACCGATTTTGGCCGATGACAGAAATCATACTCGAAGTAAATTTAGAGTTACATCTCTCTCAGATACAGGCAAGTTAGAAATTTAAATGAGGACGTTTGTTTTTTAATAGAACACTTACGTAACTGCATCTTGTTTCACCGGTAGATAAAAAGTACGGAAGTCTTGACTTAATTCACATTCCTAGTAACCGTCATGTACGGCTCGTTGTTGAAGGGTTGAATTTAATAATTATTAATGTCATATTTTTGTAGATGTCAAACCACACTGATAGTTTCAGAAACTTACGACCTAATTTAGAAAAAAAACTCTCCGCCATCGGTAACTTGGATGACAGTTTAATCTTATTTCGGGGGTTTTAATATCAAATTGGCCAAAAACGATAAAATGGACTATAGATACACATACGTGTAAATGTTTTCTTCAACCGGAATGGTCTTCAGCATGTCAGTTGTTACAACCTTTTGTATGTTTTTTAAACTCCCGAAATGTGGGTATTTTTCAGTTTAGTACTTCAGTCAGGTAAATAAGCGAGCTTGTGAACAACACGAATGCCGTTTCAGGTTAGAAATTTTGTGACGGAGAGAGCAATGTAATATGGAGCAGCATTGTCATGAGAAGTATTCTTTTCTCTGGAATGTTACTTGATTACCCTTTTTCTGTGCCTTTTAAGATCATCTTTATAGAAAACTTAGTTGGCAGTTTGTCCCGAAGAAACAAATTCTGTGCAAAACTCATTGTTTTTCTACTATACTTAATATACAATAAATATAAAGGGCTATTTATCTGAAAAACCAATAAGACATAAATTTCAGTTGAGAACATAAAATATTTGTCTGTCTTGGCATTGTACCAGTAAACCATAAGAAAAGTACTTTGTGCTTAACGATTATACAATAGGAGATAGCTACAGGCCCCAAAGTTTTTTTTTATTAATTTGGGATTTAAGGGCCTGCAAGTTAGGACGAGTGGGTAAGACGTGAGAAGGTAAGGAGTTCCATAATCTGGAGACCCTGGGGATAAAGGAACGATCGAATCGATTCGTTCTCGATGTCGAACATTGAACAGTATAAGGGTGCATGGAGTTGGCACGTCGCGTTGCTCTGGCTGGTCTGGCAAGTGAAGGCATTATAGAGCGGAGTTCTTCTGAGCAAAATCCGTTTATGTATCGGTAAAACAAGGAAAGATCAACCATTGCTCTTCAGTGGGATAATGGGGCTACTGTTGTCGTTTATTAGTCGAACTGCTCTTCTCTATATTGCATCAAGAACTCCGAGCCTTGACGAAGCCGCCGAAAATCCATACATGCGAGCAGTATTCAAGATTAGGCCGTATTTGGGCTTTGTAAAGAGTAGCTAGGTAAGTTGGATGGAGAAAAATATTTCCGTGCTCTAAACAGAAAGCCTAATTTCTTTCCTGCTGCAGTTGCAATGGATGCAATATGTTCGTTCCATAGTAAGTCCTGGGAGATCGTTATACCAACCAGCGTAATGAAGTCGCCCGCTACCAGTGTCTGATCGTTAATTGTAATGGATGAGTCGCATGTTTGCCTCTTGTTGGATCGGCAACATGTCTTTGTCTTGGAAGCGTTAAAATTAACAAGATTCTTTCTTCCCCACTTGTCTACAATTCTCAAATCTTGATTGAGAGAAGCCGTTGTGGATCTTCTGTCCTCTTCCAGAATATCTAGAGGTATGGAACGGTTGTGCGCGTTGCTACAGTGTAGGTTGCTATCATCTGCAAAACCATGTAGATCATTAAGTAGGAGCTAGAGCCGATCCTTGGGGAACTCCAGCGTTGATCTTGTAGAGGTTGGAAGAATATCCATCTACAGCAACTTGGATGTTCCTGTTGGAGAGAAAGTTCGATATCCATCTGCAAATGTTTTGCGAGAGTCCGTATGAAGGCAGTTTGTTCAAAAGAGCCGCATGCCACACTTGATCAAATGCTTTTGGGATGTCTAGTAATACTATTTGAGTCTCCCCATAGCGGTGGATGGCATCACTCCAGACATGAGTTACATATGCTAGTAGATCGTCTGTTGACCTTTGTTGGCGAAAACCATATTACCTGTCACTTAAAAGGTTGTGTGTCCCAAGGTAGCTCAGGATCTCTTGATTGACGTATTTCTCCATAGTTTTGCTAATAACAGATAGAAGAGCTATAGGTCTGTAGTTAGAAGGCTGGGTTTTACAGCCTTTCTTGGGGACTGGTTGTACTCGAGCAGTTTTTCAGGATTCTGGAAAAATACCAGTATCATATGATAGTTGAAATAGCTTAGTGAAAACTGGCGCTAGTTCCGGAGCACAACATTATAAGAGTAAAGCAGCTATTTCATCAAGGCCGCTTGCTTTGGTGGTATTTATAGTTGCAACTATCTATTATCTAGGCAAAATAAAATTGATCAGTTAAATTGGTGTCTTTAACAAGTAAACTGGACAATTGGTAAAATGTTTTTTTTTCTTGGAGGATACCAGAGAACGTGACCATCGAATTGGGTGCTCAAAGCTTCTGTAAGACGAGAGACGCTCCTGATTAAGAGATTTATTTTAACAAATCCAGAAAGAACGTTTAGGGAGGTATTATGCTAAGAACAGAATGTAATTATTACCACTTTAATAAACTTTAACTTTCGGAGGTATGATAATTAGTGCTAGCACCAATCGTTAAGCTTTGGTGTTCTGTAATTGGGGATAATTGTATCTATTTATCATAATGCACCTCCGGACCTCCGCATAAAATCTGAGAGTCAAGAGAATATCTTGAAACGAAAAATGTTCTATACAGTTTTAAATTAGCCTTCATGTTCATCCTATCATACAATTGTGTGATCAGTTCAATAAAAGATTCAGACCTCGTCTAAACAATGCAGGAAATATCTCACAGCTTATTGATATAGCATTAGCAAAATAGGAAAACATACCCCAAGACAGCGTTGCTGTTCGGAAGGTAAAAAGAAACTTGCAAGAAATGCAGTAAGTAATAGTGTAAAACGGAAAGCAATTTGTTATCAAGCTAAGAAACCATCAAAATTAATAATTCGAGAATTGGAATCAAATAATTTTGCAGAGAACATAAACTCAAAAGATAATAATCAAATAAGACAAAATATTTATGTGGCAAGAAGAAAAATCTTGCCAATATTACCTATGTAAAACCAAGAAGAGGTGTTTAATACTGTTCATGAGTTACATCTTAGTTGAAGAAGTTTCTTATGGTGGCATATCACCATATCAGGCCAAAAGATAATTATATTTTCCTATTTTTCTAATCTAACATTTTTGTGTAAGTATTTTGATAAACACTATTGGAAAGATCGAGTTTTATTAAACGATGAGAAGTTTTTGACTATACATTACATTGTAACCTATGAAATAAACAGTGAAGTTCGAATTTATAGTATAGTAGGTCCATACTTCAAGCATATAATGATTTTGCTAAATCATTCTCATACAAATTTCTAAACCCGGGTGCGTGCATAGAAGTATAACTTCTACCGGAGTACCACTGACTGCCAAACCCGTTTTTTTTTATTTAACAAAATCTATCTCCATTATACTAAAAATAAACATAGTTTAAAAAAACAAAAAACACGGTTTAAAGCACATCGAACTAAAAATAATTTTTAAAACAAACTTAAAATAATAATGAACAAAAACTATTAGTATTATTGTAAAAAAAGCGTGGACGCTTTATGTCATTTTTTTCGTAAATCGAACGAATATGTATATTAAGAAATGGAGAATTGTTTAAACCTTTTAATACTAATCCAAAGTAGAGAATTGTGAGAAAATTTATGTTCATAATCAACACTGACTTTAAGGTAAAAACCCAATTATCTGTATGTATTATCTCTAAGACCTAAAAATAATATTGCCAGTAGAGTAAAATAATACCATTATCCTAAAGAAGACGCTGTGCGTCGAAACATGTCGTGGTAGTTTAGTATAATAGTGTAGATTTTTAAGTGATTGTTTCATTTCGGCGTATTGAAATTGGTCCGTGTGGCAATGGAATTCGTCCGCTTAAGGTAATCTTGCTGATAAGCAAAATAATCCTTCGTTTTATGACCATGAAATTCGTCCGGTAGGACCATGAAATTCGTCCGCCTATACTTAATACATTATAATGAAATTGGTCCGAACAATTATCTTAGAATAATACAGAGATAATAGAACAGTTTTGTTGATGCCTAATATAAAGTTGGCAACAAGTTCCGACATCAGCGCGCCATTGTCCTATGGTAGAAGCTCATCAATTTAAAAATGGGCGGGATATACCAGCACATCTATAAACTATTATAATATATTGGAATACATACGCTTATATTTAAAATCTTATATTCTTACTGTGAATATATAAATTTTAAAATATAAGCTATATATTTTCATACTAGTAGAAATAAAATCAAAATAAAACAAGGATTAATAATAATAGTTTTTATTTGAACACAGAAAATATTTAATCATAAGAAAAAATAAATACAATAATGAAAACAATTTTTATTTATAAAAAAAAATATTTTAAAAAGAACATTAGTAAATCAAACATAAAAACAAATTTTAATAAATACAATTTGTATTTGAACACAAAATCACATTTAATCATAAGAAAAAATAAATACAATTATCAAACCAAATTTTATTTAAAAAAAAACAGGTATTTTAAAAAGAGAACAGTTTATTTAAAATAAAAAATATTCTGTAAAACAATATTTATTAAAAAAATAAAAATACTTTCTACTCAGAATAACAGAAGCGCATCTTTTAAAATATCTGTTTATCTATAAACTAAAATATATACATTTTGAAACTTAAATTTAATAATAAACAACATAGTTATAACTTAAATACTAATATCACAAAAAAGGTAGATTTTATACTATTATCACACAAACAGGTACAAGTTAAATTATTGCCGCAAAAATATTAAAAGTGACCAAAATAATAAATGATAGATAAATTATAAATTGTAAGGTACAAAAAAGTTTAAAATTTGCTTATAGTTACAAATATATTATGTACATATTACACTAATGTCACAGAAATGCACGATAATCATTACTTTTATAACAAGTTAAATTTTATATTAATTTAACGAAATAAGAATTAAAATTTACATTACACATTGCACAAATTACATATTTAATAAACACATGAAGCTCCTTATTACGAAAATGTTTATCATAAACAGGATTGAAATACCCACTTTTACAATCTTCAACACAACATTTATATCTAAAATAACCTGGTAGTCACATGTTTAAATCTATTCACTATACTTTTGCACCCTTTTTACGCTAAAACTACCTTCAATTTATATTAAACTAAAACCACTTTCACTTCCCTGTCACTATGCCGCCATTACTGTTTTTTCGCGCTACCAGCTGATCAGATTTTGCTGGTTTAGTTCCCATTTTCACCACTACAGAATGCGATTGCGCCTTATGGGTTGCGCACAAACACGTTGGCGCCTTTGGGCTATGTTTCAAAAAGTCTCTTAATTTGTCTATGGAATAATATTTTAGCATTTAGCATCCCTGTTTCGACATCAACTAGTACAGTGTTTGGTTCAAAAAACACGTTTAATTCGGTAATTATCGATTCCTTAATTAAATGAAGTAAGATTTCATAAGTAGCTTGTTTCTTATCAGGCAGAAGACAAAATACCAGTGGGACGTAAATTCCATTTTCCAAACCATGTATAGAATAAAATTGGTAGAAGTGTTGGCAGCAGTATGAAAAAGTGCCATCCATGTAAATTCTATTTAATTTACATAAGATATTTACTTTAAAAGAAAAAACAACTATTTTTGATCTAAAATCGTTAACCAAAACAAATTTTTCTTTCCTATGTTTTTTAATGCTGGTTGAATTCACATATCTTTGAATTTCGTCGATATTTTTTGGCAAAGTTAGTTGCTGTTTTCGTCGTGCATAGTACATACTTTCCCTAATTCGTTTTATATCTTGAGTTCTTAATGATTCGCCTTCCTGGGATTTCATAATTTCCGATGTTATTATTTTTCGAGGCCTTTCTGATATATCATCGCATGCTCTTCTTTTGCATGATGTGCTTAATTTTTTCCGCTGGATTTCTTGTATATTTACTTCATGGTTGTGTTGGGAACTTTTTATTTTTGTCACTACAAATTCTTTAGTAAAAAATTGTGCACTGCATCCTTTTGTTGAAAAAACCTATTGGTCTTCTCCACTGGTTAATTTCAATTTATGCTTAAATTTAAAATCATTTAATAAAAGCATTACTTTTTCACGTTCACTAACAATTTGTTCTAGCTTATTTATTATGAAAGATCAATTTTTGTATTTTAGCCGTTGATAAAAATTTACAACTGATCTATTTGTCAATGAAAATCGAGCTTCTTTACATGCATATCCCCTCTCTTTACACCCCCACTAATTTCACCTCATTTATATATTATCTTATCTGTTTACAGAAATGTAATTTTCTTAATAACTTAAGCCTCTTATCTCGAAAATTTTACCTACAAATTTACATGCCAATTGAGCACAACGGATGGATTAAGATAATACCATTTCTTAAATGGTTTTTTCAAAATTTACCAATCGATTTCTGTAATCTAATTTAATGTTATATTATAATTAAACTAAATATATTTATTTTTTAAAGTATGTATTATTCTAATGCATTATGATCATACGAACATTCAAAGTTAAAAATTAATGTTGAAATATGAAAGCGGACGAATTTCATTGTGGCATCGGACGAATTCCACGATGTATTTTAATCCCTAAAATTTAAGCGGACGAATTTCATGGTGCCATAAAATGGGACGGACCAATTTCATTGCGCCCTTTCATTTATTTAATATTTTACAAAACCTAGAACTACAATGTAAAAATACAAATATTGATACGTAGTACGTTTCGCACTTCATTCAATTTAATTTAGCACGTGCCATGGTTACCTTTTAGCCTTTCTAATTGTAAGTTTATAAGAGGAGAGTAGATTGTTAAAAATAATAAGTAAATCAAAGTCGTAAACGCACTATATATTATTAGTTCTTTGCTGAATAAGATGTTGGGTACAAATTGAAAGATATGTTTTTTCAGATTCTTATTTATACAATTTCTTTTAACATATAGGAGAGAATTTTTATTTAAATTTTACGTACCTTTTTGTATAGATATAAACTTAATTAAGAATTTTTATTAAATTTCATATTAGACAACACATACATATTTAACTACACAAAACTTATTATTATGTAGTCTTATATGAAAACTATTCAGTTTTAAATATTATTTGCACTTAACTAAAGCTTTATCTTGGCACTATCAATTTATCAATACAGAAATTTATAATTTTGTTTCACTATTATTTTTTACGATTCGTGTTTCGCAAATTCGACCGAACTGAAAACTGAATTACTCACTCTTATATGTTTATATCTTTGAAATCTCGATGCTAAATATATCAGATATTTATTTTTGGGCCAGAGTAAACAGGTTTCTAGAAACCTTAACTCTTAAAACGAATGCGAATAGAGAATAGAATGGAGAATTTTATATGATTTTTTTAAGTAGGTCAAATTTTTAAGGGGTAAGATGTTGATAATTAACTTACGGAGTATTTTTTGAATATAAACTTAGTTCAGATGCATTATAAGATTTTGAATAAAACACATCTTCTCTTTTCATTCTATATTCTTTTTTTTTAATTAGCAAAAAGAATAGGGTTTGTTTCCATTTTTAATAATTTTAATTTTACATGTTCGTGCCTTAAGAACTGATTAAAATAATATTTTAAGATAGTTTTAGCAGTCCTAATTGGTTTGTCGATTGTGTAATGTTCTTATATACCTATACTTTATATATACTTTTTAGTTTCAAATTATGCCCCCCTCCTCTTATTTCATTGGTCAATGAAAAATGCTAACAGCTGATTGAAAAATTACTTACCACTAATCTCTTATGTTATTGGTCGATGAAAAATGCTAACAGCTGATTGAAAAATTACTTGCGATTTAGTTTTAAGGGTTATGTGACTTAAAGCAGTTACGACTGTGGTGAACATGATTATAAGCAATTTTATTAGGTTATCTATTTGTACTTTGTACAATAAAATAGATAACCTAAAATAGCTAAACTCAACGAATAATTTTAAATATATAGGACTATTAAAGAATAACAGAAATTAATTAATTAGTCGTCTTATTAAAAAAGGCATATTATTAATCATTAATCAAAAAATAAAACTTTGGAGAATAAAGACAATTTTTCAAAAGATTGTAGTCGACGTACATGTTATAATTTTTTTAAAGAAAATAGGATTCTAACGTTAGAAAAGATTAAATTAAGTAACACACCACGAAGAATATAAATATGCTTAGAAATTCTACAATAAATTTTGTCCAACAAATTGAATATACGAAGCATTATTATGAAATTGAACTTTGGTAAAATAGACTATTGTGTATGTCCTAAAAAGTAGGAAAATAAGAAAACAAGTCGTTCAAGGGAATGGTTTAAATGGTCATTAGAGATAAAAAACGCTCTATTAAATGAGAGTGTGAAAATGCACCCCACCCCTTTCAGTTTTTTCATTGTCTTTCGAAAATGATGAAACATTTTTGCAAGTCATACGAAGTTTTTTGCAGAGAATTGAATTTCCCTTTAAAAAAATATATTCTAATTCCTTATAGGGTTCAAGGTAGGTATACGAATCGTTTTATACAGGGTGTTAAAGAAAATAGTCTTAAAATGAAATAGGTGGTAGTATGGCCCAAAATATGCAGAAAAGCATCATATTTGAATTATCTCTTTATTCATATTCAAAATATGGTTTTCTTATCAAATTAGGCTGTTGTTTTATCTAGATATTATTTATAGCCATTATTTAATTGTTAGTAAACAATTTTACAAATTTTCGCTATACCTGTTCACAGAAATATTGAATTAACTGATATGCAGTTCAGTCGTGGGAATGGTAATGTGAAGGAAACGCTACCTCTATATATAGACGCTTTCCCTAATCGCCACATGGCTTCAGTTCACCAAAGGTTGTGTAATACGGGTACATTTGGGAAACTGTCCCTTAATTCCTGGAGACCAAGGTCGGTGTCCACCTCTGAGACAAGAGAAACAATTTTGTCACGAGTAGAAGTGAATTCAGAAATTTGGGGAGAGGCGAGCAAGTGCTCTGCCAGCACTGAGGCCACATATGGCTCATTGTACATCCTCCCGTTGTGTCGAGATATCCACACCTCAGGCTGTCATCAGGTTCTTATTATTGATGTGAGTCCCAAGATATTTAAATTTGTTGGTAATGTTGAATTTATGCTCACCTTGCTGTTCCTCCATCAAAAAGCATGGTTTTAGAACCTATTTACAAATCCAGCAATTGCGCATGCTAATAAATTAACTGAGGTTGGAAAAGTTCAAAATATGGATTAATTGCAGTTAGTGAACAGTACCTCCTGCGCCAGAAATATTCTAAAAAATGGACTCTTCATGTACTACTGGTTGCCATGGAAGTTATGAATACAGAAAATTAGTTATAAATTGCTCTGGGTTTTGTAAAGAATTCATTGGGGTCAATTGAGATATTGTGAAAGAAGTCGTGATTACGATTTTTTCATTGATGAAAATAGTGGAATAACATTCGGAAATATTACCGAAGGATTCGAACATGTATTTAAATTGTACACAAATAAAATTTACTTATTTTAATTTTTATTTATTAACGGAAAATGCAATTTTTACAAACATACAAGAAAAAAGTGTAAACAATATGTGAGAAAAAAAGTCATTAAAAAATACTCTATGATAAATTACATCTTAATTTTGTTTTGAAGCTTCCCAATGGATCATGAAATACATCTGGTTGTGAATGATAAGAATTGTAAAGGCTTTGCATACAAGCAAAAGGGCCACAGTAACTGTAGTTACAAGAGTGATGTGATAATCAATGTAAAATGGTTGATAGTTACTTGTAATACAAGAGCATTTACTCACGTTCAAACTGAGGCAGTTGATATCTAACCAATATGACAACCCATTCTGATCTCAATCAAATATCACTAAATCTAAATATATAAAACTTAAAGGTGAATGACTGATATAGTGATCTATCAACGCACAGCCCAAACCACTGGACGGATCGGGCTGAAATTTGGCATGCAGGTAGATGTTATGACTTACGCATCTGCTAAGAAAGGATTTTAATAAATTCTACCCCCAAGGGGATGAACGTTTGTATGAAACTTTGTCAATTTTAAACTGATCGGGTTGAGACTTTGCATGCATATAGCTACTATGACGTAGGCATCCCCTAAGAAAAGATTTTGATAAATTCCACCCGTAAGGGGATAAAATAGTGGATGAAAGTTTGTATAAATCTTCTTAGATTTTCGACTCATTGAACTGAAATTAAAGATTGGAGCTACTATGATAAAGACGTCCACTTAAATACGATTTTGATAAATTAAACTCCCCTGGTTATAAAATAAGGGATGATGGAGGATGTAAATGTATTAGTTTGAACCTATCAGTACCTAATGGAACGAATAAATTTAAGTTCTAAATGTTGACAATAGATGGCGTTAGTAGTATTTTAAAACACGCTATCGTTGTGTTTTCACTGAGTTACATATACCCGATAATGAATTGCCGCCGTATCTTATACTACATACTATACTTAAATATTTCTAGCGGATTACTTATGTTATATTTTTAAAATGGCTAAAGCAAACCTGAACGTTAATGGAGAAGTTAAAGAATGTACTGTCGTTCCTATTGTTGGTGATGGTGCATGTTTGTTTCGTGCTCTCTCTTATTTAATATACGGAACAAAAGATAGAGCGATGGAGATGCGTTGAGAAATTGTCAGATAGATGGTTAATGACTGGAGCAAGTTTTCAATTATGACTCACGACAGGAATGGTGATAAATACTTAACACCTGACGAATATTAACTGGGTGTGCGAAAGGGGAAACTGTATTTATACCACAAATCCCATTAATACTGAATGATATCACGTTCGATTTTAAACGATTACAGTTTCCCCTAAAAGTATGCTTTGCCAAGACACTAAACAAGTTTTAGGGGCAAACTCTCAAATTTGCGGGTATTGACTTGAGAGAACATTGCTTCTCTCATGGCCAGTTTTATGTTGCTTGCTCACGAGTAAGTTCACCCAGTAGCTTGATAGTTTTAGCGCCTAATAACAGATTAGTTAAGAATATTTTGTACAACGATGTTTTGTAGGTTGTAGGCCCTAATTTTTTACACACGCTAATAGTTATTTTTGGTCCTCCGTCCAGAAACAATACTATTAATTACTTCAAAATCGTCCGGAAAATGGCAAAGTAGCTTTTAGATTATCTAAAGAGATGGCGCTATGAGTTTAAATTTTAAGTCATCAAAAATACATAATGAATAATACAAATTTTAATTAAATTTATTTAAAAACTGCGTATAATATACTAAACTTACCTATAACTTTTTCTAAAGATAAGCAGGATTCTAATTTACATTTAATTTCTCTCACAACTTGTATTTTAAAATTTGACATTTATGTCAATTTATGAAAATAGTTCATTCTCTCATCTTTATATAAACATCTAATCTTGTATGTCACAAAGTAAAAAGTTTTTGAACTTGTTGTGTTTGCAACATATGTTAATTAAAACACTAATAACTGCTGAAGCTAAACACGTATATTAAGTATTAAACAAGTTATTACACAATACACAACATCACAACTATAATATTTAACATCCAATGTGGCGCTTATATCTGTCGGCTGTCTTCTAGTCAGTGGTCTTAGTTCAGGTAGCACAATCAGTCAAGTCTTGAACATAACAGAACTTTTGAAAATATTAAAAATTAGTCGGACCAAAAAATAGTGTGTGTTACACGTCCGAAAAATATTTTGCAAGTGCTCGTATTGTTTCGCCTCGGTGCTACGCATCTCGGCTACACAACTTTACTCGCTCTTGCAAAATGTCATTTTCCGCCCTTGTGTCACAAATAACTATTTCGGACGTGTAACACACACTATTTTTTGGTCCGACTAATTTTTAATATTTTCAAAAGTTCTGTTATGTTCAAGACTTGACTGATTGTGCTACCTGAACTAAGACCACTGACTAGAAGACAGCCGACAGATATAAGCGCCACATTGGATGTTAAATATTATAGTTGTGTTGTTGTGTATTGTGTAATAACTTGTTTAATACTTAATATACGTGTTTAGCTTCAGCAGTTATTAGTGTTTTAATTAACATATGTTGCAAACACAACAAGTTCAAAAACTTTTTACTTTGTGACATACAAGATTAGATGTTTATATAAAGATGAGAGAATGAACTATTTTCATAAATTGACATAAATGTCAAATTTTAAAATACAAGTTGTGAGAGAAATTAAATGTAAATTAGAATCCTGCTTATCTTTAGAAAAAGTTATAGGTAAGTTTAGTATATTATACGCAGTTTTTAAATAAATTTAATTAAAATTTGTATTATTCATTATGTATTTTTGATGACTTAAAATTTAAACTCATAGCGCCATCTCTTTAGATAATCTAAAAGCTAATTTTCCGGCCTAGGCCGGAAAATGCCATTTTCCGGACGATTTTGAAGTAATTAATAGTATTGTTTCTGGACGGAGGACCAAAAACAAAATTAAAGCAGCAAAAACTATACCTTATTAATAATAATACTTCTTAACTTTCTTCTTAATCCTTATCCAAATAAATAAGCTATTTATCACAGGCACTTCTTTTTGAACAAAATTACCATTTGCAGTATTTTTTTTCAACCAATATGTAAGAAGTTTTTATACTTTTAAAATAATATTAGTCTAATAACACGCGCGCACAAATGTGCGGGGTGCGTGGAGCGATGAGCTGGTAGCACTCTGCTGCTGGCCGACATGACGCGTAGAGTCTTGAAAATTGAAGGATTAATTTTTTTAACTTCCCGCTAAAAAAAATTAATTTTTATTTTAAATCGGGAAGTTATTGGTTTCACCCCGTTTTTCGAAAATCGAGTTTTCATCGGATCTCAACGTTTTAAGGTCTTAGGAACCTCCCCTGACTATTTTTACGAGGGTGTCTGTATGTACGTGTGGATGTGTGTGTGGATGTATGTAAACCCCTTATAACTTATGAACGGCTTGACCGATCGGAATGAATTAAAAAGCACTCCAAATAGTTTCATCTAACTTAGATTCCCTGTAAGTTTAAACCGATTCGAGCTGGTAGATTTCGAGAAATTTCAAAATAACCGAAAAAAACAATTGGTAAAAATGATGTTTTTTGGGCATATCTTTTTGGCTATTGCATTGATCAATTTCATAACCTAATCAGCTCTCAAGCTTAAAAAGCCACGTTGAATGCCGTTTTGCAAATTAAAATCGGTTGATTCGTTCGTGAGATATCGTTGTCGAAAAATTTCAAAAAAAGTGTTTTTTTTTTCAATAACTTAGAGATTTTTTGACTAACCGATTTTGCACTCCCGGTAACGTTTTTAGGTCTCAAAAAACTGCGTCGAATGCCATCTTGAACATCAAAATCGAATAAGGCGTTAAAAAGTTATGGCTTCTTAAACATTTCAAAAAACGTCAAAAACGTCAAAATACGTCACGTTACTATAGCTTTGCGGTTACAACTAGCGGGAAGTTGGAAGGATGGCCTTTAAGGTCAACCTCTTTTCGAATTTTTTATTACGTAGTGGTGTACTAAGAAAGGATTTTTTTAAATTCCACTCCTAAGGGTTTAAAATTGGAATTGCAAGTTTGTATGAAACTCGGTGGCAAAAAACTAAAGTCCATGCGAACGAAGTCGCGGGCGGCCGCTAGTATGAAATAAATCTGTAAAAAAATAAAATAATAAAACAACTTTATCTATAATGTGGTGCGCCTATACAATTATTTTCTTTGCATTATGGTGTCCCTTAAAACCAACTAGAAATAGGAGGTAACTACACTTGCAGGTGGTAAAAATTATATAAGACATTATGACAAACACATGTGATAAAAGATATATGTTGGGTCGTTACAAAATTTTTATTGCTATAAAGTTGTTTCTGCAAAAATTACGACGAGGAAAATGTTGAAGATAATTTGTATGTTGGTGTTAAAAGTTCATTAAAAATAACAATAATATTTACAGATCGTTTTTTTATTACCATCTGCTTCTACAGTTTTTCTAATTGAAACTGTTTTACTATTCGCACATTTTTAAATGCTAACTTACTAAATCAACATTAGACATCACACAATATACAAATGTTTTTTAAGCTTTGTGTATATCAAGATGTATGCGTTTGTTTAATAGCAGTAACCTTGATTATGATATTTTAAATACTTTTGTGTCCCAATTTAAAAAACGTATGAGTCAATAACAACCTGGACCTGTTAAATAGAATGCGCTGTATACCATTGTTTTTGTTTCTTGTGAGTATTATTGTGTTGTCCCTAATTTTAATTTAATTTATATTTTATATTTCTTGTTCTTTTATATTGGTTGCACTTTTATGTAGGTACTATATTTGTTATGTTTTTGTTACTTCATCAATACATAGTATAAAACAAAGTCGCTTTTTCTGTCCCTATTTCCCTTTGTATGCTTAAATCTTTAAAACTACGCAACGGATTTTGATGCGGTTTTTTTTAATAGATAGAGTGATTCAAGAGGAAGGTTTATATGTATAATAACATGCATTAAGTAGTGGACAAATACTGTTATTTTTGAGATTTCTAAAGTGATGTCGTTAGTTATCAATTTTTATCCGCTTACATTGCAAACGCAGGCTGAACCCTTCGAGATTTATCAAAATAATGTACTAATTATTTGTACACATTGAAAAGGTCTACAGAAAACTCCGCGATGGTATATTTCTATCTCTTATGGATATCCCACAATAACATTTTTTTGTCATTTACTTTTTACGACAAATAATGACTAATTTTCGAAGCGATTTTAACCAATACAGCATTAATCCTTATCCAATTAAATAGCTTAAATACATTTTTGATTTAATATAGATCTATATGGTCCTTTACAGCACAAGATTTAAATGCATATTTTCGAAGATATTGCAGATTTAAAATTGCGGGACGTAGCGGTACTGGCCGACAGGGGCGGCGGCAACGGAGGCCGCGATTTTCCTTATAGCACTTTGAATTTTGTAGCGATCGGACGCGTTTATTACGAAATTAATCATTATAACGCCACCCTAAGGTGGCGCAGTTGAGATGTTATAAATTTACACCTGTAATTCTTACATAATAAAGTACTATGACGCCACCGTGAGGTGGCGCAGTTGATATCTCATATATTTAAAAGAGCCAAACTTACTTACCTAAGAACTATGACGCCACCGTTAGGTGGCAGGTGGCGCAGGTAATATATAATATACCTAACCGATAAATTACAAAGTACTATAAATAATAGTAAAAACTGGTAACTAACGAGAAATATGATAAAAAATACAAAGATTAATCGTAAAAATAAAAAAAAATTGGAAAAAACATTAGTGATAGGCGATGCGAAGTTCGGCGGGTCCGCTAGTTTATTATAAAGGGATTTTTTCCCGTAGAAATAAATATTTACCACAATTAGATAGCATTTTTCGTTCCAGGGTTATAGCGAGAATTTCCAAGAGTTTCTCATGGGCGCTTTTATAATATTTTTTTCTCAGCTTCCTATGTCCTATGTCCAGTGGTTTCTGAGATATAATCGCTAGCCAGCCTTAATAAAATACCCTGTATGTCACCTGTCCACGTTTTTTTGTCTGAAACAACTACATAAATTATTTTCTGAATTAAGCAAGCTTAGTCTTTCTGTAAGATTTGTTCATAACCATTTCGGTTTTTTACCACACTTAAGGCAAGAAATAACTGATAATCGTACAGATTATTTAGATTTATTTGAATTTTTTTACCATTTAAATTTGTTGCCTCTTTTACGGCAAAAAATAATTAGTCAGCGATTACCAACATCAAAGAACCTGTTTTTAATAAAGAAATTACGTTCAGACTTCGTTTGAATTTGTTTTATCGAAATTTCGATTCGTTACCAATTTTAAAACAAAAAATAACTAGATTTTACAAAAAGTTACTAATTAATGGTTTTTGTCTAAAACAAATAATACTTGGTCAAACTAAATGAATCTGTGACCTAAAGATGTGCACGTGGATAAACTAAATATTTTAAGGAAGCATATTTTCCGAAAATTTGTCGTCGATGTTTTCGCTTTGTGTTGTTATTGCAGTGAGATAGAACAGTGCTGCCAAATCAAATCAAAAACAAAAAAATATATAAAATTTATACAGAACTTCATCAATAGAACAGTAATACAAATATATTCTGATATGAATACTGCTTCGCCTGCTCTTGAAATCGAGATGGAACCGACACAATCTGACCATGAATTTTTTCGAGGAAAGACAGCACTAATCCTTCGAGTCTCTAAAAAATATTGAAAATGTTAATAATTTGTTTGTTTACAATTCTATATTTCTTACTGTACTTATGATCCAATCAACTTACAGAATAGATATTGGAATATAAAATTCAATTTAGTAGGTATCAAAAATAATTATAAATTTTTCCTAGACTTTTCGAAATCGAATCGAGACATGCATTATTATGTTACGAAATCGACACATGTGTTTTTAGTTTTTTTCGAAATCGAAATCGAGACAAGTCAAAGTCTCGGTATCGTCCCGTTTCGTGCAGCACCATTATGGTTAACGATTGTTATAATAAATGATATTGTAACCTTTTTTAACGGCAGATGGTTAATGCTCGTCTTAAGGTTCACCATTGCGAACGGCACTCAGTTGCTTGGTGGAGAGCGAGTGTGGATTCGGACGAGCTCAGTGAAAAGTTATCGAAATAAAAAAGGAATATATTTAATAATGTAATAAAAATTAAAAAGGGACAAAAAATAGAAAATGAAAGGAAAAAGTAAAAGAGAAAAGAAAATGGGCGCCACTTATTTTTTAATCCTAAGGATGGGGAAAGATAAGAAACACAGGTAAAAGGTAAAAAATATATCAATTAGATAAGATAACCCGGCAGATTATTATTTCTAGATTTGAAAATACACACTTTTACTTAGAAAATAAAAAAATAATTGTACTTACACTTTCTCTTACTTATCCTTATGGTTACAAGCAAAACTTGAAAATTTTTGATGAATCAAAATTTAGTTACTTTAAAAAACATATTAGATTAACTGAAAATATTGATCAACATACTCTAGAAAGGAAAAGAAAATATCTATTTAAAAAAAATTATTATTTGTTTAAATAATAAAAAATAGGGCAAACAAACAATAACATAAAGTCGGATATCTATATATAAATAGTAAAGACATTTTAAATAATCACCTTCGTGATCATTCCAAGATCATATTTTAAACACTAGGATAACAGCTAGGAATATAATATTGTTATTTCCGTGTACTGTGTTAAGCAAAAAGTGAATCAGATATATTTTGGGATTTAGACAAATAAATTATTGAAATTCACCTTTTGCTTTTTTATTAACTCGAGTTAAAAGAGTACTTACATATCTAGTTAAAGTTATTAAGCTTACAAAGAATAAATACAGGTAAAAATACAAAATAAAATACACCGCCTTTTTTCTTTAAAAATAAACTGAATACACTCATTGTGTTTTGCGGCTCACTTTTGAAATTTGATACGTAATTATTATTTTTATTGAATACAATAAAATTCAATCTCCAAAGAAATAAACAGTACTCTCATTTACAGTAAAGGTATAAAGATAAACTAAACTTACGCTAGCTTCTTAGTGTTTCAAAGATAATGTGAAGATTAGATCGCTTCATTCTCTCGGTAATAGGTACGGTACGATAATAATGTTAAATCTAGACTATTCTCTGGTCTCGATTAACAGGTAGCTTGAGAATAAACCATCAACTTAATCTTCATAATAATACGGTAACGAAATACTAATCCGCAGTCATAATTACTAGATATTTGAAGGAATTCTTAAAGATAACACTATCTGGAAATCTTCAGATAAAACCTTCAATCGGAACAAACGAAACTAGGCACTAGAAACACTTAATTACTTCGTGAGTTTAAGAAAAGAGAAAAAAAAGCGGAAAACTGAAACCGTTTGACTTGGGGTTCCTTGGCAAGAACCTCGCCCCGAATATCCCGATTGCATAGGATGTGTACCTTAAATAAACTTTTACGCGGCACGTGATTAAAAAGAGGGATATGATTGGTTAGAAACCAAATCGATTTTCTAGAACATTCTCTTGATATAATTATGGGATTTGTTTATCACGTAAGCCATTTCCAGCTACCCCTTTAAGGAGCGATTCTCGAACGGAATGGAACTTTTGAACGACAGGGCTGGCTTATACTTAAAAAAGACATTGTTAAAAAGAAATTAAATATCTGGGTTTTTTAAAAATGCTACAATGTAACAAAGAATTTACTAAAAAATATCAACTAATTTTATTTACTTTTCAGCATTAACATTCTCTCAAGAATATGAAGAAGATGATGATGACTACGAAGATTTTTCCAACATAAGTTCTACATCAAATGGTAAATATATTAAAATTTTAATAAAATAAATACTCATAAAACACAAAAAAATTTAGGTTCATTAGTGTTTATCAAAGAATTATCAAACCTTACAAGAGATGGAGGAAAACAAGCCAAATTTTTATGCGAAGTGAAATCGTTAGATGTCAATCACACTAACAAAGTCTCGTTTAATTGGAGACATAATGAAGTACCTGTTGATACGAATACAAATTCAGACAGCAGATTTAAAATTAGAAATAAGGTAATAATTATTAATAATTAAATGTAACATACAATTAAATTTATATATTTATTTTAGGGAAAAGATAACATTTTTACATCAGTTTTACGAATATTAAAATTAGATTATTTTGATAGAGGTTTTGTTGAGTGTATCGCAAGTAATGGACAAGAGAAAATTAGATCTGCAGGTTTTTTGGAAGTCAATCAAGAAGCTCATAAATATGGTAAATTTTTAAACAATTTTTTTTATCAAAATACTGTCTTATCGTTGATCCATATCCGGTTTCGAGTAAGGACATTATTTTTAAAGTATTACAGCAAACTGTAATATTTTCGTATTTAATAAAGCGAGTTACCAATAGATATCAAAAAATATTATTATTCTAACGCTTTACAAGTTTTTGAAATACATTTTCAAAGACATTGACCGTTAAACCAAGAAGAAACAACTACTTTCCGGGCTATATGCCCCGACGGATATTGGATTACACTTCAAAGTCAAACGGGGTTGGCATATCTAATAGATAATTTAAACCAACCATTCTGGTTTGCAGTTAGAAGGGCAACATAACTTGTAGACCGGTTTCGGCCTATTGCGCTGACGGATAACATACACCTTGTACTGGCGAGGCCCAATACGCCGAAACCGGTCTACAAGTTATGTTGTCCCTTCTAACTACAAACCAAAATGGTGACGTGACAACGTCTAATAATTCGATGGCGCCGGCTGCACGACCAAAAAAATGAGGCGTTACCTCGCACTGGTAGGCTTCAAAGAAAAATGATATCCATACAAAATATCTATCAAACAAGTAAAAGTAAAATTTTCTTTTGAAAAATGCAACCATTCCTTCAGTATTTTCTTATGACGTTGTCACGTTCAACTATCGTCAGTAAACCGACTTTTACAGACAACCAATTTTTTCAGTTGAAGGAAGACACAATAGTCGGGCAAAGCAAAATCTAAGGAATAAGCAAGGCGTTGTAGTAACACGAACTCTAAGTTCGAAGTGTTTTTATGTATTTATTTATTGTCTATTGTGTATACCTATACTTTTTTTCTTTATCACTTCAAATACAGTTGGTCACTGTTCTAACTTTAAGTTTTTGATTTTACATCTTTTTTTAATTTTATCGTGCAACTCTCACGTCTGATGTGAAAGTTTATGCCATAAACGGTAATCCTATTTTTTGACAACTAACCTCCCCTAAAATTCTTACCTTTAAATTTTAAAGTTCTGTCCGACATTTATTTGCAAGATAGACCAGTTTCATCTGCATTGAAAATCTTATGAGTCGTTTACCAATTTATTGTAGAATTTTAATCGAAGACGAAGATTCACCAGCAATTTGGTATGTCAAACTTTAAAACGTGATGAAAAAGTAACACGACTGATAGGTATTCCTTTAGTTTTTGTGTTTTTGAAAAACTCAATTAACGCTTGATCAACATGTTCCTCTTCAGTTTCAAAACATTTATTTAACGATTCTTTAATCTGATTCTTGTTTTTAACAATTATTGATATTTTCAAATAACCAACATCAAATTCCTTATCGTCACTGGGAATCAAAAGATAAACGAGTCACGCAGCTAAAAGGTAGGAAAGGGTCACGAAAACGAGAGAAGTTGTTAGCGACGTATGTCGGTCATTATAACCGAACATAATTTCATAAAAATAGGTCTTAAAAATCAAAGTCATTATGTCCGATCTTTGTTTTAGAGAATTTTATATAAAAACCCAACTTCGAACTGCAATTATTCTTTTTAAGCGGTTGGTCAATATAGGCCAAATCATAATAAACGGACCCCAGTGTATATGCTACCTCTCTAGGAAGATGCGCATAAAACAATTCTCAAACTATCATCAAATCGTTTTATTTCTCTATCGTTATCGTCTTGCACTTACAACATTGATGTCTTCCTCTAGTTAGTATAGGGTCGAAGGTTTAACATAATCTGACCTAGTTCATTAATTTCAATTAATTTTTAATATTATAAAATATTCCATAGTTCTATTATATATTGTAGATTATAGATTATAACTGGGGTCGATTGGCCCATGTGACCTAACTACACCTATAAGGTCTTTTATGAATACTTTCATCTATTAATGAGTCCATAAGGTCTAAACTTTAAAGAAGTCTATTAATCGCTCAGAGCTTACGTTTCTAAACTGATCAGGCTCTAAGAAGATGTTTATGTCGTTGACGTTCTGTAGATTCATATAATATGTTCAACCGTTTCGTCTGCATACTCACAGAATCTGCATGTTCCTCTTTACACTAGATGTAGGGTATAACATCTATTTATGAGTCCATAAGGTCTAGACTTTTAGGTAATCTATTATCCGCTTAGAACGTCAGTTTGTAACCTGATCTAAGAGGATCTATCCCAGATATTAATGTCGTTAGTGAACAATAACTATGCAGTTACAGCCGTTTCATCTTCATTCTCACAGAATCTGCATGTTCCACTTTCCGCTTTGCCCATTTTACAGATTTGGTACCTCAGTGGACAGAGTCCTGTAAGAATTCCTATTATTACTCTTAGTTTGGGTTTCTGAAGTTCTAAGAATAATTTAGAGTAGCGCATTGAAGGCTGTATCAACCTTTTTGCTTGTCTTTGGCCTGGAGTATTTTTCCAGTAGGCTGCACTGAGTTTCTTTTCCCAATTAAAAACTTCATTCATAATGCGGCATTTTGAGATGTGACAGAATGGTTTAAGTCCGATAAAAAGAGAACTAACTCCTTCTTTTGCGAGAATATCAGCAATCTCGTTTCATACAATACATTTATGCCTTGGTACCCATAGCAAAGTTACTTTGTTGTGTTTATCCAGGTGCTAACGAGAATGTTTGCAGTTTTGGACTTGAAAGTGGTAAAGCAGCATGGCTATCGGAATCAAACTATATTCTGGCTGAATTGAGGTGTTGTTTCATGCACTCTTGAGTACAGAAAGGTATTGGTTGGAAGATCGTAGAAGTGTTTCCCAGGGTTTTAAGAACATAACCCCTATACCTACTTCTTCTGGTTCTGGTGTTTTAAACTTATTAATATATTAATTGATTTTATAAGTTGAACATTAATACTCATTAATGTGAGCTTGAAATCTCGTTTTGAAGACATAATATATGTAGACATTTTCATGAATTAGGTTTTTCCGACCGTTAGAATCACAAGATGTCCTGTAAGACCTAATCCTTGTTAACTTATAGGCACTTTCTATAGCAATTCCGCTACATCTAATTACAAGTAGGTGTAAAATTATTACCTTCAAGAACACAATCTCATTGCGACCGTGATCCCTATACAAGCGAGTCATTGAACATTTTACAACTATTTTGCCTTTCACTGCGCTGTTTTCACCAAATCAGCGCAGCAAAGGTAATTAGGGGTCTGACAACCGTTAGATATGACCAATATGATCATTTTAGGTTTATGACCCCTTGTTTTCTCAAAAAGTCTACGGCAGGTCCACAGGTTCTTTGTAGCTTCAGAAGTTATTTTAGCGAAGTTAAGTCTGTCAAGTATAATTCCGAGGTATTTTACCACTTCTGAGAATGAGAGTGTCACTCCATTCTTAATAGGTTGAATAATTGATTTCCTTGTGTTTTTGAATAAAATGGGAATTATTTTTTAAGATTGGCTTAAACATCGTCCTTCAACCACCAAGTAGTTATGATGTTTAAGGCACATTGCATACGGTCAGCAATAATACAATAATAACTAAATCATCAGCATAGACCAGATCCGAAAACACTTCTCTTTTAATCTTTGCTCTGAGATCGTCAACTGCCATTGATCCTATATTAGTTTACCAATATCAATAAACGATTCATAATTATAATAAACATGTATAAAGGTTTGATAAGTATTCTTTCTATTTTTTCCTGAATTGAAGCTAAACCATTGAATTAAATAAACCTATTTTACTAAACGAAGATAAATTACGATGTTTAATGTAGGTATTTTACTAGTGTTATTATTTTAGGTAATACCTTATTAAATCCCATCAGGACTGATCATCCAGATTTAGATAGGTAAGGATTGCTTTATTTAAAAAAAATTGTTTTAAAGTAATAAGATGTTTATAGTTATGGGGAAATGACTACTTTTTTGCCAAATAGTAATCCAAAATTTGGACATAGTGATTTTTTAACTACAATTGGAACAAAATCCAAAACGTTTTCTACTCCAATACAATTTGATTTGGATTCAAATGGAAAACTAACTGAAAATGTACCGAGAATATATAATACTTCAGAACCTTGGTGTCAATTGTATACTGGACAACGGTGTAAAAGGCATTTAGCAGGAAAATATGTTTTTGTACAACCACCTTATTCACAAAAAGATATTGAGGATAAACTTGATGCTGCATTTTTAGTTATTTCTCAGTCAAAGTAAGTTTTTTCCTACTTTTTCTAGGTATCTAATTAACGCTTACTTTCTTAAATAAAACCATGTGAGGCACTCCGGAAATGCCCAAACATAGTTTTCTTACATTCACTATAAATGGATTGTAAAGTCCATTCCAAATTATTTCGTTGACTGCAAATACTCTGTTTGACGAATTGTGCTAGGTCACAAATTTCTTGTAATACTTACAAATTAACAAAACCGTTATATTACCTGATTTGAATGGTTTATCTATCTTTGCTGTAAAATCTGGTCCTATGAGTAATCATATCGGTTTATAAAGATTTTGGGTTAATGAAATGGGCGCAGCCGAGTTCCTCCCTGCGGTCGAAAATTTGGGTACGATGTAACAGGTAGTGAGGGCTAGGGGATTATAGGGAATCCCTAATTCTTTAATGAATTTCATGAGCTAAGAATGTTTATAAACAACAAAATTTTAGTTTACGCGTTTCTTTCAATTTATCAGCATGGAAGTAAAAAATATACTAAGTGAAAAAGGTCAACAAATGTTCGTAGTGAATGGTGCGAAATTTTGTTTTGCTAAAAAATTGATTAACCACCGATTACGTTGGAGATGCCTGCAAAAATTTTGTACTGCGTATTTACTCACTGAAGGTAATTTTTATATAACAATTAGACAACAAAATAATTAACAGCATATATATTTTTTATATTACAGAAAACAAAATAGTTAAAGCAGAATTAGGGCATAATCATAATGTTGATAATTCTTCTATAGTAAAACAAGAAATTAACAAGAGTGTGAAAAGAAAAGCTCAAGAAGATATTTGTGAGAGGCCAGCGAAGTTAATACACCGGAAAATCGAAGCACATAATTCAGATAGCATTGATATGCGGTCTATTGAACATTTTAGAAAAAAATATGTATGCAGCTAGGCGATCAGTTTTACCACCGCTACCAAAAAATATTGCAGATGTACATGATGCTGTAAATGCAATGCAGATTAAAACTAGCAGAAATGACAATTTCTGGTTGGTTAATGATGCAGACACTAATATAATTATATTTTCTTGTTTTACGAATTTACATTTTTTATGTTCTGTAGATGTTTTATATGTAGACGGTACATTCCAATATTGTACCAAGTTTTTCTACTAACTGTATACCATTCATGGGTACAAAAATGGACAATATGTGCCTTTAGTGTTTGTTCTTCTGCCTAACAAAAGTTCCTTAACATATTGCAATATGTGGAAGTTTATTAAAGACAAATGTAGAGATCTTGGTCTTTCTTGGAACCAAAAGATGTATATGCAGACTTCGAAAAATCAATGCATATAGCACTGAGAGGAATATTTCCTCTAGTAAAAGTAAAAGGCTGTTTATTTCATATAAAACAATCCATAGTACCGTAAGATCCAGAAGTTAGGTTTATCTAATTTTTATAAGGATAAGACGTCGGAAATGGGAAGATGGATACATCACATTTTTGGTTTGCCTTACTTAGATCTAGAAGACGTGGGAGACTGCTTCGTAGAACTTATGGAAATAATGTCTGTGTCCGAAAATTTAACATTTGCTGATCTAGTCGATAATTATATAGGAGAACAGTGTAGCTTCAGTCCATATATGTGGGCCGCTTTTTCGGCTAGTGTAACTCGCACGACAAATGCTTGTGAGAGTTTTCATTCTCATTTTAAAAGTAATTTTTATTCCAGCCATCCATCAATTTTTATATTCTTACAAACACTGCTAAGTTTTCAAACTTTTACATATGTTAAAATAAACAGCGCGCATCAGAATATAAATATAAGATCAAATGTAAGAAAAAGACAAAATTCTATGCAAAGTCTAATGAATAGTTTTACAAATGGAACCATAAATAGCCTTAAATTTGTATATGCCATATGTTACTACAATTTACCTATGTAATATTTTTGAATAAATCGTTTACTTCGCCACCTGTTTTAATTACCTAAATTTGGATTTCAATTTCCACGAACGCCTGGGGAGGAACTCGTCTGTTATTAAGACGGAGCAGTCGAATTGGCTCCCGCGGTCAGTTCGCCCCCCGTAATGACAGGTAAATTGGCTCCCAAGGCATAGGTAAATTGGCTCCCGAAGATTATCTCGATGAACAAGGATTACTAGTAATTCAATAATTAATGTTATTATTTTATTTTATTAATATGTTTATTTACATAAGCATTTAACTGCAAAGTTAGAAACTTCCCTTCACACTTTATCCAGACTTAGGACTGGCTACGCATAAGTATTTGTAGGTGTGTTTAAAAGTTGTTCTTCACTGTTGCTGCGTCAAAAATGCAATATTCAATGAAAAAAAATGCCATCCACCTAAAAAAATCCACCTGAAAATGTTTCGTTAACTTTTTATAATTTTATAGACTTACCAAGAGTTTAGTGAAGACTAGTTTTTACATGCCTTGACATTTTCTTTAAAAAAAGTAGTCTTTGTTATATTTCCTCTACTGAGGTCGTCCATACTGTCTTGGATAATTTTCATTTTTCGTAGCTGCACTCTTCTGTACACATTCTTATTTTGGTGTGTACTATTTATCTTTACGTAAGTTTCCATCTGGAACTCTTTTAGTACTTCAATAAATTGAAAAATGTTTGGGTGAGCAGAGTAGAATGACGCATTAAATCTGCTATGGAATGATTCACAGGCGTTTGTTGAACGTGTTCTGCTCGCACTGAACTCGGCCCATAATTCTGGCGGGAAATCAGAATCTTCACCTATGTAGTTTTCTATTAAATAGTCTAAGAATTTTACTACTTTTTCGTTATTCGGCTGAATTGCTGCAAGATCTTCTGAAAAACAATCTCCTACTTCGACTGGGTTTAAATACGGCAATCCGAAGAGAAGATGTAAAAATTCCCCTATTTCAGAATTCGATGGGTATTCTACCGACAAGCCAAGTTGCTGAATTTTTCTCCACCTAAAAAATTTATTTGTTTTAACTTTGTAAATTTTCATTATTTTTAAGACTTACCAAGCCTGGGTCAAATGAAACAAACATCCTTTAATTTGCATATTCGGAAATTGGCGTTTGAAAGCTTTATGTATACCCATTTCAAAGTCAATATGTATACAATGTATTTTGTTGTTTTGATGTTTTTCTAATATTTTTATTTTTATTGCAAAATATTATTAAATCTTAGGGGCGGTTTCTCCAAATGTGGTTTAACTTAAACTGAGAATTTCTTTTAACGAACGTTTAAACTGCTTTCCGATTTCTCCACAAAATTTGTCCGATGGTTTTGTTTATCTTTATACCTTCAAAAGTCTCGGTTGGCTGTCCTGTTTGTTTACATTGGCATTGTTTTTGTTCTGCTATTAGAGGTTAGTTTCAGTGTAATTATAGCTTTTGATTGAATTAAACTCAGTTTTCTGGCATAATGGAGAACAAGTAGAAAAAATGTACTTGAGAAAAACAAAAACTTTAAACAAACAGAAGTTGATATGTTGCTGGATTTAGTTCACGATTTTAAGAAAATCATCGAATGCAAGAAGATTGATCATATTTCGCAACGAGAGACTTATGATGTTTGGAGGAAAGTGGAAGTTATTTTTAATAAAAAAAAAACATTTATAAAACGTTAAAAGCCAAACACTAAAACATCTTTCAGTTGGATTGCGAGTACGCACTCGAGCCTCTTGAAAAAGATGTTCCTCTAGCAACACTACTTCATCTAGTGGTGGAATGGAGTAGTTTGTGCAGCCATAACCACTATTAACTACTAAAACACTGTTCCTGTATACACCATTTCCAAAATCTTTTTTAACTCTTGATGAATTACGTGACAGTCATGCGTAGATCCAGGCCACGAAGACTAGATACCTCGTGATCCAGGCGATCGTGCAACAAGTTTACTAAATAATAGAGAACTGTAACAAATTGCCTGTACATTCATAGCAAACAAACCTTTGCGATTGCGATAAGTTTCTGCAGTTTCCCCTTCCCCAAACTCTATTTTAACATGCCTACAGTCTAGAGCACCGATGCAATTAGGAAATTTTGCTTTTTGGTAAAATCCATGATTAAGCTGATTCATTTCAGCTTCAGTGGAGGGCATCTTTATGAACTGTGGAAAGAGCGTAGCAATGTTGTGGCACACTTTCTTGACTACCTTACTTGTTGTAGAAATGTGAATACCACTATGATCTCCAACATTAATTCAAAAACTGCCAGAGGCAAGGTATCGAAGGGTAGTGAAAAACTTAACCTCAGGAGTAACAGCTTGGTTCTTCGTTGTTCTTGACTGTATGTTACCTTGATTAAGTTCTAAAACCATGCTAGCGGTGTTCTTGGTCATCCTAAACCTATTAAAAAATTCCAAGTCCTTCGATAGTTGAAAATGATCAACCCTGTCACGGATTCTTCTAGGGGCCCATATTTCCAATTCTTCATTTTCCACCGCATTCAAAATATCAAAGATTTCTTCCATGCCAAAGTCAATCAAACTTAATTTACTTAACACAACATGACAGCCGACAGGAGTAGCTTAACCCACAATCGAGAGTTTAAACCAGGTGGAAAGGTAGTTTAATCGTCGCCAGCAGTTAAACTAACATTTTTAGTTGGAGAAATCGATTTTGAAGTTAAACTTTCGTTTAAACGATCCCGGAAGTTTAATTTAGTTTGGAGAAGCCGCCCCTTAAAGTAATTAGAGAAAGGGATTTATTTTGGGAGCCAATTTACCTATACCCTTTTTTCGCTTGCGGATGAAGACTTGACCTCGGGAGCCAATTCGGTTGCGCCCTATTAAGAGTGGCGCAGGTCAGAAAGTGATCGCGGGGAGGAACTCGGCTACGTCCAATGAAATAACTGGGTTTACAAACATATGTCTTTTTTGTCAATATACTGACGCTGTTTAATGTAAAATTTCTAGAGTCGATTCCTGCAAAAATATAGGTAGGGACAGAATTAAAAAAAAAAAATTTGGCAGAGGATACTTTTGTTTAAGGATTGTCTTCCGTTCAAAGAACAGTTTTGTGCACTGTGGTTTCACTTCTTAGTTTTTTCAAAATATTTGGAATTTACAAAACATGTTTCAAAAAACTGTCTTTCATTGTTATACATTCTTTTTTTAAAACTGTTTAATTTTTTCCTTTGTTTTTTCATATTTTTTTGACATTTTTTTTTCCAAAGTTATAGATTTTTTTGCAATCTGTTTTAAATTTTTTTTTGTTTGTTATTATATTTTCTTAAATCTTTATATTACATCACTTACACACATCATTTGACTAAGTGTAACAATGAATATTGGAATTAATTTAATGGCTTAATAAGTGGAGTCCTTGAGAGACTTTCCATCTTGCCATTTGGTAACTTTAATGTTTGTATCATTTCTAAGTTCTGGTTTTAATGCCTGCCTTTGGAGTTTGGCAGCAATATTTGAATAGTTGATATAATTTAAACCAGCTGCTCTCCAGGCACTCATTATGAAAATTTATTAATTAAATTTTCAATAACTACAATAATGAAGTTAAGAGAAAATTTTTACAAAAAAGCAATGTAGCTACCCGTCACAGAAAACACTTTTGCTTGTATGCATGTATGTATGTAGTTAGGGGTAACAAATACACCTGCGACCTATAAGATCTATTGTGTCCTCCTTTTCTTGCTATATTTCTGATGATTTCTCAGACTTATAGCAGCTCTTTTAGTTATCTTCCTTAGAAAGTTTAGGATATCATTGGGTTTTAAGTTAGGTAATTCTTCCCTTTCTATTTCGTACGACCCTAGGTATTTGACCCTAGAAGTACTTAATGCTATGCATTCTGAAAGTATGTGTATTGAGGTTTCATCCTTTACCTCACAGAATCTGCAGTTTGCTTCATCTACTAATCCTAGTTTCTTCATGTGTTCTTTTAGTGCAATGGTCATTACACCAAAATTAAAATAAAATAAAAATGAAAAATATAACAGCTTGTATTACTGCAGCAATAAATACATCTGACTTTTCTTGAAATATCAAAAATAATCATCTATCAAACAACTTGTTTCCTTTTTTATATCAACCACGATCCACTGTCTTGGCAACGGTGATCTTCCATATTTTCTATACAGGTTGAGATTATTTTGCTATCCATACGAATAATCTCATAAAGCCTTTCAAAAAGAAAATGAATATTAATCAGTGATTATTAAATCACTGAAAAAGAAAAGAAGAGACCAAATGATCGCCAACGATTGCATATAACTAAAAATCTTTAAATAAAGAAACTTTGTGTGCTCGAAAGAGGCACGAGCACCACAGTTCTCTTAATCGACAGTATCCGGTTAGTATTCCTGTTATAATTCGGGGGTTTTTTCTTACTCAGGTTAAGACAGCTGTGAGATCTCTTCTGGTTATAGTTTCCCAGGAGCGTCTTCGATTGTCTTAGTCCTTCTAGATAATCTAGATCATTCCAGTACTTGGATTTTTCGCTATCCATTTTTTTCCTTAGTTTTTCTAAGATTGTACTACTGCTGATTCCACAGGATGGTTCTGGTCCCAGGTATGGGGTTTCAGCTCCTTTTTTTTGCCAGCTTGTCTGCCGTTTCATTTCCTTCCATGTTTGAACTGATTGTATCTGAGTTCAGAGCTTTGATGGCTGCTTGACTATCTGACATGATTACAATCTTCTGTCTACGATAGTTCCTTTCAATATTAAATTCTATACATCTTTCGATGGCACGAATTTCCGCTTGAAGAATGCTTGGGTACGTACCCAAGCTTTCTGAGTATTTGGTTCTAGGTCCAAACACCCCTGCTCCTGTGCCTTTATCTGTCTTGGAGCCGTCCGTATACCATTTTATGGCGTTTTGGCTTAGCCCCAATATGGTGTTTTCGTCCCATTCAGATTTTCTTCCCAGTTTAGTGGTAAATTTCCTTACAATGTTAAATTTCTTTGGCATGTCATCTTGGGGCATTTCCCAAGTTTGATCAAGTTGGAGTGATCGAGGTTTTTCCTTGATTATTCCTTCTATTTATTGTTTTTTTTTCCTAGCATTTTCTACGTTAATATGCAGTGGCGAGAGATTTAGTATTACTTCCATTGCAGCAATGGGACATGTTCTCATTGCTCCAGTGATACATGCACAGGCTAGTCTCTGAATCTTTGAGAGGGTTGTCCTCGTAGTGATCAGATTAGCTCTCGTGCTCCAAGCTACTGCCCCATATGTGATGATAGGTCTCACTATTGCTATGTACATCCATTGCAATGTCTTTGGGTTACAGCCCCAATTTTTGCTCTTTGAATTTTCAAAAATCCTGGAATAATGTAGGTATACTATATTGTAAATATATTCAATTTTTAAAATTTTATTAATTTATTATTTTAAATTTTGAGTATTTTTTTGTAATTTTACATTTATTCTTGGATATGTATTTTTTTTTTATTTTAGTGACTTTCATTTTTTTATACAAGATATTTGAAATATTATTAAACGATATCTAAAACTTGAATTTACAAAATTTTAACAGCTACGTTTTTGATTTCTTTTTAATTTCACAAATTTTTAAATTGTTTTTGGATTTGTGAATTATTGGCCTTTTTACATAACATTCAAAGATCGTAAAAATTTTTAAAATTTTATATTTTACTGAGAAAATAGGAATATATTGAAACCTGACAATTTTTTAAAAAAAAGTATTGAGCTGCCTAATTATTTAAAAAAAAAAACTACAAAAAAATTAGAGAACTTAAATTTTCAGGATCTTATTTTTTCAACACAAAAAATAAATTGAAATAAAGGAAAAAGTGACGATTTTTGTAACCAGTTGAATGTACAAGCTTGTTTCCGTTTGCTCGTTTGCGCGATTTAGCGTTCATTGCTCTCTGCTTTCCATGTGATTTACGCTATAAGAAAACTATGCTTCTAATAATATTTAGTCTTTCTGAAATTGAGTTTTTAAAACAAATTTTTGTTTTTTAGTGATCTATCAACAATTTGCAGTCGATTTGCCGAACCCAGTGTATGTTTCTCGGCATTTCCACTTTGTTTAGATAGAGAAGAAATTGAGGACTATCGAATTAGTCATCTACATGATCTCACTGATAACAATAGTAAACAAAAATTCAAAAATATTCGCACTAAACTTACGAATTCACTACGCAGGATATGTCGAGATGAATGTCTTCATTTAGAAAATGAGTTATGCAGCAAGGAGTACAGCATTGCAAAGAGACATTTGGTTATTAGTAAGTACAGATATTTCATCAAGATATCATCATTATTATATAGTAATTTAGGTAAATATATTGTAACGGGATAACCGTAAAGGAAGGGACCTTAATTTCAAAGATTGTTGTTGACAGTTGATTTTTAGAAGTTTCTAAAAATCAACTGACCATTTTAAATAATGTTTCTAGAAAATTCTGGAAACTTCTAAAACACACTGACTAGATTAAATAATGTTTCTAGAAAATTCTAGAAAGATCTAAACACACTAACTAGATTAAATAAAGTTGTATATAAGGGGATGCATGGGCAGTTAACGTCAGTTCAAGTTCAAATGTTCACAAGAGTTCATTGTATTGTCAAGTAGTTAGACGTTATCCAGCAGAGTTCAGTGTATCTTAACAATTTTGTAAATAAATTGTGTAAAAGTCCCCATAAGTGTTTCAAATTGGTGTCAGGTGTGGGGTGAAGATATAAGAATGCCTGGAAAAAAGATAAATGAACTATTTGTGGCTGAGCTCAGAAGAGAGCTCGAAGAACTAGAGTTGGAAACTACTGGGAGTAAATCCGTATTGTTAAGAAGGCTCCGTGAATACTACGTAAATAATAATTTGGACCCTGACGCTGTGAAGTTCGAAGACCCAGTTCAAAAAGCAAATTCTGAACTAACTCAACAACTTTCCCGGCTGCAAGAGGAGCTATCAGGACGAATGACGAGCCAACAAGAAGAACAAACTCAACAATGTCTACCCTACCAGAAGAGTTATCCAGTTCCTTCTCCCAGCAAATATCACATCTCCGTGACGAGCAAAATCAACAAGTCGCCAACTTGCGAGACGAGCAAAACCAGATCAACCAGCAAATGCAGTCCGAAATAAGGAAGCTTCAACGAAAACACGAAGCTTGTCGTCGAAACCAGCCCATCCACTACGGCGACGGCGATGCAGAAAGGATGGAAACCTGCCACGTAGACGTCGACCGACGAGGAAATGGGGAGACTACCCAAGTACGAACGACGATGAAACCCCCGACCTTCGACGGGATGACTTCCTGGTCAAATTACCTGAAACAATTTGACGCAGTGGCCAGAGCAAATGGATGGTCACCCCAAGAGAAGGCATTGTTCCTAACCATGGCTCTGCGAGGCGAGGCTTTAGACGTCCTGCATGAATTGACACCGGATGAGGTTGACAATTTTGAGCTATTGGTAAATCGTCTATAGATGCGTTATGGTCAAAGTCATCTACAACCGGTATACCGAGTGCAGTTGAAAAGCCGGAAGCAGAAAAATGGAGAAACTATCCAGGAGTTCAAAGCTGAAGTGGAAGAAATGGTACGGTTCGCGTATCCAAATGCAGCGGAAGATTTTCTGGAGTGCCTGGCGATCCAAACCTTTACCGATGGTCTTCGAGACGCCGAATTGCAACGGGCTGTACGGTTGGCGAGGCCGAGATCTCTTGTAAACGCCTTGACCATTGCCCTGGAGTTCGATACGGCGACGGAGGCCTCACATGCAGCTGCTCGACTAATGGAAGACACTGGTAACTTCGACCATGCCGTTTATGCCGTCAGAGAAGTCGAAGCGGTAGTGGAGAGGTTAATGAAGTTTTCTTCAAAAAGAAGGCGCCCAGTGAGGTGCTGGAACTGCGGAGAACTAGGCCACATAAGAAATACTTGCCCCCATTGTACCCGAGTGGAGCAGAACGAGGAAAAACTTGCCTTAGTTAAGGTTGTGCCAGAAGACGAGAGCTCTATGCTGGAGGAGCAACAAGAAAACGATCCCGTTCTAAAAAAAGATTCGAGAATGGAAGAGAATGGACCGTCGTCCGTTGTGGAGAGAGATATCCTCATCCTCTCCTGCTTTAAAAGCATACTGGTCCCAATGGAACTCTTTAATTTTGGACGGAGGGCTCGTTAAAAGACTTGTAGAAAATTCCGAGGGCACAGAAACAAGGAAACAAATAGTGGTCCCAAGAAATGCTGTACCGGAAATTTTAAAACAGATGCATAATGATAGTTCTGGAGGACATCTGGGTATCACGAAAACGCTGCAAAAGATCCGAGATAGATTTTACTGGGTAAATTGCACTAATGATGTTAAAGATTGGTGTCGTAAATGCACTACATGTGCTGCCAGTAACGGTCCGCACCGAAAACCGAAGGCGGAAATGCAGCAATACCTGGTTGGAAGTCCTTTTGAAAGAATCGCAGTAGATGTATTGGGGCCACTTCCACAGACCGATGTAGGAAACAAGTACATCTTTGTTGTAATGGACTACTTCACCAAATGGGTTGAAGCATATGCAGTTCCCAATCAGGAAGCCACCACTTTGGCAGATGTATTGGTTGAAGAATTCGTAAGCCGATTTGTGGTACCACTAGAATTACATTCAGACCAAGGAAGAAATTTTGAGAGCAAGCTGTTTCAAGAAGTTGGCCAAAGATTAGGCATCCACAAAACGAGAACCACAGCGATGCACCCTCAGTCTGATGGAATGGTGGAACGAATGAACCGGACTATAACCAACTATCTGTCAAAAGTGGTGTCAGATTGTCAGAGGGATTGGGATCGACATATTCCACTATTTCTAATGGCAATTCGATCGGCCATCAACGAATCAACTGGCCAAACGCCTGCGAAGGTCCTGTTCGGTAGAGAAATGAGGCTACCATGTGACTTGGTGTTTGGTTGTAAACCTGGTGAAGAAATGGCACGTGAACAATATGTCGCTGACCTTCAGAATCGAATGGAGAATATACACAACCTGGTGCGTGGAAAACTACAATTATCTAGTGATCGGATGAAGAGGTACTATGACACACGGACAATGGAAAAGAGTTACCAAGTTGGAGATTTAGTCTGGCTCTATAAACCCCGACGGTGTCGAGGTATTTGTCCCAAATTACAAAAGAACTGGGAAGGTCCTTACACCATCAAAAAGAAGATTAACGATGTCATTTATCGGATCGTGAAATTTCCCAGAGGGAAACCCGTCGTAGTCCATCATGATCGTTTGGCGCCTTACCAGGGAAACCACAGTGGAGATGCGCAGCAGCTCCAAGAAGATGGTTTGGCTGGCTCAGGGAGTGTGCGGGATTCCGATGTAGGAAATAACATTCCAGGAGGAATGAATCTAAGGAGGGGGCAGTGTAACGGGATAACCGTAAAGGAAGGGACCTTAATTTCAAAGATTGTTGTTGACAGTTGATTTTTAGAAGTTTCTAAAACACACTGACTTGATTAAATAATGTTTCTAGAAAATTCTAAAAAGATCTAAACACACTAACTAGATTAAATAAAGTTGTATATAAGGGGATGCATGGGCAGTTAACGTCAGTTCAAGTTCAAATGTTCACAAGAGTGTATTGTATTGTCAAGTAGTTAGACGTTATCCAGCAGAGTTCAGTGTATCTTAACAATTTTGTAAATAAATTGTGTAAAAGTCCCCATAAGTGTTTCAATATTAATTCTGTTGCTATCAATGTCGTCTTCTAAATTGATTATAATATTTTTTATTTTATGTGTAGAAAAATATAATTTTTTAACTTTTAAGAAATTGTATGATCTATTCTTCTGGTATAATTGTCACAAATGAAACAAATGTCGGAAAAGATTTAATTAGGCATTGTAAAATTGACTCAGCAGAGCAGAGAAGTTAAAAAAGAGATAAAAGCATGGTTTGTAAATAAAGAGTAAGAATGCTGACCCTGAGATCAAAAGAATCTGAAGTTAAATACGCTGAACAACGAAAAAGACCTAAAAAATCTTAAAGAAAAAAGGAGAAACAGATACAGAAACAAAGATATAATAAATCTGTATCAAGAAATAAAAAAAGGACCTGTACACAACAGATAAAATAAATCTCTTCATTGAAAAAGAAATTTTAAACAGATGGAAGTATTATTTTGAAGATCTACTAAATGAACAAGAATACGTGGCAATAACATCAGATAATGAGGAAGATAATCCAAGCGGACAGTCAAACCTAAATCAAATCAACGAGATGTTTTCTACTAGAGAAGAAATAAAACAACTACTACTACTACTACTAGAGAGTGTGAAAAATAACAAAAGTTCAGGGAGCTATCAATTAACAGCCGCTATGTTCCAATATCGAGGAAATCGGATACAAGAAGAAATTTAAATACTTATAGAAAAAATATGGAACTAAGAACAGTTGCCAAAAAATGGACAGAGGCCATAATACATCCCATACATAAAAAGAAGACAAAAGTGAATTTCAAAATTATAGAGGCATAGCTCTACTAACGTGCCATAAAAGATATTAGTAACACATATAAAGAACTTAAAAATAAAAATAGAGAATAGAATCGGTGAATATCAGGGAAATTATAGACAAGGCAGAAGCACAATAGAACAAATACTTAAGGATAATCATCAGTATGACCGACGATGATATTGTTTATAGATTTTAAACAAGCGTGTGGCAGAATTAAAAGAAAGCCGTGCAATTCACCTGAAGAGCTAGGAATAAGCAAGAAAATTATCAGAAAGTTTCCTAGTAAATGAAGAGGTAAGACATTGAGAACCTTTGGCATCTATTTTTCCCAGTTTCTTTTTAGAAAAGGTGCTGCAAGAAGCCAATATCAATAGAGCAAGACTTATATATCACAAGAAACAGGAATAAGTGGCGTTCGCCGATGATATAGCAATACTAGCGAAATAGCAGGAAATAATAGAAACAACAAAAAATTGAAAAGGATTTGAAAACGAAATACATGGAATACACAGACCAAGTATATGTAAAAGAGAAGTGTTTAACGGTAAGAACACATAACAGTACATATATGTATATCCGAAGAAGTTGAGAGGTTCTAATTGTAACACAGAAACCCTAACATAGAAGAAAAAATTTAACATAGAATCATGAAAGAAAACAAGTGTTATTAAGCGTTAAATAACTGACTAAGAAGTAAAAATATATCAAGAGGTAAAAAATAAGATTGTACAAAACTTTTATTAGATCCATAGTAACTTGGACATTAAACAAAAAAATAGCAAGAAAGAATCCAAATATGGAAACGAAAGGTGCTAAGAAAAATATTTGGGAAAGAATGGTAAATGGTGTATGACTCAGAAGAACAAATAGAGAATTAGAAGACTTGTATAAAGAGCCTAGCATATTAGGAGTGATAAAGACAAACGACATATCCAAAGGCTGTCCGAGATTAGATTGACAAAAATATTGTTAGCAATTACTATAAAAACCCACTACAAACTAGAAACTCAAATCAATGGACAAGAAAGGATGGAAGAAAATGGTAAATCAAATCATGAACCTGCTAGGCTCGATGTGCTAATATACAGTGTGTATCAGCCAAATGGAATAAATTCGATAATAAATAAATGAGAGCACGTTCGAAAAAACGCTCGAACACGTCAAGAGGTATTTTTAGTTGTGCATTTTTCTTAATAAATTTTTTTTATACAGAGTGTGTCATGTAACAGTGGCCTATACCGAATTTGTTATTTTAAATCGAACACCCTGTATATTATTTAATTTTTGGATTCTTTATAAATTTCTAGACATATTTTACGTACAATGTCCTATACCTATCTTCAACCGTTTTAAAAATATTAAGTGTTTTTAGATTTATTGCAAAAATTTAAATTATAAAAGGCGAGGATCCTTGGATTGGCCAGCGCGATCTCCTGATCTGACGTCATTAGACTTCTTCTTATTGGGCTATGTCAAAAGTATTGTAAACCAAACTAAACCCCTCGACTTAGCTAACTTAAGAAGACGAATAACGCTTGCGATTAGATCGGTTACGCCTGAGATGTTAATCAACGTTAGAAGAAATTTCTATTTAAGGTGATATAGGTACTCCAACATTTTGGCGCGAAACCTAGAAAGAGCAACGATACTCAAACAAACCCAGTACAGAGAATAAATGTAAAAATTTTGTCAGATATAAATTTACCCCGATATTTAAAAACAGCTACTGATTCATCGAACTGTACTCGGAGGTTTATAGTAGAGGGAGCGTTAAATCAGCGAATAGAATACTTTAAATCTGTATTGCGTTTTTCTCAAATATTTCAAAATATTTTAATATGAAATTTTAGTCATGAATAGTTTGTTTCATTTTACGGATACTTTCATTTTGAATAAATGATAACTTAAAGAAAATTATGATGGTTTATAGAGAAAAAAAATTGTGTAATAAAACATGCGTCTACCACGTAAAATGAAACAAACTATTCATGACTAAAATTTCATATCAAAATATTTTGAAATTTTTAAGAAAAACGCAGTACAGATTTAAAATATTCTATTCGCTGATTTAAAGCGCCCTCTACTATGAACCTCCGAGTACAGTTCGGTGAATCAGTAGCTGTTTTAAATATCGGGGTAAATTCATCGGAGATGCCTAATTGAGTCCCAAAATTTATAATCCGTCTTAATGATAGCCGAACTGAGTCCGGGAGTTAGGTAAATTGAGTCCCGGGCCTACCTGAGCTTGCACAGTAGGGGTTCGTAATCTGTTCGTAGAATATTAAAACTAAAATTCATATTATAACATATAATCTTAAACAAATTAAAAATATTTACAATAATATACCTATACCTAATAACATGCTAAATATTCGTTTATTTAATTATTCTAAATTTTTCTCCTACAATTTTAAGAAATTCAAATCTTGATATTGAGTTACAATTTAATTTTAAAATTTGTTCATTTAGAAAATTTTTATTTTTGAGAGTGTGTGAAGAATAAACTTTTTTATATTTTTTTGAATGCTTCTAATTTTTATATAAGTGTCACTTTGAAAATCTATTAAAACGGTTAAAAATTGGAATATATGTGGATGGGCGAAATAAAATGAAGAATTAAACCTTGCATGAAAGCTCTCGCATGCATTCGTCGTCCGTTGTAAACTGCTCGTCTTCTCCGCCCATATTTCTGGTGGAAACCTAGCTGATTCTGATATATAATTATCGACCAGATAGTCTGCAAATTCCACAACTTTAGAATTCTGCGGTTGTATTGAAGATAAATCTTCAACAAAAAAAGTGTGAGGTGTCAAGGGACACCCGGATGGAACGAAGTTCCTTTCGATTAATTAGTGAAGGAATTAGTAATTTGTAACATAACAGAGTGTTTATACATACATAAGCATTTATTATTGTCTGTATAAAATCTCTACTTACCTAACAGTTCGTTTCTTTTAACAAAAGTGTCCATTTATACAATACCAGAGCTTTAAATAACACATCTTTTTAAAATTACTTTTTATAATTTAAAACAGGAATTAACAATTCAATACAAAAAATTTAAAATTAAAATATTTGACAGTGACTGACAGTTAAGGTAATTTGACGTAGTCAAGTTACGAACTATTTTTAAAATGTTTATGAATTTATTAATTTATAAAAACAGGATGAAATAAAATATAATACTATTATAGGTAATTATGTTTTTTTCTACAGTATTTTCTTTTTAATGTACATTTTCTTTTAATTTAAAATAGTGTCTTTTTAATTGTAATATATCTATCTATGAGAGAGAGGGAGAGAGAGTAATTTATTTTTTGGTCTGTGAGAGAGAGAAACATGCGTGTGTCGGTGCATAGTGTCGTGACAACTTTTGGTATGAATTTTTTTGGGCTAGCTCCTAGCGTCAGTCGTAACTGTTCGTAACGCGCGAAAGGGAACTTCGTTCCAACAATCTCCTACATCTTCTGGGTTGAGAAATGGTATTGCAACGCAATACGTTAAATATTTACTCACGTCGCTGTCTTTGTCTTTGTATAAGGATGATAAGCCTAGTGCTTGAATTTTGCGCCACCTTGAAAAAAAAGAAAAATTCATATGAATTTTTTTTTGATATTTTATGTTTGAATTTAAATTCCCCAAATGAAGTCACTTTTTTTAGCAAAAATGTAGTTATGAAGCTTTGTAGAACTTTTTTGCTTTTCATGTTTATAAGAATTTTAGAAGAACAAGATATTGCCCAGTGTGTTATAGTTGTGTTCATATTTAAGTCACCAAAACAGAAGTGCCGACAAACGTTTACCGCTGATAGAGTAAATGCGGCTGATGTTTGTCGGTACTCCTGTTTTGATGTTATAAATGTGAAGGCAACTATATATGTGGAATTTTTTAAATTTATTTCATCTAAGATTTACAATACAATAGAATATTAAGTTACTATAAGTAGAAGGCATTATTTTTATGTTGATCCTGGTGCATGTGCCGAGGCGCTAAGCCAGGGCACAGCAACCAGGCGAAACATAAAAAGACCTTCGACTCCGAATAACATATACTATTTTTTCTTCAAGTGCAAAAATAAAAATATGGATTAAAAACTTACTGAAAAATTCTACTTTCTAAATTATTCATTCTACAATGCGTGTTGCGTGATAAAATGTACGTACCTATATTTGTACGCTTGAAGAAAAAATATTTAATGTCAAATAAAAGTACTAACCAAGACTGTCCTAAATGAAAACGGCAGCCCTTCAAAGAAACATCACTCCAAACCTCAGTAACACTTTGATGAATTGCTTCTTCAAAATCAGCAAATACTTTTCGTAAAGTAAGTATTTTATTGCATTTGCCAATTTCTTCAACCAGATGTTTCAGTGCCAGTGTGTATGTATTTTTCCGTTTATTTGGCAATAAAAAGAAAACCAATGGTATGTAATGGTCGTCTTTTAAACCATGAATGGAGAACATTTGCAGAAAGAACTTCGGACAGTACTCAAAAGTTCCATCTATATAAATAGTTTCTAAATCTGCTAAAAATTCTAGATTGGTCTTGCAGGAAAACATAATTATCTGATTTTCTATATCGTTTACCATTAGGAACTCTTCGCCTGTATTGGTTTTCGGGAATGTTTTTAATATTGCATGAGTTTCTTCCATACTTTTTGGCAATTTAGGCAAAACAGATCGTCGAGCATTATACATATTTTTTCTGACCAATCTCACATCCTCGGTTGTCAAGGTATTGATATCGCCATTTCGTAACTCCTTATGTATAATTTTCATCGGGCGTTCACTAACATCTTCTATGGCCTTTCGCTTTAAAGAGTTACTTAAAATTTGGCGATTAAGTACCTCTTCGTTTACTGCATGATTGTGGTTATACATAATTTCTGTTACTATGTTATCAGCACCTTCAGTTTTTAAAAATGCCTTGCATTTTTCTTTTGTCTGTGCACAACAAATCCAACGTTTGGCATTATTTTTTAACATCTTATGGAAACGATATTTGAAGCCATCCAATACAATCAGTTCTTTCCCTCTTTCACTTAATACAACTCTCACAGAACTCATTTTGACAAACAAACACCGAATAGGTAGGCAAAAATTAAACAAACTATATTAAACATTTTGTATGGAAACCCTTTTTATATATGATATCCATAGATGTCTAACCAATGAAATCCTTCATTCAAAGGTAATAAAAATATTATTTGGTATAGACATTTAAAAAGTAATTAGGAATTTCCGAAATATGCATATCAGGAGGATTAGAAGGATTTGAAAGATTTAAGTGACCCGGGACTCAATTCGACCATCTAAATTTCTTGACCCTTCTTAATTCAGGTAGATGGGACTCAATTTACCTTTGCCCAAATTCGTACCTGACAAAATTTTTACATTTATTCTCTGTACTGGGTTTGTTTGAGTATCGTTGCTCTTTCTAGGTTTCGCGCCAAAATGTTGGAGTATATCACCTTAAGATTAGGCTGTTGCCAAGACGTTAGCGGCGAACATTCTGAACATTTCCTACATTGATATAATAAAATATTTTTGTTTTTTACGTTATTTAGAAATAAATAAATAAATAAATTTTAGTTTTTTGTTTTATAATTTAAATTTTTGCAATAAATCTGAAAACACTTAATATTTTTAAAACAGTTTAAGATAGGTATAGGACATTGTACGTTAAATATGTCTAAAAATTTCTGAAGAATCCAAAAATTGAATAATATGCAGGGTGTTCTATTTAAAATAACAAATTCGGTATTGGCCAATGTTACATGACATACCCTGTATAAAAAATTTTTGGTAAAAACAATGCACAACTAAAAATACCACTCGACGTGTCCAAGCGTTTTTTCGAACATGCCCTCATTTATTAATTATCGAATTTATTCCATTTGGATGATACACACTGTATATTTCTCAAACTGAAATTTTATTATGTTCTAATTCTCGTCAAATAATATCGTGAATTGAGAAGTACAAACCTTAACAAAGTTTTTCTTCCACGTTTGGATAATTGTGTGTGTTATCTTCCGCTGTTGCTTTTATTTTTATTTAAAGAAATAAAGTGGAAAAGTTGAGAAATGCAAAAGGTTTAATAAATTACTAAAATTTTAAAAGGTTGATTAATGTATTTTTCGTCAAACAATTTGGTGAACTTTGATGCAAGTATAATACGATGTATTAGGAATATTTTCTCTTATTTTTGTTATTGTTAACTATTGCAATTGTAAAATTATATGAAACTTACCTGCTGGCTGATAGGAAATTTTTACAATGTTTACATAGATATTATTTCGGTACTTAATCGTGTTCTTTCTTTTATTTTTCCATAATTTCGTTTTATCTCATTTTAACTATCGTCTGTGCCTTGAATTTCTACTTATATATTACTACTTAATTGTGAAATTATTTTGGTCATTAAGAGTCAACTCCCGCCATAGTCAGAAATCGTCTTGTTTCACCCCTTAGCACACACTATATTTTTCATATCACATGCATTGAAACATCGAATTTTGATTTCTGTAGCCAGTTGAAGTAAGACTATTTCAGACAAATAGCGTAGTAATATTTTGACAACGATTTGACGACAGCTGTCAGACGATTATGATTTTATTCGCTTTTGTTTATTACAAATGCGATTCTAACCATAGAGATATAAGATATAGAGCACTGGAGCCAGCCGATACGACCAGCACGAAATAGAAAGAGAGAGGACAACTAACGGGAGCCGGCCGATACGACCAGCACGAAATAGAAAGAGAGAGGACAACTAGTGCGTCGGTTTATCTTTGTCTAATCACATGCGTAACAGGCGAGTCTATAAAACTAGTAATGTAAAAAACCAGACGCACTAGTTGCTCTCTCTTTTTCTATTCCGTGCTGGCTTTCACTTGTGTGCGTTCCTATGGCTCACGTGCTCTATATCTTATATCTCTATGATTCTAACAGACTTGAAATAAAGACATAAATAATAAATAAATGAATGTGCCGGGCAGAAATAACATTGTTTCTCCCCTAGGGCAGAAAAAACTGTCAGTTTCTGACTGACAGTTGCATTGGTCTGAAATTGTCTTGTTTCGACTGACAAAACAGGGATCAAAACAAAGTGTTTCAATGCATGTGATATGAAAAACAATTTAGTAAATGTAGATGTTTACTTTGACAGTTTTATTTGGGTGATTTTTAAACTTATTAATTACGTAGTTTTATTTATAAATAAAATCTATGGACATTTTTGAAGGAGAACTAAGAATCCATAATTTCTAGAATTTCTATAGACATAAAACCTCAGATGCAGAAATGATTTTTATTTCTGTAAAAGAAATAAATATTTTCATGCTATTTCCTGCATGTTCAATAACTAAATCTTATTTACATGTAGTGATAATTATATAAATTCCAGGTCATCAGTTCATCAGCCGTCTTTCTTTACGTGTTTTCTCTTCTTCTCTCTACTTGTACAGAGGTAGAAAAATGAGATATTACTTGAGAGATTCTGTTGATATTTCATTCTATTTATATATATAGGTCTCCCAACGAAAGTTTGTGACAGCCACGTGTTAGTCGGCGCAGGTAGGCGGAGTCTTTCTATCAGTGGCGGACGGAAATAAAAATATATTATACATCTTAAATTAATTTTTAATGTATGATGCCAACATAATTAAGAAGAATTTATTTTATATAAATTTGTTACTGCCTAATTTAAACTAAAAAAATACATACATTTAAAAAACAACTTAGAAACTCTCTCAGCATATTCGTAGCTAAATACAGTTTACAAAACCATTCTAGCTACCACACTGACAAGCTTTCAGAACGGTCGTTGTTATCGTAACGCTCGTAAAAAAACCACTGCGCATTGAACGAGAAGCCACGTGGCTGTCCCAAACTTTCGTTGGGCGATCTATACGTCTATGTTAAGAATATGTCAAATGTAATTTTTAAATATCGAATGCCAAAATATTGGAAATTATGAATTAGAAATCACTGGTTTAAATAAAAGGTTATTTTTTTCACTTAAGAATTACGAAGTTATCTTTTCGCATCTTTAAGAATGTGTTGTCCATTGTCTTTTTTAAATTTTGAGTGTAAAAATATTCGAAGCTATGATATATGGATACTTTAGTTGAAAAAAAAACTTTGAGTTGAATGACAGATTAGCAGTTTCTCTAAAAATCATCACAACAAAAAAATTAAAATCTTTAAGCCGTTTTATATGTTTAATGATAATTCAACTATCACATGTAAAATTTGTGTACCATCTGTTATGAAACAAAACGTTAAACATAGTGTTTTCAGACATATACAATCCATTAATATTTAAAGAGAATTAATAAACTCTACGAATCTATTTTACTTCTAATCGTTAAAACCACGAAGTATAGATACCAGGAGTTTAAACGTAATATTAAACAAATGGTCTCAATTTAGGGGACAGAACTACTGCCAGTAGAGTGCGCCCGTGTTCATGAGATACTCGTTTAAATCCTTACGCGGGAAATTTTGTTGCTATTGACAGCTTTTATGACAACTAATTTTAAATAAATAAATTAATATAGGGACCGTGCGCGAAATATAGAGGCAGCACTATTGTCGAAGTAAGCGCTCCCTAGCGTTCTATTTCCGAAGATAGTGTGATCAAAACATACATTACAAACAACATAAAAAATAATAAAAAACGAAAAAGATAATAAAATACAGATTTTTACCAGTTGTCAATAATGTTATACTTGACCAGAAGGATGAAAAGGTAATATATCCAAAGATTACGTATCAAATACAGAACTAACTGAAAGTAAAAATACTTTTATTGCATTATAAAATAAAAATAATGAATTTGATACTTTAGATAAAAAGTTAAAGTATTTAGTTTGTTGATTAACTCGTTTAATATTTATCCTTACAAAAGCAATGTTGTATGTTTTCTCTACTTTTTTCGGGGTAAATTGATCTTTGTGCCCAAAAGGAGGCATGACAAAAATAGCATTTCTGTTCTATACTTTGGTTTTTATCTGTGTGAAACCTTTTTTAAAAACTACATCACCAGGCTCAATTAAATCTATTATACCACTATAATTTGTTATACAATACAATTCACGACTATTACATTTGGAGACAAAACTTACAAATTGACTTTGCGTACATCCCACAATGAACTTGACTGTATGGCGATGCATATATTCTCAATATGTTAATACTTCTTGATTAACTTCGAGTTTCTGGATAATATTTTTTAGAAGACTGTTAGAGACTTGTATATTTGATTTCAAAGACCAAAAGATAAATATCTTAAGTAGAATATTAAATTGTTGAATATGCTTTACAAATGTCTTATTTGCTTATGTTCGATGAATACTAAGTAGTACTGAAGGTGTTGTAAATCATAAACTTGTTAATTTTATTAATGTAATTAATAAATTGTTTTTTTGTCAATTTCCGATTAAAGTTAGTAATAAAGTTAGGATGTATAACTTCGTCACTAGTAATTGTAGACGGTCCATGAAAACCTTGACAAGATTTGGTAAGGTCGATATTTATTGGATCACAACTTGAATCTTGGTCATTCTTTGATATTTTACTTCACAGCTGTTGTTTTCTAATTTTGTTTTTCATTGACATATTTATATATTTTAATTATTATTGGACGTACGAACACATTTTTTGTTTTTATCCACTGCTTAAATTTTTCAATTTTCCATAAAGATCTGCAGCGGCTCTCTGGGAATATATAAAATTTGACTTTTACATTAATTCCACTTTCTGACGTAAGTATTATTACAACCAGCAAGTTTTTCTCGAAGTCGATATAATTCAAATAACCTCATGATATTTTATTAATAAATAAAAAGTAAAACACCTGTTAAAATTTAATAAATGATACCAACTAATTCAGATGATAGCCACTAGTTGGCGTGAAGGTCTAGATGCACGCTCCCTATTGTATGTTAAATTTAATTTCGCGACATTTAAATGGCATAAATGTCATAAAAATCGGTTCTCCTGATTACTCGCGCCGCCAGTGGCAAAAAATAGAACTATGATCTAGGTTAATTATTGTGACCAGAAATATTATGGAAAAGCCTATACCGTGTAGACTCCTGGTATCTTTACTTCGTGGTTAAAACTTTAAAATCAAAAAAAGTATTTTTATTAATATTGTAAACAGAAACTATATATGTCAAAGTTAGTTGTAAATTTATCCACAACATACGGATAGAACTCGTTGCGGTCCTGTATATTCATATTTATAAAAATATTGTTATTTGGTTATCCCGTTACAATATAATTATGAATACTCCACTTTCTGTGAATAATCCTGAAAATATAAAGATTATATATAAATTAAATGTTTTAGGTCAAATTATGGAATTAGAAGTATGTGAGCAATTACCATCAGAAAAAGATATCAGTTCTAAACATTGTCTGGCTTTGGGTGTTGGAGATTTAAATGTTAACAAAGGTAATCTAACTTAGATAAACCATTTTTTAATTTTTGTATATACATAGAAACTTGTTTATATATATACTAGCTTTGCTCGCGTGGAATTGGAATATTCACAAATGATTTAATAACTATCTATTTTACATATAAAATTTTAATTTCAATCATTCTGTAGGTATATCCTTAGTAAAATAAGTCTGGCCTAACTACTTTTTTTTTTAAATTTTATGTTTGTCAGTCAATCATGCTGTAACCAGTGAACAGATTTTGATAATAATAAATCATACAACACCGATTATGACTATCTTATAATATTGATCTATGACAGATCTACATTGGACCTAATCATCTGTAGGATATAGTAATTTGAGAGTCATTTGTTTTAACAACCTCATAGCGCCATCGAGTTTCGAATATCAAAACTAAATTATAGCACAAAAATACAGATATCCAGACAGACAATAACAAATCTAATCACATTTTTGGGTTCTACATTGATGTACCCACGACGTCACTCGCGTGGCGTGTTGATTGTTGTATAAAAAGTAGCATATGTCACTCTTCATGCTTTCAAGTATCCCGATACAAAAATCATGCCAAAATTTTTATACACCAGATGTTAAGTTAAAAGAAGACAAATACATCTGTGAAAACCGCATTCGAATCGAGTTAGTAGTTTTCATGTGATGCGCGCACAAACATAGAGACAGACAGACAAAAAATCTAACCACATTTTTGGGTTCTAAATCGATGTACCCGTGACGTCGTTCGCGTGGCGTGTTGATTGTTGTATAAAAAGTATCCGACCCCCGTGCAAGTATGTGTCTTGAGGTTTCATCCTCTACCTCACAGAATCTACAGTTTGCTTCATCTACTAATCCTAGTTTCTTCATGTGTCCTCTTAATCGACAGTGACCGGTTAGTATTCCTGTTATAATTCGGAGGTTTTTCTTACTCAGGTTAAGACAGCTGTGAGATCTCTTCTGGTTATATTTTCCCAGGAGCGTCTTCGATTGTCTTAGTCCTTCTAGATCATTCCAGTACTTGGATTTTTCGCTATCCATTTTTTTCCTTAGTTTTTCTAAGATTGTACTACTGCTGATTTCACAGGATGGTTCAGCTCCTTTTTTTGCCAGCTTGTCTGCTGTTTCATTTCCTTCTATTCCTACGTGTCCTGAAACCCATAGGAGGGTAACAGTGTTATTCTGTCCTAGTTCATTTAATTTGCCTAGGCATTCCCAGACCATCTTCGAACTGATTGTATCTGAGTTCAGAGCTTTGATGGCTGCTTGACTATCTGACATGATTACAATCTTCTGTCTACGATAGTTCCTTTCAATGTTAAATTATATGCATCTTTCAATGGCACGAATTTCCGCTTAAAAGATGCTTGGGTACGTACCCAAGCTTTCTGAGTATTTGGTTCTAGGTCCAAACACCCCTGCTCCTGTTCCTTTATCTGTCTTGGAGCCGTCCGTGTACCATTTTATGGCGTTTTGGCTTAGCCCCAATATGGTGTTTTCGTCCCATTCAGATTTGCTTCCCAATTTAGTGGTAAATTTTCTTACAAAGTTAAATTTCTTTGGCATATCATCTTGGGGCATTTCCCAAGTTTGATCAAGTTGGAGTGATCGAGGTTTTTCCTTGATTATTCCTTCTTTGATTATTCTATATATTGTTTTCTTCCTAGCATTTTCTACTTGAATATGCAGTGGCGAGAGATTTAGTATTACTTCCATTGCAGCAGTGGGACATGTTCTCATTGCTCCAGTGATACATGCACAGGCTAGTCTCTGAATCTTTGAGAGGTTTGTCCTCGTAGTGATCAGATTAGCTCTCGTGCCCCAAGCTACTGCTCCATATGTGATGATAGGTCTCACTATTGCTGTGTACATCCATTGCAATGTCTTTGGGTTACAGCCCCAATTTTTCCCAGCAATGTTTCTGCACACCATAAGGGCTTTTGTAGCTTTGTGTATTATTTCGTTTTCGTGTTTGTTCCAGAGTAACTTATTATCTAGGATTAGCCCTAGATATTTGACCTCTGTCTTCCACTTAACGGTATTTCCACCTATTTTTATAGTTTTTATTTTAGGTTTCTTTTTCTTTGTAAAGGCTACTAGCGTGGTCTTGGTGGGGTTGATATTAAGTCCCACTGAATCACACCACTGCTTTTCTGTGTTCAGTCCTCTTTGCACTATGTCGCAGAGGACGTTTTCATATTTCCCTCTTGCGAGGAAAAAAAATTAAATGTAAAAAAAATTGCAAAATAAAAATTATTGTTATTATTATATGTAACAAAATTTAGCACATTGTTGAGAGATAGAGTGGATGCCTCCATCGTCTCTTTCCAACGAGGAACAGCTGGCTCCAAAATTCTAGCTCCAGATCATGTTGTGTCAGATGTCCATGTATGTCCAAACATTTTGCGTATTTATTGTACGTTTAGGGTGTTTTTTTGTGTTATCGCTAATGAGCCCGCTGGTACTTTTATACTATTAGCATGTTTGTCAATTTTTAGTCAAGGAGTTATAAACAATGCAAATGTTTCATTTGCGAAACGATGATACAGTTACAGTACACCAAAAATTTGGTTAAACATTAAAACTAAACCTTTTATTTAGTAACATCTTACTTAAAATTTGTTGCTTTATATTAAAACATTTTTATATTTTTTCTCATCTTTAATCTTTGTTTAACCTTTATTTCCAGGTGTAAAAAAATACAATTTACAATGTACAGGGTGTCTCATTATATTCTGACTGTTTTTAAGAGCTTATATCTTCGTAACGGTTCTAGATCATACGATGCGGTTTTTACAGTTAGGTTTAAAATTACCGTAAGTTTTGTTGTGACACATTTATATAAATGGCCTACTTCCGGTTTACCCGCTAGAAATGTGGCGTATTTTCGGAAAACAGTAGATGTAATTTTTTAAATGAGAGACCCTGTATATTTAGCAATTTTCTAAAAGACGCATATTTTTACTTTATAACAATACCTTAAAGTTTAAAATCGGTGCACAGAAAGGGAAGTTAAAATAAAAAAATTACATCTACTGTATTCTGAAAATACGCCACATTTCTATCAGGTAAACCGGAATTAGGCCATTTTTATATAAAGGTCTCACAACAAAACTTAAGATAATTATAAACCTAACTATGAAAACCGCATCTTATTATCTACAACAGTTTCGAAGTTATAAACTTTTAAAAACAGTCAGAATATAATGAGACACCCTGTATAATAATTGACATTAGATACACATCCTGCAGTAGACTAAGTCTGTGCGCAGGCCTGGTACCCCCAATCCCCGCTAAAACTAAAGAATAACAACAGTGCTTAACTACTTGTTAAAATAAAAATCAACATCAACAGTAAACATAAATAATAAATGCTAACAAATATAAATAACTGTAATAATCTTGGGTAAATATTTTGATTTGTGCATTATCATTGCTCAACCATCCTATTAAAACTTCTATGTGACTTACTAAATACTTTCAGATCGTTTGCAAATAGATTATAAATTTTTCTAGCAGCCCATTTCGTACATTTCTTTCCTACTTCCAATTTTGTTTACATTACCGGTAGGTCCCTATTCCTAGTTATTACATTACTTCGAATTATATATTCTATTTTTAAAATTTTATAATTTGTTGCTAATGCTCTTAACCATCTAGCAATTCTATTGATCACAGTGTTTGCTGGGATTTCTATATCTTGCCAAGAGTTTTCTGCCAGGATTATAGCAGTGTCATCCGCGTATGACATGATTAGGGAATTATCATCTAGACCTAACAAATCGTTGACGAAAACTAAAAATAGAAGGGGTCCTAGTATAGTGCCCTGCGGGATACCAATTTGTACGGTTAATTCTTTGCTGTACAACCCTTCTATTTTTACAACCTGTGTTCTGTTTGTTAGGTAATTTTCCAACAGTTTTAATGCCATACCTCTTATACCCATTCAATCTAGCTTTCCCAGTAGTTTATTATGATCGACTGTGTCGAAAGCCTTTGCAAGATCTAGAAACACAGCTATTGTTGGTTTACAATTGTCTAGGTTACAAAATATGGGCATTGTTTGTCGATAAGTTTTGCCTAAAGCCAAATTGATTGGCATTACCTTTATGAACTGGTATTATTTCGGCCTTTTTAAAATGAGTAGGTACCTCGCTGGATGTTATGATATTATTAATTAATTCTGAGAGTGGATATGCTAGGTATGTGTTAAGCGTTTGTAATACCGTTGCCGGTATGTTATCGATTTCACCAGCAGCACGGGTTTTAAATTTTTTAATAATATTAAAAATTTCTAGCTCAGTTGTTAACGATAAAAAAATTGCATTTACATTCTGTTCATTATTACTATGAGTCCTATCGTTTACATTTGTTTTAATTTTTTGTGCCATGGTAGTACCTATCTTGTTAAAGTATTTGTTAAAACTATTTGCCATAACTTCCTTGTTGGAAATAGCTACATTATTAATGTTACACTGTTCTTTAGAACTGGTTTTACCTATCTAACTATTTACATATCTCCAAGTAGTTTTAGAATCTATACACGTATTTTTTACATATTCCTGTTCATGCATAGTTTTTGTCACTTTTAACACTTTTTGCAGCACTTTATTATAAGACTGATACATATTGAGATTTTAATACCTCACTATTTTTATTTTTAACCCAACCGCGATATAACTTATTTTTATGATTGCACGATATCACTAAGCCAGTCGTTATCCATTTTCTTCTTTTTGTTGATTTTTTCTTACAATACTTCGTAGTTCTAGTTCATTTTTTTCTTTGTAATTTTCATCCGTATACCTATGTATAAATTTTTAGATGATAAGTGTTATTGGGACACTGGAAAACAATATCGAGGAACCCAGGACGATTCTTTGAGTGGAAAACCTTGTATTAGATGGGCACACCAATTTCATATTCCTACATCTGATAATCCAGAACTTGCTGGTCATAATTATTGCAGGTAAGCTATTTCTAAAATAGACTGTTTCTTACGTATATTTATTTAATAATATTTGTAGAAATCCTAAAGATACAGAATCAGAACCGTTTTGTTACGTAGAACAAAATCAGAGAGAAGTATGTGGTGTACGTAAATGCGGTAAGTTTAATTTTATACATTTATATTAATTTAAAACTAATAAATATTTAATAACATAATAATTTTTACAGCATATGTATACGGATTATATATCGGTCTAATGTTATTAGCCTTGATGGTAGTCGTGATTCTTTTTTGTTACTGTTACTGTAACAGGAGAACGAAGCTCAATAGAAATTTACAAAATGTAAGTACAAAACAGTTTAATTTTATATACTTTAAAATAAATAACTAACAATATTTTTTGGTCAGAAGGATTTACCAACAGTAAATAAAAATATATACGGAAGTCCTGGACCTAGTGCTCCAATGGAAATGAATTCGTTGCTACCGCCACATCTTCCACCACAAAGAAATCACCATGGTACAAATAAGAATAGTATTCAGTCAGTGCCTCAGTTTACATTTAAAGAGGTTAGGTTTATTGATGAACTAGGAGAAGGTGCTTTTGGTAAGTTATAGTTTTTTTCTGAAATCGCTTGGAAATGTCTTTGGGCAATCAAATTCTTATTTTCCAAAAAATCCTCAATGTACCCCTCAGCAACGGTAGAAGATCTCCACCCCCCATGACGCTTAATTGTCGTCAAATTTGCGCCAGCATCGGCAAGTAAGGTCGCTGAAGAGCGGCGAAAACAGTGTCCCGTATAAAGGTTCGGATTTGGAAGTTCCAGAAATCTTGCTATAGCAGCAGGAATTTTTCCAAACGAATTAATTCCAACCGGATTTCTGGTACATTTACCTTTCACGTATTTCAAGAAAAACCGCCGGTGTCCGACATTTGCTGGTCGAAGAGCCACATATTTTCGATAAAGATCCAAATAATTTTTTTCAATAATAGTAAAACTTCGTGAAACATTGGTTTTAGTATCTGGTATTTTAATAATTAATAAAGTACCCATCTTCCATATCGTCAACAGTCAATTGACAAAGCTCCTCCCTGCGGCAGGCACCAAATATTCCCACAATCACAACTACTTTCATTAGAAGATACTCATCATCTAATGCAGACTTCAAAAACTGGTCAATTTGGACTCCAGTCAAGATTTTTGATTTCTTTGGCCGGTAACCTTCTGCTTGACGCTTTAAATACGCGATAAGCTTAATATATTTGCTGATATCTACGTCGCTATTTATACGTAGCATAGATTTGATCATCGAATAATTTGACCACAGAGATGATGCCTTCCATACCTTTGCTTTCTCCTCAAAATAGGCCAGAAATACATTTTCAGTATATTTTCCAGAAACGCATTTTGCTTCACACCATTTCTGAAACTTATTATAGGCTATATCGTATTGAACCCTGGATTTTCTCGGCAACAAATCGAGGATTGCTCTATTGGCCGCCGCCTCTATGTCTTCAAATCGATCATTTTCATTACTTTCTTCCATTTTAAGAAAAATCTACAACCCTAACTACATTTTAAATAAAACTAACAAACGTCTGACAGATGCATCAAAACATTCGTAAACAATTAAATCAACAATGGTTGCTAAGGTACGTAATATACGATGCAATTTAAAATTATCTCCTTTGGATGTATTAATAAAGGTTTTTAAAATTTAATTCAAACTGTATTGCATTTTTTGAACGTTTGTAGAAAAAATATTGTATGATATACGTGTTAAAAGTACCTTTTAAGGCACTCATGTGAATTGCAGAATTCGCTTCGCTCATTCTGCAAACCTTCACATGCGTGCCTTAAAAATGTACTTTTAACACTTATATCACAAATAACTATTAAGCAATATGTAACTCACCGAACTGCGAACTGACACTTTTGTGACACTAATAAACAATGATTAACAAACAATGTCAACGAAACGGTTTCATAGAAAATACGATGATAATCAAAAACAGTTATGCATATATAAAACTTTCTTAGCTTACGATTATATTTAATGCGATTTCAGAAAAAATAGTATGTGTATCGGCTCCGCGATCATAGCACCTCATATGTAAAATTTTGATTGACCAATTATACCATCTGAAAGGTCAGAAAATGGTCATAAAAGGTCAATCGGTTTGATTAATTGGTCAGTGATAGAAAATTTTTTATTAAGCATCAAACTTTTTCAAGGTCAATTAATAATTTTAGCACCTCATTTCTCACAAATACCAAAAATTACGACTTTATTTGATCTACTGATAATTGGACAGCCAAAATAAATTATTGGTCAGATCAATTTTATTTTATAAAATTTAATTAAGTCGCGTAGACAGTTGTGCGCATGCGCTGAGACCCTCAAACAATATCAGGATAGTAAAGGTAAGAATTACGTGTCTCTATTATAAAACAAACAAAGTAAGGACATGATTTTTTTTATTGATGTGAAACATCTATAGCCGCACGTGAATCAGATTTCTCGCGTGGCGACGGTGACGTATGATTCGTATGACGTAAAAAACCTAACGCATCGATAATATATAATAAAGAGATGTACTGATACCTTATATGAAATTGGTCTCATGTTTTGAGCGACGCCGACGGTGGCGCGCCAACAATAGGGAGAAGAAGCTCATCGATTTAAAAATTTGGCGGGACAGGGTATGAATTGTTACATAAAAACCTAACTCGATTCCGCCTACTATCTATTCTATATATATAAAAATGTTTGTTTGTATAGGCAACATAATATACCTACATATTTCGCTGACCTGTAAAATTGACAGCTTGTTAATCAAAATAGATTGTTGGTGAATAGTCCCTGTAAAATTTGTGTATAAAGTGTTTGTTTTAAATATGAATAAACAAAGTGTTAATAAAGAAAGTGATGAAAAATATTGAATAAAAATGAGTGAGTACCTACCTACTCTATATACATTAGGGTGTCCGTTATTTCCCAAATTTGGTTTTGTTCTCCAAACACCCATCAAATTTTTAGATTATGACCTAACAAAAATTATCAGACCCAAACCAGCCCTTAATATTCACATTAACCCGTGCCTAAATCATAATACATTTCCCATTTAAATACCGTTTAAAAGTTATTCAACGATAAAGTTGTATTCATAGTTAAATTCATCATTTTCCTATTTTTTATTTAGTATCGCTTTTTGTTTGTACTAAAATTATGAAGTAACTACAATTATATTAATATAGTAACGTACTTCTATATAAATTTGTGTTTTAATAATTTCCTTTTTTAAGATTATTGAATTTAAGGCAATTAAATAAAAAGCTAAACGAAATCACGTTTTAAATTTATTTTCGTTCTGTAATCTAACGACATCTGTGAGCAATCTGAGAAAACGTACAATAAATATTGTGATACTATTATTTATAAGCGATAATATACTTTATTTTGTATCCAAATTTTGTATTTGTTAATTTTATTACCTATATATATGTATTTAGTTTGATATAAATAAAAATTATGGTGAAAATTACAAAAAAAAAATCGTGAATTTAACTCTGATGACAAATTTATTGCAAATTTCCTACAAGAAATAGATATTTAATTATTTTTAGCTACATTTGTTTCAGTAAAAAAAATTAACGACAAAAAGTGCAAAAATGTCATGTTATTTAAATTGGAAATGTCTTATGATTTAGGCACGGGTAATGTCGATGTTTCACATCTGCCAGGAGTCCCGTGACGGCTCACATTTTTTTCCCTATCTATCTATCTATCTATCTATCTATCTTCTATATCTATCTATCTATCTATCTTCTATAATATTATAAATGTGAATGTAAGTTTGTTTGTTACGCTTTCACGCGAAAACTACTTAACCGATCATCATGAAAATTTGTACACATATTCTTGGAGGTATTAGAATTAACATAGGATACTTTTTATTAAAAAAATCACAAAAACTAGCTTCTTCAACGCCATCTAGCGGTTCAGTAATGAAGTTACAAGCCTGAGTATGCCACCGTGAGGTGGAGCAGTTAATATCACATATATTTAAACGAGCAATTCTTACTTAAGGTTTATTTCACATATATCTCATATATTTCAACAAATTCTTGCTAAATTAAATAATATGACGTAAGGTGTCGCAGTTGCTACCTAATATATTCAATCGATAAATTACAAAATATAATCAAAAAATAGTATACATCTGAAAATTTACGAATATGATAACAACGATAAAATCAAAAAAAAAAAAAAAAAAAAATTGAAAACAAAATAAAATCGTAAAAATTTGAAAAAATCAAAAAATACAACAGTTTTATGCGGTACGAAGTCCGCGGGGTCAGCTAGTAGTAAATAATTTGAAAAATATTATTTAAAAAAAAACATTTATACTTTAAATGCATACTAACTATTTTTTCGTTTAATACATATTGAAATATTTGAATGGTAATATACAAGACCTTATTCAAAGTTTTTCATCTCTTTCATTCAGAAAAATAGAGTGGTACTAATGAGACAATAGTAGGTGTAATTGTAGTCCAGTTTTATGACAGGGTAATAGCATGCAATAAATTAAAATATGGATTAACGAAATTCTTAAGTCTAATAAATCTATGAAAGAACGTAGAAATAATACAAAAAGGAACCAGACTGAAATAATAGATGCTATCATAAAAGTAAAACTGTTGTAAATTTTCGATGAAAAAAAAATGATAACAAGCACGGTTATTTCGAAATCTGGGCATGTATTTATTTTAGCAAAATAAGTTTTCATTGGCATGTCAAATATTTCAATGCTATATGAATAATAAATTAGTTGATAAAAATGTATAAATAAATGTTAACATTTATTTATACATTCTCATTAAGAAAAGACTTGGAATAAGGTCTTGTATATTACCATTCAAATATTTCAATATGTAATAAACGATAGTTAGTATACATTTTAAGTATAAATGTTTTTTTTTAAATAATATTTTTCAAATAATTTACTATTCGCTATGTGCACGTAACCACGTGACCACTTCGCATGATCATAGCGCTCGCGGCGGATCTAACGCGAAGTTCAACTGCAGGAGTATGTGTTTTTATTAAAAAATATGGGTCATAGTGTTTGTTGCATTCCTTTTAGCCCAAATAACGATATAAATACTAAAAGCACAATACAAAAGTAAGTATAACCTTTGTATATACCTAAATATGTATATTTTTATACAGGTGATATCAGAATGAATTATACAACCAACATGTGGATAAATGTAGTAAAAATAAAAGCTAAAATATGTTTTTAGTGGTGAGAAATCTTCTTGGTCACCAACACCCAGCTATATAATTTGTAGCGATCATTTTATTGAAAACAAAAAATCTGTTCTACCAAATAGTCCAGCTTATGTGCCAACAATTTTTTCAAAACAGTTATTGTGTCACACAGCAAATGCTATTCAAGTTCTCAACAGGTACAAAGTTTCTACATATTGATAGTAATGCTTTTAGTTATTAAATTAGTAATATAAAAAATATTTTATTGCTGGTATAATTGTTAATTGAAGTGTTGCATAGATTCATCCCAGTCAACAAGTACTTAGGTTTCTTCTACAGAACAATCTACTAATACTAAGAGTACCCTTATTGCGAAGTAACTAATGATGAATTCATCGACAACGAAGAATATTATGAAAGAAGCGCAAGTTCTTGTTTAGAAAAAGCTTAAATAATCAATGAAAACCAGATGTTTTTTAGAGAATCTTCTTTTTGCTGTATTTATAAATCTCTTGAAAGTGAAAAGTGTGATCTCCAGACCCAAACTAATATGGTGGTTCCATAAAAAGTGTTATAAAAACTTGAAATAGGTTTATAAATAAAAAGTATGTTACAATTGAAAAGAGATTGGAACAGACATAAAAAGCATTTAAATAATTATAATTTTTTTAAACATTTATTAATTTGTATTAATTATTAGTTAAATTGCAATCTTTGTTACTGATATTCAGTAACTTATTTACACTTTTTAGAATTTAAAAGGATTTTTTTTTATTATATTATACTGTGTATAACCTTACATTCTAATAATTTTAAGGGAGAAACTAATCTTAATACATTGTATATACTTACTTTTTTACCCCGTAATGAAATGAGATACAAAGATGGTCAGAAAAATATTTAAAACACTATGAAATATTTTAAAAATTTAATTAAATTGTCTTTTTTTTTTTTCTATTTAACCCTGCGTTAGCGGTCCTGCAGTTGAGCTTTGTGATTTGGCCGCAAGAAGCCTCTAGTGTCGTGCGCATAGCCAATAGGGAATAAAAATAAATCATGTCCTCACTTTGTTTGTTTTATAATAGAAACTCGTAATTCTTACGTTTACTATCCTGATATTGTTTGGGAGTCCCAGCGCATGCGCATAACTGTCTACGCGACTTAATTAATTTTTATAAATGAAAATTGATCTGACCAATAATTTATTTTGGCTGACCAATGATCAGTAGATCATTCTCTATCGAATAAAGTCGTTATTTTTGGTATTTGTGAGAAATGAGGTGCTAAAATTATTAATTGTGGTTGAAAAAGTTTAATGCCTAATAAAAAAATTTCTATCACTGACCAATTAATCAAACCGATTGACCTTTTATGACCATTTTCTGACCTTTCAGATGGTATAATTGGTCAATCAAAATTTTACATATGAGGTGCTATGATCGCGGAGCTATGTGTATCTCGTAGTAAAAGCACATTCCCGCACTCCAATGTTTGTTGGCCTCGGCTATACGCCTCGGCCAACAATTTACATTGTCGTCCGGGAATGTATCGCTTTTCCTACTAGATACACAATATACTATTTCCAGTTTCTATTCTATTACTTTTTCGTGTTTTCCGATCATTTCATGTAGGTACTTTTTCGTCTTTTGGCGCATATCCTAAGTGGATACCGCTGCTTAAAACAGATCAATCGTTGTCAATGAAAACCATTTACGTAAATTTTTGAGCCATAAGATCCGTCTACTTCCTAAACCTAGCGTAAAAATACCCTAGGCTAGCTCTAGGGTTCGTGGCTTCCTTCTGGCTTTCTTTTTTAACTCTCCCCAAACAAATAATAAGGGCGCCAAGTACAGACATACAAATAAAAGCGAATAAATCAGTTTTAAAATTGTTTATTCAAAAAAATTATTTGATTTAATGTTAATCAAAAGTTAAGTAATTAACTAATTTCCAAACTTATCTTGTCAATCTTCGGCTTTGAAGGTCCAGATGATAGTCGGAAAGATGAGTTGAGACTATTGGAAATGTGGACACCGGTCTAGGGTGACTCTGGTACAATGGTTTTTCTTAAAGTAAGATGAGTCTCCTACAGTGAGGAATGAAGCGACTCCTTCAGCGGATAGCATAGCACCAGTCTAAATTGTCAATTGCAAGACAAATTTTCATAAATTTGATTCGGCACGATCAGCCCTCACCAAAGACCCTTCGTAAATTTGGCATAAGCCCAGAAGGGTATAAGAGGTGAAGCGAACTAATTCTTTTTGTAGTACAAAATGAAAAAAAATTATTTAACGTCGCAACCTACGAGCAAACTAGAATTTATTCTCCTTCCAAAACTGATACAGTATACGCAACGACGCACAAAATAACAAGGAAATTTATACAAATTTAATAGTCCATAGGCCAGGCCACAAATAACGTTGTAAACGTTACAACCTCTTTTCCCAATTTTTTAAGTTGTAATAGTATATTACTTTACGAGTGGAGTAAATTGCATATTACAGCGAGTGTGTTTGGCCCATGAGCGAGCTTGCGAGCGAAGGGGCTAAAGAAACGAGCTAAATATGCAATTTGTTCCTCGAGTGAAGTACTATGCTTTACCCACGACTTACCAAATGGTTTTGTATAAAACTAAAAATAACAAATAAATAAATATTCGATTTCGCAGACAGTTCTGTCTGAGATATGTCAAATATGTTAGTTTAATTTAATGAAAACTGTTGGTAACCAACATAATAATACAGGTTTCTATTTACTTACACCACTAGTTTAGTAAATGAAACTATAACACAACTCCTCAATAATTTGACACTTACTGACAGAGTTATAGGTTAAAAAATACGCAATTTACTTATGAGTCGTGGGTAAAAGGGTTAATGGTCTAATGGTTCAGATTTATATTTTTTTTATCACCAATTATTCCGTTTTTGGTATTTTTACAATTTACTCGAAATTGAAGGGTATACGGCTAATACTGACTTCCATTTAGCGAGTCGAAATACATGCCGGTAGGTAGGTGAAGTCGGATGTACAAATAACTTTTTTTTTGTGTGCGGGTGGGTGTATTTAATTTAGTTGGGTGGGTATTTAATTATAATAATAATAATCTTAAATGTCCAGAGTAGTATACGTCATGGAACATAATAATTAGTCCGTTACTGTCCCACTCTAAAGCCAAAGGCTTCTTTCCACAAGGAGATGGAATGAGCATTTAATCAACACGTTTGCTCACTTCGGGTTGGTAATTTTTGACAATTAAGTCCACGTTTCATCACGATGTTTTCCTTCACCGTACGTGCATGCTGTATCTAGATGTTAGAGAATTTACTTATGTCTCCAAAAAGTCACATTGGTACATGTCGGGATTGTTGGGTATTGAACTCGGTACCTCTTGCATGGTATTCGGAAGGTTTTGAAGAGAGTACATCATGAATTTGCGCCCACATCTGACAAAGCCAAGTAGCAACTAAAAAGTATAAATTAAAAACTTAAAAAAATTGTATCGCCTTAAAAAAAAATCTCTAAAAACCCAGAAATAATTATTTTATTTCTGGCTTTTTAGTGCATTTTGAAGTTATACTTCTATTCGCGCACCCGGCGGTAAAAATTTGTATGGGATTAAATCGGCAAAATCATTACATATGTTATGGCGTGAGTAAGAGAGAGAGACAGAAACACATATAAGATATATTGGTCAGCAAAAACAAAGATGAAATATTTACCAATATTTATTTATTAGTGATAACTATAAGTGCTTTGAATACCGTTTAAACATTCAGTACATTGAAAAGAAATAGATAGATATATAGAAACAGTCTGAGCTAATGTTTTAGTATGTAGTGACGTATCACTTTGTGTTTGACAGATTATTTTATAAGTCTGTAAATATATATTTAGTATTTTAATTAATAATATAGTAGCGTCATTGCAGTATAGGTTCTATTGCTGCTTGGGTGTTGGCTACATAAACAGAGTTTTTAAGAATAGTCGAGGAAATAAAGCACTAAAATCAGCAAAACCTCCGAAATTTGTAAAGTAAGATGGATCGAAATGCGTTTTTTTGCATTCGATTCGTTAGAGCGTTAGGAAATGTTGTCGCTATTTTTCATAATGTAAAAATGAGAAATTGCATTTCTGTATTAGAAAACTGCAGTTAAAAAGTGCTTTCCCAACAGACAATATATGGAAAAATTACAACTCGGTAAGTGGGTTTGTGGGTTTTTGGGGTCGCTGAACACGAATATCATGGTGCCGAAACTCTTCGCTTTGCGGCACCTGGTGCCCAGGGTGCATGGTATTTACCTATTCTGCAAATTCGATACAAAATGAGTGTACACTCGGTACTAGGGGATTTTTGGGGTCGCTGAACATTCATCACTGCTTGTTCGTGAATTTTTGACCAAAAACAACACCGTTATCATGCCTCAATCACTGTATTCTCCAGACTTGGTCAGCTGCGACGTTTTCCTATGCCCAAAACTAAAGAGACCGATGAAAGGACGACATTTTGCCATAATTGAGGAGATAAAGGCTGCGTTGAAGAAAGAGCTGATGGTCATATCCAAAATGGAGTTCCAGAAGTACTTCGAAGATTGGAAGAAGCGCTGGCACAAGTGTGTTATATCTGATGGGGATTACTTTAAAGAGGACAAAATAGATATTGACGAATAAATAAAGATTTTATGAGTTATTCAAAAATTCTCGTATTTTTCTGAACATACCTCGTATAACATATATCTAATTCTGAATTAAAAATATTTTATTACTTAAATAAGTGAACAGATAAATCATTTATTATCAACCTTTTAGTCTAGTAATAAAATACAAAGATAATGCTAGTTATTTAATGTTTGTGTTTTCTTTAATTTTTTTAAATTTTTAGGTAAAGTATATAAAGGTGAACTAAAAACAAAGACTGGAAAAATATTCGTAGCTGTTAAATCTTTAAAAGAAAATGCAAGTGCGAAAACACAAGCTGATTTCCAAAGAGAAATTGAATTAATATCCGAATTAAAACATCCAAATATTATATGTTTATTGGGTGTTGTAATGAAGCAGGAACCTATGTGTATGTTGTTTGAATACATGTCAGAGGTTTGTATCCTAAATATTTTTTTTTACAATGTTCAATATCGCTGATATCGTATTTTCATATAATAATATTAATTATGTCTTTCATATTTTAGGGTGATTTGCACGAATTTTTAATTGCAAATTCACCAGAAGAGGGGAAGTGTTTAACACATAATCAATTTTTAGATATCGCTATACAAATTGCCCAAGGTAAGTTGGTTTTAAAATAAAATTTTTTCAGTATATTATAAAAGGGCAAAGCTTCCAACGGTATAAACTAGCTATCGATTTTTTTTTCTATTTCTCATCAGTGTGAGATACCGGCTTCTCACTAGAAAATAAATTATTGCCCGTGACTCCGAGGGATTATTAGACACCTCTAACAGCAATAAATATAATATGCTTAGAAGTTGGTATATCGAACTGATGTTAAATAGAAAAAAAATGCGGTCACTGGATTTGGACATAACTTTATACTATTATATCTTTTAGGTATGGAATATCTCTCATCAAATCATTACGTTCATAGAGACCTAGCAGCTAGAAATTGCCTCGTATCTAAAGACTTAGTAGTTAAAATTAGTGACTTTGGGTTGAGCAGAGATATGTATAGTTGTGATTACTACAGGTAAACAATACTAGTTTTTCTACCATAAAGTAACTATAGTAATGATGAAAAAAAAGACCACAAATAAACTTGTCATTATTTCACTCTTTTCTATGTTTGTAATATTTGGGTTGCCATTATTTAATTAATAACAAAAAACTAGATTTAGGAAACACTGAAGACTAAATTTAGGAAACACTGTAAAGTAATATTTATTGAAGCTGTATTAAATACTAAATTAATTTTAAGTTCTGGTGTATAACGAGGTTTTCTACAACTCAGTTTATTCATTTATTTAGATAAATATGTCTAGTATTTATTTCAAGAAGAGATCCAGTTACAATAGAATATAATAATAAAATTATTTAGAATAAAGACAAAATGAATGTATATAATTAAAACTTATTGCAATGCCTTATTAATAATCAATTATTCCTAACAGTTGCACAAGTTATTGATAGAATTAATAGGCTATCTCAGTCGGTAGAGCATAAGATACTTAGTCTCATGGCCGTGGGAGCATACCCCACGTTGGTCGCCAAATTTGTAACCTTACAACGTCCTTTTTTTTTTTCTTTATTGGCAATCAGAATAAATACAATACAATCTATGAGCCAATATGATGACTTGTACATAACAACGGTAAATAGTATGTACATTTAATGACTTGGAGAGGTTAACATCCAATGATGTTACCTCAGTTTTCTTTTAGGTCTATTGGCCAACTTCTTTTGAGTCTTCTGTTGTCAAATGGTTGTAGTAGTGGCTGCAGGAGTGGATTGGGATGGACCTCCAGTTTGTTGTAGTGTTTGTTAGCGTTTTCTCGGATTACTTCGTTTATGTAGGGGATTTTGAGGTCAGTGTGCAAGGTATAGTTTGATATATACCAAGGTGCGTCAGTTATAGCTCGAAGAATTTTCGACTGTGCTCTCTGTATGATAGCTGTGTTGGATTTGCTGGCGCAGCCCCATAACTCAATTCCATAAGTCCAAATCGGCTTTAAAACTGCTTTGTATATTAATAGTTTGTTTTCTAGGGATAGATAGGATTTTCTGCCAATAAGCCAATTTAGTTCTTTGGTTTTCATGTCTAACTGTGTTCTTTTCTTTTTTATGTGCTTCTTCCAATTTAATTTGCTGTCAAATGTGAGTCCTAAGTATTTAACACTATCGCTCTGGGGAATATTATTTTGTTTCATTTTCACTGGTGGGCAGGTTCCTTTTCGTAAGGTGAAAGTTATGTGTGTAGATTTGGATTCATTTACTTTGATCTTCCACTTACTAGCCCAAGTTTCTAGTAGGTTCAAATGATGTTGTAGATTTGTAGAAGCTGTTACTGGATTTTCGTGAATTGCAAAGATGGCAGTATCATCAGCAAATATTCCCGTAGTTGTTGCAGCTGTGGTAGGTAGATCGTTTGTGTAAAGTAGGTATAAAAATGGTCCTAGTATGCTTCCCTGTGGTACACCTGATAGTATTGGTAGACGGTTGGAGTGTTCTTCGTTGACTTTCACTTCGAATTTGCGTTCGTGTAGGTATGACTTCAGCAGGTTAAAGTAGTTATTTGGGAGAACTGTTTTTATTTTGTAAAGTAGACCTACGTGCCACACCTTATCGAAAGCTTGGCTTATGTCCAAGAAAGCAGATGTGCAGTATTGTTGGTTTTCTATTGATTAAAGGCGTTATTTCATTAGCTAGTTTACTATAACATGTTGCTTCTTATGTACTATGGTGCTTTCATGGCTTTCCGTAGACATCTATTTTGTTGGACCTGTACTTTTGCATGCAAGTCCCCATGACACCGATGCATACGTTAGGATGGTCAGTATTATTGTTTGGAGCAGTCTTAATTTTATCCTTAAGTTTAATTGGCTTTTCCTTCCAATTAGTCCTTCAAGCTTGCTTCTTGTGTATTTTAATTTCTTCACTACACTGTCAACGTGTTCTTTGAAGCATAATCCTTGATCAATGGTTACCCCTAAGTATTTTACTAATCTAGTTCATTCGATTTCGTCTTCTCCCATCGTTATAAGTTACTATCTAACTTAATCGCAGGTTTTTTAACAAAATATCTCTTAAACATTCTCAACATTCTGGCCAAGGGAGAGTAATATCAATAATTTGTTAAGTGACAAGGTACATGGAACATGATTGAACAACGATGTTTGTGTTCAATATCAAATTTAATTTAGAAAAATTGGACAGATTTTTGGAAACCATTGATTGTTTTGTAGATAGTGAAAAGATTTGCATAGACCTTACATGTTTCAAGTGAATTAATACACATATGATCACCACCCAACCTGTAATTAATATGGAAAATGCTATAAATATCCAATTTTAAGCGAAATGCTAATAGTTTAAAAAATTATTTTGGAATGACTCATTTTCTCTAAAGTGATTAGGATAGTAGAGAGCCCAAAGGACTGAAGCATGTTTCAATCCTGAGCGAACCAATGCAAAATAAAGAAGCTTGTAACAATTAGGTCACAAATCAGAACTGTTTCGTATTATAAAGCCGACAATGCATACCACAATAGTTGTTAAATTTGAAACAAATGCTAATTATCTGTCAAGGACAACGCTTAAGTCTTTAGTTTTTTTAATCAATTTTAATTTATTCTTATTAATTGAATGTTTGTTGCTAAGAACTTCAGTGATGCGTCTAATAGTTATACTACAGAATTTATTAATATTGAGTTCAAGACTATTCCTTTGAGACCATGAGACAAAATTATTAACATTTTCTGCAGCAATTGAGGATCTCTAGCAGAATGAACACCTTTAAAGATTTTTAAATTATTCGCAAAAAGCAGGTATTCTGAGCTCAAAATTAAATTTCCAATATCATTAATGAAAAGATTAAAACGAACTGGACCTGTATGAGGCCCCTGTAGTTTATCGGAGTTCACCGCAATGTTATGAGATATGTAAAGCTTAGAATAATAAAAGTAATAAAAAACTCTCTGTTTTTTATATATAACTTTCACTTTAATTAAAAAATCTTTAAAATGACATGTTTCGCTGAACTAGCATCATCAGATTGACATATTATAAAGTTACATTTTGTTTATTTGTATCTAACTATCTGATGTTGATTAGGTAATATTAAGGCTAGATTAGGTATGGAAGTAATTAGATATAACAATATTAAAGCCTAGATGTTATTAGCCCTAAGGGATTATCCTGGATGTATCTCCCTCTAAGATCAGTATAACTGTGCAATGATATAGGAAAACCAGGAAAAAACTATATCTGCTGATCTTTACAATAACTTAATATATTTGTATTACAATTATATCTTATCTATGTATAAAATGAAGACTCAATCAAAGTAAACAATTTAATAGTGGAGAATTTCTAAGATTAATTTGTTCACTAACAACTTTAAATTGTGGATCTGCTAGATGTCTTTTTATCTGAAGTTCTTCAAGGAAATCTAAATTTTGTTTTTTATTACAAATGTGTAGTATTTGAATGTTATTGTTATGTAAGAGTGAAGTTGGATGTTCAAGTAGGTGTTTTGCATAATTTGACTTATCTGGTTGTTTTAATCTATATGCTCTTAAGTGTTCATTGAATCTTATTTCAAATTTTCTTTGTGTTTGACCTATATATATGGCATTACATTTTGGACAATTAATTTTGTAAACACCAGATTTTTTTAAATTAGGTAATTTTGATTTCACATTTAATAATTTTGTACCAACATTATTTAGTGTTTTAAATGACATTAATGTTGATGTTGCTGAAGATATTATTTTTGAAATTGTATTGGAAATACTTCCACAATATGTAATATTTTTATAGCTTTTAATTTCTTTAGTTTGTTTAGGAAATATTAGTTGTAGTGACATTTTTTGTTCTTTCTTATTAATTAATTTATTTATTAAATGAATCGGATAGCCATTAGATATAGCTATTTGTTTTATAATATTAATTTCTTTATCAAAGTTAATTTTGTCCATTGGAATTGAAAATGCTCTATGTATCATAGAATTATAAGCTGCTAATTTATGTGTTATAGGATGATTTGAATTATATGGTATTGTTACATCTGTTTGTGTTGGTTTTCTGTATATTGAATAATTTAGTAAATTATTAACTTTTTTAATGTTTAAATCAAGAAAATTAATTGAATTATTTTCTTCAATTTCTAAAGTAAAATTAATTTCAGGATGTAAAGTATTAATGTAATTAAAAAATATATCTAACTGTCGTTCACTACCTACAAATCCTGCTAATACATCATCAACATATCTATACCAAAATATAATATTGATTTAAACATTAAAAAAGTTAATAATTTACTAAATTATTCAATATACAGAAAACCAACACAAACAGATGTAACAATACCATATAATTCAAATCATCCTATAACACATAAATTAGCAGCTTATAATTCTATGATACATAGAGCATTTTCAATTCCAATGGACAAAATTAACTTTGATAAAGAAATTAATATTATAAAACAAATAGCTATATCTAATGGCTATCCGATTCATTTAATAAATAAATTAATTAATAAGAAAGAACAAAAAATGTCACTACAACTAATATTTCCTAAACAAACTAAAGAAATTAAAAGCTATAAAAATATTACATATTGTGGAAGTATTTCCAATACAATTTCAAAAATAATATCTTCAGCAACATCAACATTAATGTCATTTAAAACACTAAATAATGTTGGTACAAAATTATTAAATGTGAAATCAAAATTACCTAATTTAAAAAAATCTGGTGTTTACAAAATTAATTGTCCAAAATGTAATGCCATATATATAGGTCAAACACAAAGAAAATTTGAAATAAGATTCAATGAACACTTAAGAGCATATAGATTAAAACAACCAGATAAGTCAAATTATGCAAAACACCTACTTGAACATCCAACTTCACTCTTACATAACAATAACATCCAAATACTACACATTTGTAATAAAAAACAAAATTTAGATTTCCTTGAAGAACTTCAGATAAAAAGACATCTAGCAGATCCACAATTTAAAGTTGTTAGTGAACAAATTAATCTTAGAAATTCTCCACTATTAAATTGTTTACTTTGATTGAGTCTTCATTTTATACATAGATAAGATATAATTGTAATACAAATATATTAAGTTATTGTAAAGATCAGCAGATATAGTTTTTTCCTGGTTTTCCTATATCATTGCACAGTTATACTGATCTTAGAGGGAGATACATCCAGGATAATCCCTTAGGGCTAATAACATCTAGGCTTTAATATTGTTATATCTAATTACTTCCATACCTAATCTAGCCTTAATATTACCTAATCAACATCAGATAGTTAGATACAAATAAACAAAATGTAACTTTATAATATGTCAATCTGATGATGCTAGTTCAGCGAAACATGTCATTTTAAAGATTTTTTAATTAAAGTGAAAGTTATATATAAAAAACAGAGAGTTTTTTATTACTTTTATTATTACAAATAAAAATGAACTTTCAAGTAGTAAGGGTCAGTACAATTAATTTAATGTAAAGCTTAGGTTTCCTAGGATCGCGGAGCCGCAATAAAGCGGCCGTAATTTGACGGCCGTTTTTTATCAGCGTTCAAGACGGCCGCTATCGGTGAGCACAGATGTAAAGTAAGAGCTCAACGTTATTGACCGCCTAAATCCATTTTTGTATTTGCTTTCGTTTTGTGTGTTTATATTTTGTTTTATATTTTGTGTTTAGTTTCATTATTTGACAATAATTACAGTGTTTCTGTATTAAAAGCAAAAAATGGATGATTTGGACTTGGCAATGATAATATTTTTGGAAGAAGAGCTTTATTGCGTCACCGCTATCCTAGGAAACCAAAGCTTTACACTTTATATTATACAAAAGTTCATGACTTTTCACAAAATCAATTAATACTTCATCTTCCTCCTATGTCCAGGCTACATTTCTGTAAATATTCGACATATTTTTAATGTTTTCAATTCCCAATTGAATAAAAATAAACAAACTCAACACCGCACCGGAGATAAAAAACGTTGCACGCACTGTCTTCCACCGTTATGACGGCCGTCACCAAAATGACGGTGCCGCTTTATTGTGTAGCGATGTTGCCCACCGTTCCCTTAAAAACCACGCGCGGTAAAAATCAGAACAACGTTTTATAGCGGCCGTTATATTACGGCACCGCTTTCCTAGGAAACCATAGCTTAACTATTGATGCGAACCATTTGAGTTCAACCAGACAGGAAACTTTGTATCCAATTAGTAAGACCATTATCCAGCTCCAAGGCACGCAATTTACCAATCAAATATCCATAACCAACCCTGTCAAATGTCTTTGCAAAATGAACTTGTACTTTTCTCACAAAGGCATCTAACAGATAATGCTGTTAGGACAATAAATTCGTCAGCATGGACATGCCTTAACAGAACCCATATTGTCCAATATATTTTTACAGTGCAAATATTTTAACACTGATAAATGATTACAATTTGGTAATTTTGTTATATAGTTTTATAGAATGTATTTTGGTAAAATGGTGTATCCGTTAATTAATTAAATTAAATTAAATTAAATTAAATTAAATTAAATTAAATTAAATTAAATTAAATTAAATTAAATTAAATTAAATTAAATTAAATTAAATTAAATTAAATTAAATTAAATTAAATTAAATTAAATTAAATTAAATTAAATTAAATTAAATTAAATTAAATTAAATTAAATTAAATTAAATTAAATTAAATTAAATTAAATTAAATTAAATTAAATTAAATTAAATTAAATTAAATTAAATTAAATTAAATTAAATTAAATTAAATTAAATTAAATTAAATTAAATTAAATTAAATTAAATTAAATTAAATTAAATTAAATTAAATTAAATTAAATTAAATTAAATTAAATTAAATTAAATTAAATTAAATTAAATTAAATTAAATTAAATTAAATTAAATTAAATTAAATTAAATTAAATTAAATTAAATTAAATTAAATTAAATTAAATTAAATTAAATTAAATTAAATTAAATTAAATTAAATTAAATTAAATTAAATTAAATTAAATTAAATTAAATTAAATTAAATTAAATTAAATTAAATTAAATTAAATTAAATTAAATTAAATTAAATTAAATTAAATTAAATTAAATTAAATTAAATTAAATTAAATTAAATTAAATTAAATTAAATTAAATTAAATTAAATTAAATTAAATTAAATTAAATTAAATTAAATTAAATTAAATTAAATTAAATTAAATTAAATTAAATTAAATTAAATTAAATTAAATTAAATTAAATTAAATTAAATTAAATTAAATTAAATTAAATTAAATTAAATTAAATTAAATTAAATTAAATTAAATTAAATTAAATTAAATTAAATTAAATTAAATTAAATTAAATTAAATTAAATTAAATTAAATTAAATTAAATTAAATTAAATTAAATTAAATTAAATTAAATTAAATTAAATTAAATTAAATTAAATTAAATTAAATTAAATTAAATTAAATTAAATTAAATTAAATTAAATTAAATTAAATTAAATTAAATTAAATTAAATTAAATTAAATTAAATTAAATTAAATTAAATTAAATTAAATTAAATTAAATTAAATTAAATTAAATTAAATTAAATTAAATTAAATTAAATTAAATTAAATTAAATTAAATTAAATTAAATTAAATTAAATTAAATTAAATTAAATTAAATTAAATTAAATTAAATTAAATTAAATTAAATTAAATTAAATTAAATTAAATTAAATTAAATTAAATTAAATTAAATTAAATTAAATTAAATTAAATTAAATTAAATTAAATTAAATTAAATTAAATTAAATTAAATTAAATTAAATTAAATTAAATTAAATTAAATTAAATTAAATTAAATTAAATAAATTAAATTGAAAACAAAACTAAATATATTTGCATTAATTATACCAACTTTTTAAAATTACAACATATTTCTTTGTTTAGAGACACCAGGGTATTCAAAATAATCTGATATTCTATGTTCAACGGACACATTCTTCATGATACTACTTTTCGCATTTTCAACATTGTTTTATGTCTTTTATCTCATTCACCTTACAAGCGTGAAATACCAACTATCGTAAGTTTTTTTTCTTCGGTTAAAAAGTACAATAATTGATTCGTGACCATTTATTTTTCTTTAACATATTGATAAAAGTATGACAAACTAACAAAGGTAGTGCAAAATGGCATAAAAGTCTTACGTTACAAAAATTACTTAAGATTCAGCAGGAGGATTATTTATTATTCGTGCTGCACAACTGTTACCTAAAAACGAATTACACCACACTGGCCAAAATAACCTAGTGACAAGCCGCGGAAAGTTTCTAGGGTCATATAAGAGTGTTAGCTACCTAAGAGTGTTTTCTTGAGCGGAATAGAAGTTGTATTTTTGATATAGTCGAGGCAATGAGCATTATGTTAGAAAATCTTTTAAGATAGGACCGATCGGAATGCGGTTTTTTGCATTTGCTTTCAAAAATTATTAATACCATTCCTGCCTACTTTCTACCTAGTACAAACCGGAAGTTGCATCGCTGCAGCCAAAAATTTTTTGAGAGGTCTTTTGGCAAATTCAATAACTTTGTAAATAAGAGTCAGAATTGGCCCAAATTGGGTACAAGCGGTTTTTGAGGTCGCTGATCACGATTATGATGTTCAAATTGACCCTTCGAACACCTGGAGCTTAGGAACGTCGACGAACGTCATCTCTGAGGGACTATCCCGAACTTCATGCGAGGAAGGAGAGAAACTCGACACCCTGGGGTTTCTTGGGTCACTGAATTCAAATATGACATCGGCGAACACTCCACGGACACCTGGTGCGCCCTAACCTGGCGCTGAACCGTCCTTGAGGTTTTTCCAGATACAATACGAACCGAAAATCGTCTCAGACTTTCATACATACAGTCATGTGTAACTCTCCCCTGTGTCCTCGAAAAAGGTGATCCACTCCTGTAAAAATGACGACAATAATCTTCGGCTGGACCTCCGAACTTTGCCGAGCGGCCTTTTACTTTAATCCCAACTCCCAAAACGCTTTTGTGTAAGTATACAAGTATACGCAGATACTCTAACTCCAAGTCCCGCCCAACAACGCGTAGAACGAGCACTACAAAAAAAAACCGTAACATATGGGATGACGGAAAAACCTCGGGAATGACGTTCAGAGCCAGGTTAGGGCGCACCAGATGTCCGTGGGTGTTCGCCGATGCCATATTTGAATTTGGCGACCCAAAACACCCCCTTGTAACAATTTTCGACGCGTCATTTTCACTTGTGTCTTGAAAAACCTCAGGGATGACGTCCAGAGTCAGGATAGGGCGCACCAGGTGTCCGTGGGGTGTTCACCGGTGCCATATTTGAATTCAACGACCCAAAAAACCTCCAGGTGTCGAGTTTCTCTCCTTCCTAGCATGAAGTCTGGGATGATCCTCCGGAGATGACGTTCGTTGACGCTTCTAAGGTCCAGGTGTTCGGGGGATCACTTTGAATATCATAATCGTGATCAGCGACCTCAAAACCCCCTAAGTACCCAACTTGGGCCAATTCTGACTTATTGAATTTGCAAAAATAGCTCTCAAAAAATACATTTTTTGAATGCATTTTTGTTTACAACAATGCAACTTCTGGTTTGTAATAGGTAGGAATGGTATAAATAATATTTGAAAGCAAATGCAAAAAAAACGCATTCCGATCCGTCCTATCCTAAAAGATTTCCTATCTTTTGCGTTTTTAGTGCTTCATTGCCTCGACTAATAGTCACGTCAAGATATCTACCTTATTGTATAAAAATATTGGATAAAATTTGTGCATGCTTCCACTCACTCGACTAATGCCTTGACGCGAAAGAAAAATATTTCATGCACTTTTTTGCATAACCACCACTTTAACTACATTCTTATTTTTTTAGAGTGCAATCTAAATCGTTATTACCAGTCAGATGGATGCCAGCTGATTCCATTTTGTATGGAAAATTTACAACGGAAAGTGATGTATGGTCGTATGGTGTTGTTTTATGGGAAATATACAGTTATGGATTACAAGTAAATATACTGTTTTGGTTCTTTAAAATCAGTAATTGTTAAGAATCAGTAAATGATTTCTAATAGCATCAACCTATTTTCATTTGTTTTGATTAGCTTTATAACACATTTTTTATGTTTATATGCCTTATTTCAATTTGTTGTACGTGTTGGACCTATCCAAGTTTTTTAATGAATTTTGATCACAACACAAATTTTTTTTGATGGAAGTTTGACGAGTGCAGCGAAAATTTGTTAATAATAAATAACTTCATTATTGCAAAATTTTTCTTTACAAAACACACGCTTTCTTTGTTCTTTGGGCAATTCTAAACCTAAAATGTTCTATGGAATATTTGTGTACGACGCTTAGAACTTTTGATCGGGTAAAATTTTAAGGTGTCTACATCTACTGAAAAATCTTTGAATAGTATCCTGGAATCCTGATAACAATACTTTTATGTATTAAAGAAAATCGTTTTTTTTTTTATTTAAAAAAAATGAATAAAACTTCATTTAACAAGATCTTCGAGAGTTTTTGAAGTTATACTTCGATTCGTGCACTCGGCGGAAGAAATTTGTGTGTAGTTAAATGGGAAAAATCATTACATATGTAATGGTGTGAGTCAGAGAGAGACAGAAACACGTATAAGGTATATTGGTCGGTAAAAACAAAGATGATATATTTACTACATGTTATAAGTCATAACTATATGTCCTTTGAATACCGTTTCAACATTCAATACATTGAAAAGAGATAGATATACAAAAAACAGTCTGAGCTAATGTATGAATATAGTGACGGACTACATTGTGTTTGACAGATTATTTTATAATTCTGTCACGTTAGTATACATATTAAGTTTAGAATTTTATTTTAATAATAATATTCAGTAATGAATATTGTATTATAGTCTAAAATACCGTCACATGGTTGCAGTATATCCTGCACTACGCTTTTGAGGTTGTTCGCTATATAAACAGAGTTTTAAAGAATAATCGAGGAAAACTCAGCAAAACCTCCGAAATTTGAAAAGTAAGATGGATCGGAATACGATTTTTGAAGTTATACTTCTATTCGTACACCATGTAGAAAAAGATTATGTAGAGTTTAATGGGAAAAATCATTACATATGTAATGGTGTGAGTAAGAGAGAGACAGAAACACATATAAGGTATCAGTACATTGAAAATAGATAGATATACAAAAAACAATCTGAGCTAATGTTTTAGAATATCATAGTAACGTATTACATTGTGTTTAACAGATTACTTTATAATTCTGTCACGTAAGTAAACATATAAAGTTTAGTATTTTATATTAATCATAATATGTATTTAATCATAATATGTATTCAGTAATTTGCATTATATTTTGCACTATGGGGTTTTGTAAACACTTTTTTTGTACATTGATCGTTTTACTGTTTAGTTTTCGTGTTTGAAGTAAGGACACACATCAACTGGTCTTATTTTTCTAAGTATTTATTTAATTGAATGCAGTTAATTTTTTACAAAATTTATTTCTGCTTGCCTGTGTTTGTAGTTTATAGTTATTAAGTTTTATTAGTTAACAGTGCATAGAAGTATAACTTCTGCCGGCAGTCCCACTGACTGCCACACCCTTTTTTTTGCATTCGATTCGTTAGAGCATCAGAAAATTTTGTCGCTATTTTTCATAATTTTTCTGCATTCGAAAATTGCATTTGAAAAGTGCATTCCGAACAGACAATAGATAGAAAAATTACAACTCGGTAAGTATTGCTGGAAATTGGTTTAATTTTTGTACTCGGGGTTTTTGGTATCGCTGAACACGAATATCATGATGCCGCAACTCTCCGCGGCACCATTTTGCATGGTATTTACCTCTTCTCCTGGGGTTTTATGCAAATTCTATACATAATCAGTGCACACTTGGTACTCGAGACACCTGGTGCTTAGGACGGACCTCGACTCCAGGAGTTTTATGCAAATTCGAAACAAAATGAATGTACACTCGGTACTAGGACGTTTTTGGGGTCGCTGAACACGAATATCATATAATGAATTTTCTAAATTTTCCCCATACAAATTTCTGAATCCGAGCGCGTGCATAGAAGTATGACTTCTACTGGCAGTACCACTGACTGCCACACCCGTTTTTTTTTTGGCGTCTTTTTAGACAAGTCTGTGTACATACTTAATTCATTTGAAATATCTGCTAATGTGGACCGGATGGAAGAGTACGATTGATTTTATAAATAGTTACTAGAATAAGGAAATTTTGTTGAATAGAAAACATCCAAAATATCATAATAATCATATATCATAAATAATTTGCTGTAGAATTTCGAACGACAGTTACTTAAATGTGAAAAAAATAATTTTTATCTTCAGTTACTGTCAATCTTTCTTGCCTTTCTCCATCTACTAATATCTTTAAGTACTATGTATAGAAATTTGTCTACCACCAGTGTCCTTCTGAGCCCTTTTTTTCTTAAAGAAATATGTCAATCGTTAACCTTACAAGTAAATTGGAAAAAGATAATTCAAATAGAACGGCAGTATGTTCTGCTTATAATTTATGTTACGATGTACGGATACGCATATAATTCTGATACTCCTTATGTTCTATGCGTAAAAAAAGTTGCGCGGCGGTGTTGCGTTACGAAGTATTGTTGCATGTCTATTCGCGCCTTTGGAAACTTCTTTCTGGGATTTGTGAAGTTTGACGACTGATTATATAAATGCTTAAAATAATCTAAAAGGTTTAGTACTATAAAAATAATCATAAGAAAATACTATTTTGTGAAACTGAATATGAGTGGAAAAATACATTTTACATGTCTTAACTAAACAAAGTTCCAAAATTTCTCAGGATTTTTATACCATTCTTCTTCTTTCTCTCAACCTCAATTCATCCTCTCTTCTACATTTTTTTCTTTCCAATCCTCCTTCATTTTATCCATCCATCTCAACGTCGGTCTTCCCCCTTTCCTCATACCCCTAATCTCATATGCATCTACTCTTTTACTCACATAATTCTCATTTCTCCTCTCTACATGACCAAACCATCTTAACCTATTTTCCTATATTTTCTTGTTCAGCTGTCCCACATTCACTGTTCCTCTTACTCTCTCATTTCTTACTTTATCTCTGTTCGTTCTAACTTTCTTCCTTGCTCTTTCGTTATTGGCCTGGCTTCTGAGTTATACCACGCTGGTCTTATAACTCTCTTGTAAAGTGTACCTTTTATTTTTGCACTCACATACCTGTCACACAAAACTCCACTGAATCTTCGCCAGCTCATTTATCCACACCTAATTCTATGATTCATTTTATTCTTTAACTCTCCATTGTTTTGTAGCACAGACCCCAAATATTTGAAATTTTAGAAATCTGGCAGCACTTGGTCCTGCAGATCGATTTTAAGTTCATTCGTTTCGTCTGTTGTTATATACCGTCTTCATCCTACTCATTCTCAAATCTCTGCTCTCAAGCACTTTTCTTCTTTCTCAAGTTTTTCTTTTTACAAAATCTACAATCACAATAGCATCCCCATATATCATATCCTATGAGGCTTCACCTCTTATCCCTTCATTAATAACATCCATAATCATATTAAAGAGATAGGGTTCAGCAGCGACCCCTGGTGGAACCCCACATACACTCTAAATCAGGATTCTTATGCAATTAATTTTTGAAATTATTTGTACATCAATTGAGATTTTTTATTTTAATTCACAAATTGTATTTTAAGAGTTTTTAATTGTAATATTGAATAATTGAATAATAATTTATGCAGCTGTAGAATTAGATAAAAAAAAAGCTTTATGTGTTTCGCCTCGAGTGACCATTGCACATAACAAGTGTTGCAGAATGCAGAATATTAATTATTCTATCGCTTTCAAGTTTTTGAAAAAAAATTTCAAAGACATTGACCATTTAACTAAGTAGAAACAACTACTTTCCGGGCTATGTGCCCCGACGGATATTGAAGTATACTTCAAAGTCAAACGGGGTTGGCATATCTAATAGATAATTTAAACCAACCATTTTGGTTTGTAGTTAGAAGGGACAACATAACTTGTAGACCGGTTTCGGTGTATTTGCACCTCGTCAGTACAAGGTATATGTTATCCGTCAGCGAGCTTAAAGCATAATCGCTGACTGAAGACTACACTAAAATCACAATCAATATACATCTTTTAGTGTAGTCTTCAGTCAGCGATTATGCTTTAATCTGAAAATGTTTTTCAAAAACTCGCAAAGCGATAGAATAATTAATATTCTGCATCTGTATCATTTCTTGATTGATAGTTCGCTTTATTAAATAAGACACTATACAGTTTCTTGTAATAATACTTTAACCAAGTTTCGTTTGAATATTCGAAGCGATAAGACGTACAAATTGTCCTCCGTTATCGCGACGAGTCTAGTTTTTGTGCGATGCTTTGTTGTTGTTTTTGTTTTATACTATTAACAATTTGAAAACTTCTTGGTGAATGCGCCCACAGTTACTACGTTTACACAGACGATTATTAAATCGATAGCAAGAACAAAATGTTCCCAACAGGGAATCGACCAGGAATAGACCCCAGACTACTCAACTATACACCACCCACACCAATAAACATGATCTCAAACGGAACTGCATCACAAATGACACCAATACAAATGAGCCAGCCTCTTCAGATGCAGTATATGCCATCATCCACCAACCAAATGATAAATCAGGCCCCTTTTATGGGTTCAGCATACAAGAACAACATCCTTTGCCAATATACCATAACCAAATTCAGACCACTCCAACACAATCAAATGCAAATGCACACATAAACCTAGTAAGTACTAACATGAACTTAACCCAAAATTATCCTCCACTTCCCTCATCAAGTGATGAAGCTGAAATGCTAAGTGAAAACGAAGAGAATGCTTCAAAACATCCTTGGCAAATCGCTGGAAACAAAAGGAAAAGAATAAGTCTCCAAAAATCAGATGAAATACCATCCAAAATACAAACCACAAACAGATATCAGCTTCTTTCTAATGAAGATTCCCAAGAAAAAAAAGAGCCAAACGCCAATTCTGGAGATGTAGATGCTACCCCTAAGGACTTAAAACCACCCCCAATTTATATATACTCCGTTAGTGACTATAAAGCAATGCTAAGAGAACTGTTGACTATAACTGAACAAAAAGCATTTACTACTAGAGCAATGTCTAACAACACAATAAAAATCAACCCTTTAACTATCGATGCTTACAGAAAATTAATCCGTCATATTCGTGATGGAGAAATTATCCATCATACCTATCAGATCAAACAGGAAAGTGCCTACAAAATTGTAATTAGAGGTCTGCACCACTCTGTGCCTTTAGATGAAATTAAAACCGAATTAAAAGAAAAAGGACATGTAGTCAGAAATATAATTAACATTAGACATCGAGTCAGCAAAGAACCACTTCCAATATTCTTCGTAGATTTAGAACCAAACAGAAATAACAAAGAGGTCTACAACCTAGATAACTTACAACACTGTAAAATAAAAATTGAACCACCAAGAAAGAAAAATAGCATGGTACAATGTACAAGGTGCCAAGAGTACAACCATTCAAAAACTTATTGTATGCGACCTTTTAAATGTGTGAAATGTAGCGGATCACACGATACTAAAATATGTACTAAAGATAAAAATACTCCAGCAAAATGTGTTCTCTGTAAAGGTGACCATCCAGCAAATTATAAAGGATGCACAGTTTACCAAGACTTAAAAAAAAAAGAAATGCAACAAGCAGTACCAGTAATCCTGTTTAAAACCAAGCACAATACAATTTCTCTAGAAACATTCATAGCCAACAGCAACCTCTAAACACAAACACATGTGCACAAGTAATAAACAACAACGGATTGCCTCCTCAGACCACAAACAACCCAGATACAACCGACAAATTAGCAACCTTTTTAAACGAATTCAAAAATATGTTTAGCCAGCTAATAAACCAAAATAGTATGGTACTTTCCATGCTGACAACACTCATTAATAAACTAAATAAATAAAATTCAATAATTCAATAAGAATTGCAGCTTGGAATGCCAACGGTATTAACAACCATGTGCAAGAAATTACTCTGTTCTTAAATATAAACAAGATAGATGTAATGCTGATATCGGAAAGCCACTCTACAGACAGAACGGTAGTCAAAATACCACATTATAACACATATTTTACAAATCACCCTGATGGAACTGCACATGCAGGTACAGCGGTCATCATCAAATCCTCACTCAAACATCATATTCTGCAACCTTATAAAACAAATAAAATACAAAGTACAAATGTCCGACTTAAAGTAATAAACCGACCCATAACTATTGCATCAATATATAGCCCACCTCGACATAATATAACTCCAGAAGAATATAACGATATGTTTTCCAAACTTGGCACAAACTTTCTAATAGCAGGGGACTGGAACGCAAAGCATACGACATGGAGCTCAAGGTTGATCATACCAAAAGGCAGAAACCTACTGAAATGTGTTCAACAACACCAACTAAATATCTTATCAACAGGTGAGCCAACATATTGGCCAAGTGACATTAATAAGATACCAGATCTATTAGACTTTGCCCTAACCAAAGGTATATCTGATATATATTGCGAAATTGAAACAAATTATGACTTAAACTCTGATCACAGTCCAATAATAATAACATTGAGTAGTAAGCCAATTTGGAAAACATTACCACCAAGGCTATGCAATAATAAAACAAACTGGAATCAATTCCAGGAATATATCAATGAGAAGATAAAGCTAGATTGGCGACTAAAGAACAATAATGAAATTGAGGAAGAAGTACAGCATTTAACTACACTGATTCAAACAGCAGCTTGGCAATCCACTCCAATAAATCACAAAACAGTGCATGAGAAACATAATATCCCTTTACATATTAAACAACTTGTTACTGAAAAACGCAGAGTACGCAGAAAGTGGCAAAATAGTAGAAATCCAGTTGACAAAACACATCTCAACAGTCTCACCCATAAACTTCGTAGAGCCATTCAAGAATCCAGGAATGAAACCTTCCAACTGTACCTCAGAAACCTGTCGACTGAAGACCACTCTTTGTGGAAAGCCACAAAAAAAATCAAAAGACCCGTCACAGCCGTCCCACCGATAAGAAAACCTAATGGAAACTGGGCGCGTACAGACGCTGATAAAGCAGACACATTTGCTAAGTTCTTAGATCAGGTACTTACCACACCCCACGTAATGAACGCTGAAGACAATAGAATAACAGAATTTCTAGAAACCCCATGTCAGTTATCGCCTCCTCTGAAAGCATTTTCCCCAACTGAAATTCGCAAAGAAATAAGCTACCTTAACACACACAAAGCTCCAGGATTCGATCTTATTGTCGGTATAGTCCTAAAAAATCTCTCCCGAAAAGCAATAGTGCTAATAACTACAATATTCAACAGTTTGTTGAGATTATGCTACTATCCTGTACAGTGGAAACTCGCACACATCATTATGGTTAATAAACCTGGAAAACCACAAAACGAAGCAAGTTCATATAGACCGATTAGCCTTCTTCCCATTATATCCAAAGTTTTTGAAAGACTACTACTAACCAGAATAGAAGCAGTAACTCCTATAGAAGATCTTATCCCGGATTACCAGTTCGGGTTCAGGAAAGAACACTCAACAATACAGCAGTGCCACAGTATAGTAAACAAAATCAAACAGAGTCTAGAAGATAAAGAATTGTGTACGTCAGTTTTTCTGGATATCCAACAGGCCTTCGATAGAGTGTGGCATACTGGGCTCTTGTACAAAATGAAACAACACCTCCCTAGTCAACTATATCTAATCCTGAAATCATGTCTTGAAGACAGACACTTTCGAGTCAAATTTGAGGACGAGCTATCAGATTACCATGAAATAAAAACAGGTGTACCTCAAGGCAGTGTCTTGGGACCATTTTTATACTTATTATTTACAGCTGACATACCATCTACTCCTACAACACTAATAGCAACATTTGCTGGTGACACAGCAGTCATGTCATCAAGTAAAGACCCGATAAGAGCCTCAGAAAATCTCCAAAACCACTTAACCCTATTAGAGGACTGGCTCAAGAAATGGAAAATTCAAGTTAACACCTCTAAATCATGCAAAATTACATTCACCACAAAAGAAAGTAACTGTCCCCAAGTTTTTATCAATAACAGCCCCATTCCGATAAAAAATGAGGTCAAATATCTTGGTCTTCATTTGGATAAAAAATTAACATGGAACTCACACATTAAAGCCAAGAGAAAACAGCTGGACATAAAAATTAAAAACATGTACTGGCTAATCAACAAAAAATCACAGCTGACTCTAGAAAACAAAATATTAATTTATAAAACTATATTAACTCCAGTGTGGACATATGGAATAGAGTTATGGGGTTGTATTAAACCGTCAAACACAAAAATTCTACAGTCTTTCCAGTCCAAAACATTGAGAATGTTGCTAAATGCACCATGGTACGTCTCAAATTTAACCATACACAATGACCTAGATATACCCTACATAAATGATATCATCAGAACCAGCTCAAACAGATATAGAGAACGCTGTGCAGGCAACAGAAATCAGCTGATCAACAACCTGTTCAACCCACCTCTTCAAGTGAGAAGATTAAAAAGAATCTGGCCCGAAGATCTCTAAGATAAACTCCAGAGAACCGTTAATGAACGGTACCTGACTCAAGCCACCTAACTAATCATACCATTTACTTATTACTCAATTATTGTAGTAGATTGTAAATATGCAAAAAAAAAATACTTTAACCATTGCATTTGTTTAAACATGCTTTATTTTTTTTTAATTAAAATAGACTTAATTAAAAATCCTTAAAAACAGGTAATGTCTGCTCGGATATATACTGGAAATGTCCTGAAATCAGCAATCCTAGTTTTTATTTTAATTATGTAGCTTTGTTGGCTCTTATTTACAAGGTAAGAAGAAGCAGGTAACCGGAGCGCTCCACATATGTCAATTTACTCAAAATATCGATCCAACGTTATTTGTTTATAACGCTAGGAAAATTGTTTTCCTCTTCTTTTTTTTTAAATGCGACCTACAGAATTAAAAAAAAAACTATTGCAAGTTGGAAAATCGAAAAAATCTCGATTTGTTAAAGTTTGATCTTGGATATCTTGGGAAATGAAGCGTCGTACGAACATTTTCCATAAAACATTTCTTTTTTTAAGAACAAAAAAACTTTTATTTTGCAGGAGAAATAATTTTGCAATAATTTGCAAGTTATTTATCAATAAAAAAATTCTGCATCCCGGCAAACTTCCACCAAAAAAATTTGTACTTAGGACAAAATTCGTCAAAAAAATTTGGGTGAATTCATCTAAATAAAATTGATGAATAATTCGGTCTGGTCCTAGCACTACTTGTTCAATACGTCTCTACAAAAATATCAATAAATTTTTCGTTTATATTTGATATAATGTTTATTTTAGCCATATTATGGGTACAATAACCAAGAAGTGATTAATATGATAAGATCAAGAAAATTATTACCTTGTCCAGATGCTTGCCCAAGTTATTGTTATGCCCTAATGGTAGAATGTTGGGCGGAACAACCTAATAGGAGGCCTAATTTTAGTGAAATTGTACATAGATTAAAAATATGGAGACAAAGTGGATCTACAAATGGTAGGTGTATATAAAAGTCATGATAATTATTATACCTTGTGATAAAGTGTTTAATGAAATTTATTTATTTTCAGGCGCATACTTTAAGAGTGCACCAACTCCACAAAAATACAGTCAAAGTTCGAAATCGAGTCATACATCCGATTCTCAATCTAATTATCCTCACAATGATAATCAAATGTCTTTTACCTGGGAAAGAGACCATCATAAACCTACATCTAGTAGATTAAATGATAGCCAAAGTAGCCTAACATCTCGGTATGTTTAGAGATTATTTTTGTTCAATATATCGCCTTGTAAATTTTAACGGCTTAAGCATGAATTCTTATTGTTTAATTGGTATGTGTAAATGCTCACTAAGTCCTATCGATAGACATATTAAGAATAAACTAGATAAACTCGGCTGATCGGTTTCAAAAACATAATGGTCTATTTATCTCCCTTACGAAAAACCAAACGCATTTGTCCTACAAAGATAGTTAGACAACTATGATATTTGGCGTATCATCATAATATTCAGACCGGTCTATTTGTTAATATGTTTGTGGTCCTATATTTTTGGATTTGTTTTGTAGGTCTTCAAGTTTGGGTAACACAACGCAAAGCACTGTCATCAGCAACGAAGCACGAAGAGAAAGACGTCCTAAGAGAAGTGCAGATTCATTAGATAGGCCTAGTGTAAAAAATACTGTTGTAAGTAGTTCAACTAATGGTGAAGGTATAGAAACTAAGATTACATTGTAAAAGTGTTAATTGTTATGTTTACTATTACAGGTTGGGACAATAATTCATTAATCATTATTTAAATTAATTGATTAATCAATTATTTTAGCTCACCTATAATATATAGAATTTCTAATTATTATTTGGTACACAAAATATTTTTATGTATTTTATAAGTGTGTAATTTTTATGTACCAAATAGAAACGACTTCTATGTGATAAGATACCTTTACAAAAAACTATTAGGTACTTTTTAATGTTTTTTTATACATATTCGAATCTACATAAGCAATTTTTAATATCGACCTGGGCTGCGATGAGTAGCGCCACTATGCGGTGCGGAAGAGAAATATTTTTGTCGGTAGTTTGAAACGTTTGACATTAAGGCGGTAAAGTTAATTTGCGACTTCGTACTCAAAAATATATTTTTTATCGCGTTTTTTCATCGAAGCACATTTTGAGTAATGTATTTTTTCTTGAATTGGTCAAATATTTTAAAATAGCAGGGTCTAGAAAATATATTGAAAGCGAATGTGTTTTTAATGCAAACCACATAATGTATTGCGGCATTGTAAAAGAGGTTCAAAAGAAAGACTTTGTAGAAATTTGTACTGGGACCATTGGTATGTGTCACCGGACATGGTGCGCTGACTGGTGGTCACATTATAAACTAGCGCTAGGGTGAAAGCTGGTAGTTAGCCATACATATAAATAAGGCAAATTTGTATGCTGTTAAATTTTGTTTATTTATATTTCGTCTATTAATAATAAAAAAAGTGTAAATCAGTGAAAATTAACATTTAACTATGGCCTCAGATTTATTAAATAATTGTGGAGCTAGATTTTCTTCAAAAAAAAACCAAAAGTAGAAAATACTGTTGTGTTTATGGATGTTCAAGTAATGCAGCCCAAAATTTCAGACGTTCGTTTTCATCATTTTCCAAAACCTAATTGGTTTTTTGTTAAAAGAGAAACAATGAAAAAGGTAAACTATATTCAGTGTCTTTAAAATTTACACTTACCGAGTACAATATAATAACACCGCTGTGATGTGTTTACATCTTTCACTAAGTCCAGCTGTACAGCTACACTTTCATGAAACAATTTGACCATTTTTTTGTATAACTGTTTTTATTTCATGGGGTTTATCACGAAAATCTGATGATTGTATACAATACGACAAAATATCGTATTGATCATTGTTTTGATTTTCCAACCCATTATACATTAAATGTCCTGCATTAATTATTTTCTCTCCTTCTACAAAATTTCGAGACTTAGGAGTAGCCTCAATAAAGTCAAGAACTTGATTTAATGATAAAAACATTTCAATTGTAAATAAAACATAACTTTAATTAATTAAATCACATCTATCATCCTAGCAGTAGTAATATTTTTAACCACCAGAGCGCGTAGCGCCAAGTGACACTTACCAATAATGAAACTGCTGTCTTCTTCAAACATTTTCTTGATTTTTCAGCTGTTGTACAATAAGTATATTTTATTTAATGTTGAGTTACAATTAAAATAATTTTTAAAAAAATAATGAAAACTTACTTGGTAAATAATATTCTTATTTAAAATGTTTACTGCAAACAAGTAATGAACTGCGAGCATGACTATTTACTTTTTTTGGGCTTTACTTACACTCTTGCACCCACTTTCCTCTTAATTCAAGCTTTGAAGGAAATGAATGAAATGTTAATGTTTCTTCTTTTGATTTACTATCACATCCGAAGATCATTTATCGTAAGATTGTTTAAGATTTTTATTATTCATTTTTTAATGAAGAACTTAGAACTGTACAGTTTCCCGCCTAGCTGTCAAACGATTAAAACTAACGACAAGAGTATTTCTCACGCGCTCCGCATAGCGGCGCTACTCATCGCTGCCCAGGACGGATAACAAAAAAGATTTTTTTATAACTCTCATTGTTTGTTTCTAAAACATTAAAATATTTACCCAATATCAAGTTAATTCATTTATTTAATTATATTTATGTTATGTACCAGTGATTCTTTTAGGATTAGAGAAATGGACTTATATTTAATTTACTAGTATTAAGAATAAAAAATCACCTAAAATATACTATTACTGCTATTTAATAAGTTATTACTTAATTTTTGATAGATATTACTTTAAAAAGTTTTTAAAAAATCCTGAATATACACGAATATCAACAAATAGAGTACAGTCTGTTAATTTATAAATATTGTTTGCGCATTAAGGTTCTGTATTATTTATTTTAATCCTAAAAATATGTCAAGGTTTGATAATAATTTTAGTTGCAGAGCAGTATGTATAAATAGGAAAAACCAAAACGTATTATTTGACTGGGCATATTAATGTTTAAATTTGTTTTAATAACTGATAATATTTAAAATCAATTTCGTTAAAGTAAATTAACATTTTTATTTTAATAATAACCATTATTAAATTTATTTCAAAGAAAATAATATAAACTGTAATGTATCTCTTGGTATATTGTACAGTAAAAGCTATTTATTCGCGTTGTCTATGTTCCGTAACTATGCCGCGAATACAGAAACCGTGATGTAATTTATTTACTAGTTGTACTCGCAACGTCGTTCGCGTGGCTTGTAATTGTTGTATAAAAATTTCTTACCCTACCCCATTTAAGGAATGGGGGAGATTTTTTTATACACCAGATGTTAAGCTGAAAGAAGACGAATACATCTGTGAAAACCGCATTCGAATCGGATCAATAGTTTTCATGTGATGCGCGCACAAACATACAGACAGACAGACAAAAAAATCTTGTATTTTTTTCCTGTCAGTTTTAAAAGTTTTTTCAATTCAGACTGATATTCAGCAGTGGCATTAGCAATTTGCCTCTTAAGAATAAGAATTAGCCTCCAGAAATCAGAAAGACAGTTTCAGTCAAATTTTCATCTTGCGATTCAAGCAATTCCTGAATGTCACTTGATTCTATCTGTTCGAATCCATCTCGTCTTATTTCATTTGCACTTTCGGCATTCAAAGTTTGAATTTGTACAGATTCCTTGTCATTTTCCGCATTTAGAGCAGGCCATAATTTTTCCGTCATGATTTTAATGTGTATGACTTCAGTTCTTGCAATGATTCTTTTATATTTATGATGCATTTTGTTATGTCAAATTTCTTCCAGTATGTATTTCATAACATTCATATCAAGATCACATTTCATATTATCCAATGTACTTTTGAAGGTTCGTTTAATGTAGTAGAACTTGATGGTCTGGATTATTCCCAAGTCCATAGGTTGAAGCAAAGCAGTTGTGTTGGGAGGTAAAAATATTATTTTTTTATTTGGATGCAGACTTTTTGGTTTTAAAAATGAATGTTTTGTTTGTACGTACCGGTTAGACCAGCGAATATAAAAATTCGGTCTCATTTTTTTTGATCCGCCAATAATGAAAACGCGAATAAGGAGCTTTTGCTGTATAACTGTATTATATAATACTCAGTTCGTTCCTTTAGTTTTTCGGAGGTCATAACTCTCAGTGATGCAGCTGCATTGTTGGTAACCCACGCTATGAAAGCTATGCCCCCATAATCAGTTTCCTAAAATTTTATTTTTAAAACAAGAATATACTGACAATTATAAAAAGGATACATTCATTATTTTTGTTTTATTTTCATTTCGTTCGAAAATATATTTTTTCTCCTACCATCAAAAAATGTTTAAAAACGCTACTTTTAATCCTAGGACTAAAAGTAATTGCATTTGAGCTCTCTTATTGAAATTTGAAGAAAAAAACATTGTCTCTTACAAACTTAGTGAAACAAACTAATTGGGCAACTATATTACACCATAAGAACACTCTCCGCATAGTTTTGCACATTTTTTTCTTTACACCAATCCATGAATCGCTGATATGCAAGTTCATAAACTTGGCGAGATTTGGGTGGCAAAAGATTTAGATATACTGCTTCGGCACTTTCCAATATATCCGCAGGGATATTTTCATTGTGTTCGGGATTCATTTTAAAAGCAGCGTAAAAACTACTACAAAAATTATATGATTAGTACGTCTACTGACGTCTACTTGACAATCAATATTTACCAACAATACCAGATATCCATGACTACCGACTTGCTATCGCTGTTATAATTAATAGGTGTTCAAATTTATTACCAAATTATTAACGATTTTTGAATAAAACTAAGTTTATTTTAATTTTGACTTGGTTGGAGAAAAAATAGTATATATCATACGGACTAAAAGTGCCTATTTTTACTCGCAATTTTGCATTCGCTCGGCTGCGCTGCGCTCCGCCTTGCAACTGCAAATATTGCTCGTAAAAAAAAATATGCACTTTTAATCCTTATAATATAATATACTATTAATATTAAATAACCGTCCTATTGATTAAAGACTGATTTAAAAAATCTTATAAGTAGCAGTAATCCTAAGTAAATACGTACTTGAGCAGCTCATATTTGCCGCAATTTTTGTACTTTTGTATATAGTTTTATATATATCCAAAGTCACAACATGCCAAATTATAAAATATATTATCTACAATTCTTTTATGTTTTGTTTTTATATTCTTATTAATTTTTGTTTTGACATTATTAATCTGGTTATTAAAAATAATACCAGTTTTTGTCACTTTATATTGTAAGTAAAACTTTATTAGAATGTTTACTATTGTGTGTCTGTGTGAGTTTATATTACAAATAAATGTAAAATTATTAATAAATGTATAATTTTACTGAAATATAGTTGTATTTTGTTTTACATTTTACACAAATAATATTGTTGTCATGACCGAGAATTAAGATGATTATTGTTAGGGGGGACTGCATTAGAGTGAGGAATTGTTGAAATATTTGTTATTAGCTTTTTTACAAATAAATTGAAATAAACATGTAGAACTCCGACGGGAGCGAAGCTTTTAATATTCTTGACGTGAAAAAGGTTAACTAAAGTTGTTGAACAATACACGAGGTATTACAAATTACAAGGCATCAAAGTTAGTTTATGTGAAAGTAGATCGGATGCGAGACGCATACGTTGGTTTACTCAAATATAAGAGTAACGAGACAGGGCTGGCAAAGTTCCGTTACTCATTTTTGATAAAGCAAGAGTTTAAAACACACAAACTTATCGGACTTTGCGACTGCAAAATTAGCAAAACATCTTTAGTTCATTTTGTATAAAATTTTAATCCTTGGTATATACAAAAAGATAATTAACTTCTGAACCCGTGTACAGTTTTGAGATAGATTAAATATTAGCATTCCAACACTTTTGCACGAATTTAAGTGTCTGAGCCAAATAATTAGTCAAAGTGTCTGTTGGTAAAACTTTTACTCTATAATTAAATATACCATTTTAATATCTAACAAAATATACAACAAGATTCAATTTGTTTATGCCTGAGAAGGTAATAATTCCACTCCTGTGCATTCTTGAGCAATTCGAATACCTATAGCAAAAAGTCCTATAGATTTTACCAGTGCCCTGAAAGAAAACAAACGGAAAATTCGTAAATATTAAATAATAAAGTCGTGAATAAAGTTCACAAAAGAAACATGCAATTCCCAATAACATTATAACCTAACATTGTTATAATAATAAATTAACACTCACCATTTAAATTCATCATTATAAATACTTTTGAAAAAAGATGTTACTCCGCCTTGCTTGCCCATTTAATCAAATTATTGAATTTTTGTTAGCTTTTTTGGATCGAAAATACTTATTGTAAATTCGAAATGTCAATCTCAAACCTCAATGCCTCAATGCACGCGACGCCGATGGTCTTGTTTTATGCACGATATCAGCAAGTTGCAAACTTCTTTTAGTGAAGTTAAATGTCTAGGAATACTATTTTACTTATAAATTATTAAGCAAAAACTGTAATTACAGCTTTTACACTTTAAAATAGTTTACTTAAATAGCTGGATAAACTGGCTGTTTCTCTAAAGTGCATTAGGGAAGTTAACAAAAAAGAAGTAGAGGATGCCGACTTGATACATTTTTTTGACAATATTGTTTTAATTTCGTTGCTTTTAATTTGTCGGAAAATAATAATTGAAAATCGTCAAGATGGATAACTTAGAAGCTAATATTATGGATAAGTCTATGAGATCAGTCTTCGGTAAGTGTAAAATATTAAATTAATTATTAACATTGTATTTATTTATTTTTTAGTGGGTAACATACCCTATGAAGCTACTGAAGAAAAATTAAAAGATATATTTGGAGAAGTGGGACAAGTATTATCTTTTAAGTAAGTGAACAGATTAATTTAACCTTGTCTATATAATTCGGTATTTTAGGCTTGTTTTTGACCGAGAGACTGGGAAACCAAAAGGTTATGGATTTTGTGAATACAGAGATCAAGAAACCGCCTTAAGTGCTATGAGGAACTTGAATGGTTATGAAATAGGAGGTAGAAATTTGAGGGTTGATAATGCCTGTACGGAGAAATCTCGAATGGAAATGCAAAACTTACTTAATCAACCTCCTGTTGAAAATCCTTACGGAGAACCTATTCAAGCTGAAAAAGCTCCTGAAGCTATCAGTAAGGCTGTGGCTTCTTTACCTCCCGAACAGATGTTTGAGTTAATGAAGCAAATGAAAAGTACTATACAAGTAAGTTGCATTTAATACTATAGAGTGGTATGTTGGACTGACTTAAAAAATTATAACAAAAAGTGATTATAGACTAACAGAAATGTTTATTGAGGTTAATGAAATTAATGTAATTATTATATCTCTACAATCTTAACAGAGTTGTTCATTCGTAGTGGTTGTATATACTTAGGTAAGAGTCTGAAATACTTAAAGTTTATAGAGCTAGGAAGGATAGAATGTGGATTGATGGTGAACTGCTTAAAACGATGTGTAAAAAAAACAAAAATGGAACCTTATAACGACTTACCAAAGGCTGAATTTAAATTATTAAAAAATCAAATAAAAGCACTTAGGAAAGATGGGAAATGGGTAAACTTATAGAAATCATATTTAAAAAATATACGAACCCGGTTTTGATGACTTAACAGTTAGGGATATAGTAGTTTACGGGAAATTCTAGTTAATTAATAAAGCTTTATGTATTGGAACTTATCCAAAATAACCTTAATATTCAAATCCGCTAATGTAATAGACCAATATGTGTTTTAAGTGTTTTCTCCAAAGTAATAGAAAAAGCAATTAAAAAGCGTTTATAATTCCAAGTAGACAAACATATTATTGCCGATAAGTACCAATATGATTTCCCAAAAAATAGCGGCAACTTAAATGTCAGAAGTGACTGTATTAGCAATATTTCCAAAGCCCTAGATTCTAAGCAAATAGTTGCAATAATTTATGTAAATTTAAGGAAAGCCTTCGATGTGGTTAGTTTGGATATACTAGTAAGTTAGAGAAAATGGGAATCACAGGGACTATGAATAATCTTATTAGAACCTTTCTAATAAGTAAACAACAATATGTAAAAATAAAGAATGCGTCTAGTAAAAAAACAAATAAATTTGGCGTTCCCCAGGGATCGATTCTAGGGCCGCTACTGTACTCCCTATACGTTCTTAGCTTTAAATGTGTAAACCTTAAAGATCGTTATTTTGCTTTCGCTAACAACACTGCTTTAGTTTATGTAAGCGACAATGTAGACGAACTATGTGGAGAGATCAACAGATACCTGGAAAAATATGTTGATTGGCTCAAATAAACTTAAAATATATATTCAAAAAACGACATGTTTGATATTGAAACAAAAAAATAAAAAATTAAGTAAATATTTGGGTTAATTATTGATGAAAAATTTAATTAGAGTGAATATATATCTTAATACATAATAAGAGATTATTTAACTTGTAAAACAAGGTTAATGATATACAATGCTTTTTTTCTGTCTCCCTTTCGTTATTTGCTGTCCATTTGGGGTATATGTGGAAAAACATATTTCAAGATAATACAAGTTCTTCAAAATAAAGTACTAAAAGCACTGTATAAATATAGTAGTCTTGTTAATAGTAATACACTGTACAAAGAACTAAAATTTTCTATAAAATGATAGATACACTTCTAAAAATCGAACAATGTAAGATTATTTATAGGATTATGCATCAACACCACAAAAACAACTCTTACGTAATAGATGCCTGTACATATTGTGTGTCCCCTTGCAAATAATATTCAATTTATCTTTGATAACATCAACGTTTCCAACTGTCTGGAAAGACCATATTTAAAAGTGGTATAAGAAATGATGTTAAAAACTACCGTCCAATTTCTATACTTTCTGCCATACCAAAGCTATTTGGTACTGTAAAAACTTGATTAATAACCGGCAGCATGGTTTCGTTGAGGGAAAATAAACTTCCAGTAATTTATTAATTTTCCATTCAAATATCATTAACACTCTTGAATCCACTTCTCAAATGGATGCTATTTATTTGGATTTTACTAAAGCTTTTGATAGGGTTAATCATGGTCGATTGCTTTCTAAAGTGGATTACTTTGGTTTTTCACCATATTTAATCAAGTGGTTAGAAAGTTTAGTAAACGATTATTTAAGATTTCTCTCATTGGATTTTTTGAAAATTTTGAATGTTTTTAGAAAGTATACAAACAAGAATATATTAAAGGACATTAAGGAGAAACTGAAGGTTGCGAGTTCGAGTCTCCCTGGGTGCGAAATTTTTTCAATTTCTCCATAATGTCCTTTAATATATTCTTGTTTGGTTAGAAAGTTATTTAGATGCATCAAGTTGTACACATTAAAAATTTTAATTCAAGCAGAATCAAAGTTACCTCAGGCGTTCTTCAAGGCTCTCACTTAGGTCCTCTGTTGTTTAATATATATTTATTTTCGGACGACTTCAAACTATATAAGATAATTTGTAACGTTGATGACTGCATTAAGCTACAGAGGGATATCTCTTCAATCTCTTCAATTTGTGATGGGTGTGAGAACAATGGCATGATTTTAAATTCAAGTAAATGTTACATTTTAACTTTTTCAAAAAGTAAATCGTGTATCAACTTTGATTATACGGTTTGTAATACAAAGAGTCCGTGATTTGGGTGTAATCTTTGATAGTGAACTTTCCTTTGTTCCTTATATTAATTCCATTATATCCAAATCTTTACAATTACTTGGAATTATCAATAAGAACTCTAGAGATTTGAGTGTGGCCGCGCTGAGAACTTTATATTTAGGTTTTGTCAAGTCTACACTTGAATATGCATCTGTGATTTGGTCTCCTCATTATGCTGCTCATATCCACAGGTTGGAATTCATTCAGAAACGCTTTTTGAGAAGTTGTGCTTTCAAAATGGGATATGAGCGGGGTAATTATGATTATGAGACAATTTTAATAAGTTTAAATTTAGAGTTCCTGTATGTACGTAGAAATATTAATGACCTTCTGTTTCTACATAAAATTGTCTCAGGTAAAATCAATTGTAGCGAAATTCTGGAATCATTATTTTTTCATGTACCTGCTAGAACAACACGTAATGTGACTTTATTCAGTCTTCCTAATCACAGAACAAATGACGGTTACTTCAGTCTTTGTAATCAATATAAATGTGATATTATAGATACATCTCTTCCACACTTTAAAAAAGAATTAAGTCAGTTGCGACCTGGACTCAACCGTTGAAGTTTTGTATCTATAGTTATTGCGCCCTGTTTGTATTGTTTTAATTGGTTTTTATTTTGTTTTAATTTAGTTCAAGTTACATAACTAGATATTTCCACTTATGTTTTATATATTTTTAAAGGGATTTTCCCGGATAATAAATAAATAAATATTATCAAATGAGATCCATAATTATACTAGAAATGTAAACTATACCTATAGAATTCCAACAAGAACAAACATTGGTGTTAATAATTCTATAACTCAGGCATCTATAGAATTGAACAAATTACCTGTCAATATTAAAAATATTATGGTTTATAGATCTTCTTTAAATTACCTTAAAAGGTTCTTCGATTGTTAAATTTCGTTAAATATTGTAACACATTCCATTTAACACTGAAATATTCTCGAGACCAGTTCTCTGTTTAGAGAAGTATAATGTATAAAGAAATGTATATGCCATGGTAATATATTTCGTTTTAAAAAAAGTTTGCAAGATCTGGAAGATAAGAATATTATTTTTATTTTATAGAATAATCCAACTGAAGCTCGACAAATGTTACTTCAGAATCCTCAATTAGCTTATGCACTTTTACAAGCTCAAGTTGTAATGAAAATTATAGAACCTCATACCGCAGCAGTAAGTGGCTTATTTATAAATATCTTTCTGGTATTATTAAATTATTGTTTACAGAATTTATTGCATCCAGTTAATCAAGTTCCTGCAACTTTAATGCCTGGTGATAAAAATGTTCCTGTTCAAGTACCGATAAATAATCAATACAGAGAACCACCAGCACCAGTTCAACCTCCAAGGCAAGAATTTCAACCGGTTCCACCACCTATCTTGCACACTAATCATGTTCAACATCCTGTTTTTACTGGTCTGTATAACAAAAAAAAACTATTTGATTTATCTTTTAATATTTACATCTGTAGGCCAAGATGTCGATTTAAGATCTATGGGAAGCGTGGGTAGTGCCACTGTAGTTGATCCGAGACTACGACCAATGGTTGCAGATCAAGATATGAGGCAGATACCTGGTCCAATTCAAAATCCGTTACCTCCGACTATTGGTGAAAGGTAAGATAATTGCTCATAAAATCTTAAACAAGTATTTTTTTCCAATTTCATTCAATTAAACGACAAGAGTCATATCTCTCTAACGTTGATGTTAAAAAACTGTTCGTTGTACAGCTTATCAAAAGGAGATTCAAAGATAGAGAAGTAAGTTTTCTATAGGAAATTTATATCAGCTTATTAGTTTATACATTGTTGTAATTTTGAAATTAATAATTTATTTGACTTTTGGTTGGATAGAAAATCTTATTACGTATGTCTGATTTATGTTTGCTTCAATTTGTAGTTATTTAATTATTACATGTTTTGATATTTCAGCTTTACAACCAGAGATCCACGCGCTCCAGCTTTTCCAGTAGATCCCAGGCAAGCTCGTATGGATCCAAGGCAGAAAAATTTGGGTAAAATGTTTATAACTGGTTCAATATTTAATAAAATGTCACTAGTCCTGAAAAAGAGGTTTGTTTGGAATAATACTTGATGGAGCTATACTGCGCTTTTCTCATCTAGATATATTTGAGATTTAGATTATACGAGCCCAGACGCATATGAATTGGACCAAAACAAATAATAAACACAATTTTATTTTTCTGAATTAGAATTTATTTTACTATTATAAATTCAACGGATACGATTAGGCTTACTTGATACGTGGTTTTGATAATTAATCAACAATATATAAGACTTTTATCAACTACAATAATTATAAAATAAACAAAAAGGAAAAAAAAATGTCTGGCGCAAATTAATTGGACCAAATATTAGGCAGCGTTACCACTGTGTGACGTCACCCTTACGTTTTATTACGGCATCAATTCTCTTTGGCATAGTGCCTACTAATGTTTGACAGTAATCTGGTTGAAAGTTATTCCAAATTTCCTGAACTTTAACCTTTAATTCAGGAATTGTGCGAACTGGTGTAGTTCGAAGTGCTTTGTTCATCTGATGCCAAAGAGTCTCGATAGGAGATAGATCAGGACTGCTTGAAGGCCATTTTAAAACAGGAATATTCATTTCCTGGAACCATGATGTTATGGATTTCGCTGTATGGCAGGCTGCGCCATCTTGTTGGAATATAAATCCTCCATCTGGCAGTTGAATATCATTAATGGAAGGCAATAATTCTTCTTGTAAAATACTTTTATACTTCGCAGCATTGACAGTACCATCAATGAAAAGGAGATGTCCAACTCCTTGTGAGGACATACAGCCCCAGACCATCACAGATGCCGGGAACTTAACCTTTCTTTTGAGGCAATCTTTGTGATATTCTTCCCCTGGCATTCGAATAACTCTACTTCGTGTATCGCCAACACAGACCTCAAACTTAGATTCATCACTTCAGATAACTGAATCCCATTGACGTTGAACCCAGTTTCAGTGCTCTTTGGCCCATAATAATCGGTTTCTTTTTTGTTTCTCTGTGAGAAGTGGTTTTTCCTTTGCCTAAAGTGAGATGATAAATTTAAATGTTTAAGATGAGATAAGGTTTCTTGTAAAAACTTACTTTGTAGAATCCATATCCCATTTTTTTCATTCTCCTCAAACAAGTGTCTTTTGAAATTGGTCTACCAATTGCATGGGCCATTTTACAGCCAATTCTCGAGAAGAAGCTCGGCGATCTTGTTTAATAAGTGTCCGAAGAGCACGATCATCTCTTTCGGTAATCTTAGAAACACGGCTAGTTTTAAGTTTTGTTTCAACATTTCCATTTTTTTTTAAATTTGAAATTATATTTCTCACAGTTCCTTGAGGAATACTTAAATTTTGAGCAATTTTATGTCCAGAAAGTCCTTTATTATGGGCCGCAACAATAGAATTTCGTAAATCGTCAGATAAACACTTTCCGCGAACCATTTTGACAAGTAACTAAATCACAGAACTAAATTGAATCACATAACTAACGTCAAAAATTATTTCTTCAACGCCCACTTGATAAAATAATTTCCAGAAAAAATTATACAACAGATTTACTATCAAAACCACATGGTATCAAATAAGCTTAGTCGTATCCGTTGAATTTATAATAGTAAAATAAATTTCAATTCAGAAAAATAAAATTGTGTTTATTATTTGTTTTGGTCCGATTCATATGCGACTGGGCTCGTATATGTTTAGAACATAGATTGAGGTGAACAAATTCGAATTATGTGATTTTGGGCTAGTTGAACTTAAAAGTGATGGAATACGTATTTTAAGAACCAACAAACATTTTTTTCTGTTCAAAATACCTGTATTTAATTCTTGATTTTCATTTTCATACGAAAACACTGTATTCAAAATAATTTTCTTACCCACAAGTTTCCTTCCTGTGCATAACCAATAATAACTCGAAAGGGGGATTTAATTAAAAAGTCATTTGATGTTCATATATACGAGCCCTGTCTCAGTGAAGTTGGCCCCACGCTCCAAAACAGGATATTTCTGACTTTATTTAAGGGCGAAATAAAATTTTATTGGAACGAAGTTCCCTTTCGCGCGTTACGAACAGTTACGACTGACGCTAGGAGCTAGGCAAAAAAAATTCATACCAAAAGTTGTCACGACACTATGCACCGACACACGCATGTTTCTCTCTCTCACAGACCAAAAAATAAATAACTCTCTCTCCCTCTCTCTCATAGATAGATATATTACAATTAAAAAGCCACTATTTTAAATTAAAAGAAAATGTACATTAAAAAGAAAATACTGTAGAAAAAAACATAATTACCTATAATAGTATTATATTTTATTTCATCCTGTTTTTATAAATTAATAAATTCATAAACATTTTAAAAATAGTTCGTAACTTACCTACGTCAAATTACCTTAACTGTCAGTCACTGTCAAATATTTTAATTTTAAATTTTTTGTATTGAATTGTTAATTCCTGTTTTAAATTATAAAAAGTAATTTTAAAAAGATGTGTTATTTAAAGCTCTGGTATTGTATAAATGGACACTTTTGTTAAAAGAAACGAACTGTTAGGTAAGTAGAGATTTTATACAGACAATAATAAATGCTTATGTATGTATAAACACTCTGTTATGTTTACAAATTACTAATTCCTTCACTAATTAATCGAAAGGAACTTCGTTCCATCCGGGTGTCCCTTGACACCTCACACTTTTTTTAAAATATATTTTTGGTTTCTTTAAATGTTTATGGAAAGATAACAAAACCGACGCAGCTATTTTTGAAGCGTTTTTATTTTGAAATTTTCTTTTCCGAAAAATGGTTTGTTTATTGTGATATACGTGATGGTAAAGGTAGGCTTTGTAAAACAAATGATAACATTTTACGTTGCTAAGAAGCCGATTTTGACGTTTAAATCAATTTTTAATGTATTAGTGTTGTTAACAATGAAAAATGGTTCGTGGTAAAGCTCTTTCTGACGAAATAAGAAAAGTGATCATTCACTTGCATTTAAAAGGTCAAAATGCTTCCCAAATCGCTGACAGTATTAACAAATCGAGGTATACAGTTCGAAATATTATTAGATTGTACAAAACAACTGAATCTGTTGCTCAAAAACCCAGAATTGGAAGTCGACCGCGTTATTTCAACACTAACTTAAGAGCCTTCAAATGGATTATTAAAGAAAATCGACGTGCTAATTATAACGGATTGAAAATATTGTGGCATCAGGCAACCACAAAAAAATTTTTTCGACTTGTCACAGTTGTTATTCGATTTAAATTCAGTGTTTTTAGGCAAAAGAGAAACCATTACTGACAAAGATTCAGAAGAAAAACAGATTAGCGTGGGCCAAAGAACACAAATTATGGTCTTCGAACCAATGGAACTCCATTATTTGGAGTGATGAAGCCAGATTTGAAGTATGTTTTGGTGATAGAAGGAGTTGTGCCATAAGAGCTAAAGAAGAAGTGTTTTATAATGACTGTCTTAAAAAAAGTTAAGTTTCCGGCTTCTGTTATGACTTGGAGATCCATGTCAGCAAGTGGAGTGGGAAACTTACACTTTGTGGAAGTTATTATCAATGCTGAGAAGTACATTAATGTGCTTCAAAATAACTTAATACCACAAATTGAACAAATGCGTTTAAATAATATCGAATGTATCTTCCAACAAGATAGTGCCGCTTGCCATACGGCTAAAAAAGTAATAGATTGGATGTTAGAAAACAATATTCCAGTTTTAAAATGGACGTCCAGTAGTCCAGATCTATCGCCGATTGAAACCTTGTCGCATCTTATAAAGAAAAAGCTCCGATCGAATCCCGCAAGAACTCTTCCAGCATTGCGAACCCGTCTACAAGAAATTTGGAACAGTTTTACACCAGATGACTGCCAAACATTAGTTGAAACTATGTCAAGACGTATCAAAGCAGTAATCAGTTCAAAAGGCGATGTAACGCAGTGGTGATTTGCTGCTATATGGTTTCATTGATTTTTATTAAGCGGCAGTTTTTTGAATTTTTGTAAAATATTTTTTCGCTGTTACAAAATATTTAAAATATTTAGTAATTTTGCCTAATATTAAATAAAAATATCGTATATTATCAGAAATACATTTTAGTTTTAAATACGTTTTCGTTAATATGACAATTTCATACAAAGATAGTTGGGCCAACTTCACTGAGACAGGGCTCGTATATAGTTTTTTGAAGTTATACTTCTATTTATGCACTGGATTTGTGTGGGGTTAAATGGCAAAAATCATGACATATGTAATGGTGTAAGTAAGAGAGAGACAGAAACACATAAAAGGTATCAGTACATTGAAAAGAGATAGATATACAAAAAACAATCTGAGCTAATGTTTTGGAATATCATAGTGACGTATTACATTGTGTTTGACAGATTACTTTATAATTCTGTCACGTAAGTAAACATAATATAATTTATAATATAAACATATAATATAAATTTAGTATTTTATATTAATAATATTAATCATAATATTCAGTAATGAGTATTGTATTGTAGTCCATACTACCATCACATGGTTGCATTATATTTTGCACTATGGGGTTTTATAAACACTTTTTTTGTACATTGATCGTTTTACTGTTTAGTTTTCGTGTTTGAAGTAAGGACACACATCAACTGGTCTTATTTTTCTAAGTGTTTATTTAATTAAATACAGTTAATTAAAAAAAAAAATATTTCTACTTGCCTGTGTTTGTAGTTATTAAGTTTTATTAGTTAACGGTGATGCTATTGATGTATATTTGATGGCGCCGAGTGATGATATAAATGTGAAAATTACATGCGCGAGTTGTAAACGATCTCTAAAAGGCGAATTAAAATGTACCAAATGTGAAAAGCAGTATCATCCTGCTTGCCTAGTTCGTCTAAGAGGAGCAAAAGTGGTTGGTCAAAATTTAATCATCTGTCCATCATGTGCTGAAACTGAAAATGATGGTGACCATGCGTCATAATATAAAATACAGTGCTATTTGTTTGGTAGAGCACTTTCTTTTAACAGAAGAGGTTTAGCATCTAAGTGTCTTTGGTTATGACCCGAGCTCTTATTTTTGTCGTGTACAGAATAAACGTGGTGGAGCTATGATTCTGGCAAAACATGGTATGGAGGTAAATCCTTTAAAAATGATCGAAAACTTATCAGTTGAAGGACGAAACACCTGGTACTTAAGACGGACCTCGTCTCCAGGAAATGTTATGCAAATTTGATACAAAATCAGTGTGTACTCGGTACTAGGAGGTTTTTGAGGTCGCTGAACACGAATATCATATAATGATTTTGCTAAATCATTCGCATAAAAATTTATGAATCCGGGCGCGTGCATAGAAGTATAACTTCTGCCGGCAGTCCGACTGACTGCCACACCCTTTTTTAATAAGGTATTGATTAAAAATGGTACAATAAAAAAATTATAAAATAATAAAATAAAATATTCATTTATATTAATATTTTATATTAATCTAGTATCGGCTAAATAAAATCAAAGAAAAGTTATAACAAAAAGCCATATTTCTTTTAAATAGAAAAAAAAATAGTTTAAGTGTCTGACAAACAATTATCGTTACAATTCTAACATACTAATTATCTTTAGAAATTTTTGAAATTTTATAAAGTATACAAACAAGGATAAATTAAATGACATTAAAGGGAAATTGAAAAAATGTCGCATCCAGCAGGACTCGAACTCGCAACCTTTACCTCTACGCGGTAACGCTCTAACCACAAAACTATAGATGCTTAGTAACTATTTAGTTGGTCTGTATGTTTTTAAGGATCTAAAAATGTGGGTATTATCATCCACTATATTTTATACCTTGTCATTGATTGGTAATTGACCATATCTCTTATTATTCCGGCAGTTAAGTCGGGAAACTAAAAACATGTTTATTAACATAGAATTCACTACCACTGTAGTATGGTGGTAACCGAAATGAATGGGTTCAAGTAGTGAAGAAACACTTTATTAACAAAAAACTAAATAACTTCTAACAAATGTAAACTGTATGTTCGTAAATAATGTTTTACGTTTATAATGTATGTATCACTCTTATGAAAAGTAACGTGTTATCCGTTTGAATGATTTTCTGTCTACTTGGCAGATCGCTGATTAAGCCCTGTTAAATGAAATTATATTTTTTTATGAATGATTCACGATAGTAATAGTATATTACTTTACGAGTGGAGTAAATTACATATTACAGCAAGTGTGTTTGGCCCATGAGCAAGCTTGCGAGCGAATGGGCTAAAGAAACGAGCTAAATATGCAATTTGTTCCTCGAGTGAAGTACTATGCTTTACCCACGACTTACCAAATGATTTTGTATAAGACTAAAAATAAAATCTAAATTTTGGCATAAGTTGTCAAAAATATTCGATTTTGCAGACAGTTCTGTCTGAGAAATGTAAAATGTTAGTTTAATTTAATGTATACTGTAGGCAACCAACATAATAATACATGTTTCTATTTACTTACTCCACTAGTGAAGTAATAATTTGACACTTACTGACAGAGATATAGGTTAAAAAATAGGCAATTTACTTATGAGTCGTGGGTAAAATATATTGCAGTAGGGTTGTCTGTCAAAATTTGGCCAAAATTACTTTAACGTTTTCTTCAGTTAAATTTGTCTGAAAAAAAAAACGTGCATTGAAACATGTCCGAATAATAAATGAAAAAAAAAGTGTGAGGTGTCAAGGGACACCCGGATGGAACGAAGTTCCTTTCGATTAATTAGTGAAGGAATTAGTAATTTGTAAACACAACAGAGTGTTTATACATACATAAGCATTTATTATTGTCTGTATAAAATCTCTACTTACCTAACAGTTCGTTTCTTTTAACAAAATTGTCCATTTATACAATACCAGAGCTTTAGATAACACATCTTTTTAGAATTACTTTTTATAATTTAAAACAGAAATTAACAATTCAATACAAAATTTTAAAATTAAAATATTTGACAGTAACTGACAGTTAAGGTAATTTGACGTAGGTACCTAAATAGTCAAGTTACGAACTATTCTTAAAATGTTTATAAATTTATTAATTTATAAAAACAGGATGAAATAAAATGTAATACTATTATAGTTAATTACTATTTTTTCTACAGTATTTTCTTTTAATTTAAAATAGTGTTTTTTTAATTGTAATATATCTATCTATGAGAGAGAGGGAGAGAGAGTTATTTATTTTTTGGTCTGTGAGAGAGAGAAACATGCGTGTGTCGTGTCATAGTGTCGTGACAACTTTTGGTATGAATTTTTTTTGGCTAGCTCCTAGCGTCAGTCGTAACTGTTCGTAACGCGCGAAAGGGAACTTCGTTCCAATAAAGTGTAGTTTTTAAGTGAAGTTTTTTTTTTGTCATTAATATTATATATAATTTTCTTTCAAATAAGACTTTGTTTCACTTAAAAACATGTATCTGCAGTTTGTTAACAAAAATTAATTTAATTAAAGGTAATTGCGATTAAATTTTGCCAGACAACCTTGCTGTAATCTATTCTAGTAACAATTATCATTCATAAACAACAATCATTTTAAAATGATTTATGATAAAACGTTTGAAAATTGTTTGTCTAGTCTCAGAGATCTGGCTACAACAATTATGTTTCAGATTAAATGTCAGATGTACCACAATTTCTGTGACTATGATAATAACTATGTTTTTAGAGTTTTAGTTTTGAATTTTTAAAGTTAGGACCGGGAAATGTTATTTTTAATACTTAAACGTTAATCAAGCAATTTGTTAAATTAAATTTGAAATACAATAAGAACATTTACTTCTTAAAACGCAACAGGACTAATTTATGCTAAATTCAGTTTGTACCTAACACATGACTAAAATATTTTTTGACTTTTTGACGAGAAATTCTATAGCTTTACAATCTTTATTTATACAGTTCCACCTGTAACTGCAGCTCCTGGCCCAGTTCCTCAAAGAGCTCCCCAGTTAGTACCGCCACCTACTACAATTGTTAGACCAACTACTGCTGCACCTGTTACGGCTACAGCTTCTCCTGCAACTTCCAGTCCTGGTGTTGGGGCACCAGGAGCTTCAGATCAAGAAAAAGCTGCTCTTATAATGCAAGTATTGCAGTTATCTGATGAACAGATAGCTATGTTGCCACCTGAACAAAGAAATAGTATATTGGTATTGAAAGAGCAAATTGCGAAGAGTGCACACGCACGATAAATTAATTCTAGTTTTCTTTCATTTAACTATTATTTCAATTTGTAATCGATATTCTATCATTTTAATAGATGTTGTATAAAGTAAAATATTGGTTTTATTGTTACTGCTAATTAATGTGCAAATATTTAACTTCAATGATCAAAATGAAAGAAGTGTTATCTCTGATAGCTTTACTATGAAAGTTTTTGGGTTTTGTTTAGGATATTTTTAATCAACTGCAGTAATTTAGTTTAAAGACAAAACACCAACATGTTATAAATGGAAATAAAAAAAATGGCCCTTGGTAAGCCAGGCGCATCAGTAGATTTATATTAATTAAATATATTAAAAGTATACGTTTTAGAAAAAAATGTTTTAGATAAAAGTTGTAGGTCTCTTTAAGACAAACAAAAAAGTCCCCTAACATTTTTTTGTACAGGGTGAAGTAAAAAAGTTACGAATTTTTTTCCATTTTGATTTGATGTCACGCCCAAACGGCCTTACCGATTTGGCCCATTAACGAACTCGACCGAGATTTTGGGACGATTGTTTTTTGTACCAAATTTCATTTCGATCCGTTAAGAAATGCGACCCCTATCGTGTCCACAGATTTCGTTATATCGGAACTATACATACATACATACATACATACATATATATATATATATATATATATATATATATATATTTTGTGATATTATCCTATTATATGTTATAAATTAAAGAACAGATCAAATTAAGTTATTAATAAATTCATTAAAAAAAAGGAATATTCTTGATCCTGGGCAGAATACAAAGTTTAGGATGTATATAAATAGTATTAATTTTCTTCAAGTTCCTTAGTTTTAGTGTTGTTTTAATTTTTTCTTCGTTCCTAAAAAAAGGAAACATAAATTTAAAAATAAAATATAAGGAGTACCATGATATATTCATAATTATAAATAAAATGAATCATGTAATTTTCTTTCTATAAAACAAGAAATTTGTCTGAGAAAGTATGCTAGAAATAATATTTTTTTTTATGCAAAGAATAAGTTCAAATATAAATTAAATGTAGAATTGTATGCTGTATTAACTAATGCATATGAGTATTTAAAAGTTATTATTATGGTTTAAATTTTAAATGAAAAAATTTATTAAAAGAATGAAATGAAAAGTTTTAATATTAATAGTAATAAATAAAAAACATAAATTTGTATAAGAATCCTAGGTATAAGATGAATTGTAAATAGAAATTAATCAAGTGCACGGATGTCATAAATTAAGTTATTATCAAGTAGGCATCAGATAGATACTAATAAGAATTGTTAGGATAGTTGTTTTTTTGTTATTTTTGTTTTGGAAGTTGTTGATTTTAAACGGCTCGCTTGTTTTTTGTTCAGAAAGAAAAAAGACGTGTTAAATTTGCTCTTGTAATTTTTTACGATTTTTATTAAAAAATTTCAATATAAATCAGTCTTGAGTAATTGAATATTATTATAAACGTCTGTAAGAAGAAAACTAAAGTATATTGGTAAGCAGAAAGTTAAATTTTATATAAATAAAAGAAATCAGAAGATGAGAACGTGATAGCAAATGGTGCTATGAATGTAATCTTGAATTTCCAAGTACGTGTTAAATAGAAAGAAGGAATAAGTACATACCAGCGTTGCAGAGTTCATTAAGCAGTTAGAAGACCTTTTTCTTGAACGAGTTTATGGTTTCTTTTGATAATCCTGTAGCAGACTAGCTGAGAGAATTCATAGATCCTGGAGTCACGGTATTAATATTGCACTATTCACCTTAATAGAGAACTTTCTTGTGTTTTATATATATAATTGGATGAACAATTAATTTCCTCATTTTCACTTTTACTCTATTCACATATTTTATTAGTTTTAAGAATTTTTTGATATGTATAATACCACCATTTATTAATCTTTTCATATCATTTTACTCACATAATTAGTAATCATAGAATCTCACATTGACGAGAAGATAGGTTACAGATCTTCTTCTTTTTAATTTAAACATCCATAGGTATCATTTGGTACATAATAGTTATTATGCATATAATTTCAAGACAATATCAAATTAATAAAATAAAACATTGGATTCTGCCCTGAGATAGAGTCGTTGATAAAAAAATTTATAAACAATAATTCAATTCACATCAAAATTTAAAATTAAATATAATTATTTTAAATTTACATCATTTTAAATATAACATATAATCAGATAAACAACACAAAATTATAAACAATTAATAATATACATTTACATTTTCATATATGTTATAATATATATATATATATATATATATATATATATATATATATATATATATATATATATATATATATATATATATATATACATATATATATATATATAAAAGGGGTAAATTAACGGGCATGTACGCAAAAGGATCATAGGATTACGAGTAAGAATGGTAACCGCAGACATGCATGTTTCTGGCTCATTAGCCGTCATCAGTGCGGCATAACCAAGAAGAGTATTGCACTTGGCTAGCAAAAGTGTTAGGTACTTGGGAGTAAAGGATGTTGGGGAAACATGTGTCAAGAAATACAAAAACAACGAACGCTCACACAGGAGTCCTATCGCCATTTTGTTTATCATAAATACGCATACTTGGCACCCTTTGTATATATATATATATATATATATGAACAGTAGTGGTGTTCCGGGTTTCAATCCAATCCACTACTGTTCATTCTACCATCCGTGAAACACTACATCATAACATATATATATATATATATATATATATATATATATATATATATATATATATATATATATATATATATATATATATATATACTAGCTAACCCGGCGGACTTCGTACCGCAAATTATTTATGTCATTCTTCCATTTTTCGTTTTTTCAATTTATTTTGATTTTATCGTTTTCATCATATTTTCTCGTTAGTTATCAGGTTTATACTATTTTTTTTTCGTTATATTTTGTAGTTTATTGATAAAATATATTAGATGCATCACAATACTTAACCCGGCACTACATATGTGGGGTTTCACAAACCCCAGCTCCAAAATATCGCTCTTAAAATAAATCAAACGCAGACTTATGCGCACGTCCACCCCAATAGCTTCCCAAAAATGTCGCTACCATCGAATTCAGGCGTTACCTCAGTACATTGTAGGCAGTGAGTGAAGTTACACGCGCCTGAAACGCTCTGGGGTGTGTCAAACCCCACCTATGTACTCGCGTTTGCAATTTTGACATTATAAGTAACTTTTTATTTTTGACTTATTTGAATCTGCATAGTCAATTGTTTAATTTTTTAGCTAAAATATCATGTCATACGAAGCGGAACAGAAAAAGCTTGAAGCTCTATGGGCTAAAATTGATGACGATCAGAAAGATATTACACTTTTATCGTATGTGCCGAAAAAAAATAAAAACGTCCTACTGTTGTCCACCATGCACCATGATGGAGCTATTGATGAAGCAACTGGCGATAAAAATTTACCAGAAATAATAAGCTTTTACAACTTTACTAAAAGTGGAGTAGATGTAGTGGATGAACTGTCTGCATCATATAACGTATCTAGAAACTCACGGAGATGGCCTCTTACGATCGTGTTTTCCCTCTTGAATACAGCCGCCATAAATGCTTTGGTGATATACAGAGAAAACAATCAAGATTTCAAACTTGCCAGAAGATTGTTTATCAAAATGTTGGGCTTTGAATTGATCCAGGACCACATATCTGAAAGAAAAAATAATCCAAGAATACCAAGGAGTATTCGTCAAAACATTGCACATTTTGCCCAAGATGCCCCTGCAGTGCCGCCTGCCAAGATTCCAAAACTCATGGGAAGATGTTCAGTATGTCCAAGAAGCCGAGATCGGAAAACTAAATATTTCTGTTCAAACTGTGAATCATTACTGTGCCTGGAGCATGCTGTCATAAGTTGTCAAAATTGCATGAATTCAAATAGCGATTAATTTTTTTCTTTCACTGTACAACCGGGCAGAGTTTTTCCTTGTATTATCTTACTATTAGATATTCATTTACTATTGTATATTTGATCATATGGTGTTTATATTTTTTGGTAAGATTGTTCAGTTAAGTTGTGGTTTTTGCTTATAGAGAATTGCCTATTATTAGTTTATTTTTAATTTCTTTTGAATAAAGGTGTTCTGATTATTTCTTTTTTGCTTAAATAGTCCTTAGATAATCACTTCAGACCATGAAATTAGAAAACATATAAAAAACTGCCAGAAAAAATTCTGATTTTCCTTAGAAATTGGGGTTTGTCACACCCCACATATGTACTAATGACAGAAAAATCCACGTATGTGACGCCGGGTTAAGTAAGGATTGCTCGTTTAAATTTTTGTGATAGTAACTGCGCCACCTTATGGTGGCGTGATTAAAGTAATCAAATAAGTAGTGGTTGCTCGTTTAATGGAAGCGCCATCTGGTGGTAACTTCCATTAATACGAATATCATATTCATATTAACCATTAAAAATACAGCATCCTACTGATTTTCACGGCAATCGGCTGAACAGGGCAGAAGTTGTTACTCTGCAGCGTCACCTCAATACTTCTCCGTGGAAAAATACATATGCATACCAATTTTCATGACAATCGGTTGAACGGGGCAGAAGTTGCTACTCTACAGCGCCACCCAGTGGCGAGTGGCATCAATGAGCATATTATGCAAACCTTCTCCTTGAAAAAATACATATACATACCAATTTTCATGACAATTGGTTGAACGGGACAGAAGTTGCTACTCTGCAGCGCCACCTGGTGGCGAGTGGCATCAATGAGCATAACATACAAACCTTCTCCGTGAAAAAATACATATACTTATCAATTTTCATGGCAATCGGTTGAACGGGGCAGAAGTTGCTACTCTGCAGCGCTACCTGGTGACGAGTGGCATCAATAAGCATATCATATTCGTTTTCTCCGTGAAAAAATACATATACATACCAATTTTCATGACAATCGGTTGAACAGGGCAGAAGTTGCTACTCTGCAGCGCCACCTGGTGGCGAGTGGCATCAATGAGCATAGCATATTTGTTTTCTCCGTGAAAAAATACATATACACACCACTTTTCATGACAATCGGTTGAACGGGGCAGAAGTTGCTACTTTGCAGCGCCACCTGGTGGCGAGTGGCATCAATGAGCATATCATATAAACCTTCTCCGTGGAAAAATACATATATATACCAATTTTCATAATAATCGGTCCAGTAGTTTTTGAGTTCATCGATTTCGTACATAAAAACACATCCTTTTTTATATATATAGATAAACTTTTGAACGGAAGGTGTTTTTGAGGTCAGGGGGGCCCAAAACATAAAACTGTAGTGAAATTTTCCCGAAGTCGTGACCTGCGAACCAGCTGAATAGTAGATATAAATCTACTAAAAAACAGATGGTGTAAGCTGTCGAGCGCAAATGGGCGGAATTCAATTTAAATTATTTTTTAAACAATTTCTCCTAAGGTCATAAGTTCCTACATAAATTCTATGAGTTTATTACCACTTCAGCAATTGTTTAATACTAAAATATCCTTTAACACTTTGGCTTCCAGACATGGTTGTTTGTTTCACCATTTAAAAATAACCGCAACTCGCTTTGATAATTTATAATTTTTGTAAAAAATTGATCGTGTTCGCTGTATCCTACTTGTTTATTAATATATTTGCATTTGTTCAATACTCCAAATATGTATTTTATATTGAGTTTTAATTGGATCACCGGTAGTTCCATCGGATGAATGCATCATTGGTTCACCTGCATTTAATGGAACAATTAGAAAAACCGAGAAGTATTAAACACAGATGTGATAAATACCAAGCTAAAAACGGAGAAATTTGAAAATTAAGATGGAATATCCATTACAAACTGGAGATACAATGTAAATACTAATATCCTTTCCATTAAACATGGAAGAGGTGATCTGTAATCCTCAAACTAAAATGAAACAAAAAGTTGTTTCGGATTAAAATAAAGGGAAAGCAACAGTTGATTTATAGGACCTCGTAGGAGCATACTCCCCAATCCTCTAAGGAAACGCATGAAGTGGTTTAGTAAAGTAGTTTTCGAATTTTTGTTAGTAACATATAGTAAATTCTGATCATTTAGACAATTCTATTTAACTAGATAAAATATGCCATTGGCAGATTTAAAAATCAGATAGTAAAGTATTTAGTGTCAAACAAGGAGAACATCCCTTCTTGTTTTGTTAGTGTCATATCAGGCCTCTTTTACGTTGGCAATTACATGGGCCTGTTGTTCACGGTTTTCGACTAATCTAAAAAAGAAGTTAAATACTTCATACACCTGTCCAATCGCGAATGTTCTTTAGCCATGTTATATTCTTTCTTCCAATACCGCTGTGACCTTCGATTTTACCTATTGTATCATCTGAAGGATTTTGTACCGGTCTCGTCCTATGCATGCTATCTTTCTTGTCTTTATAGTCTTATCGTAAATAATTACGAAAAGCATTTGCCCTATTCAACACTGCTTTGCTAGTCTGCATAGCTTTCCAGGATATTCGGAGTTTTCTTCTACTGTCTACACAAACACATCTGGAAAGCCGTCAAGTGATTGATTGTAACAGCCTTTAGAGTACAGTTCTCAGCTTCATACAACAACAACGACAAAGATCAAATATAACATTTAATTATCCCCTGGCGTAATTTAAGTTTAAATTGTCATTACAGATTTCATTTCCATAAACATTGTAGGAGCTCCTTTAATTCTACACTTAATCTTTTTACTTGGGTCTAGTTATTATGTAATGTAGCATCCCATATATTTGAATTGGGTAACTCTCTCAATTGGTTAATTCCATATTAGACTCATTTCTCGTGCGCTGCGTTTAAATTAACAACTCTTGGAGCCTCTGGATAAACTACTCATCCTAAATAGATATCTTTACGTTGGTCTCTGCATGTTTGAAGAAGTATATTTAAGGCAAAATTGTCTTTCGTAAGGTGTTCATCTACGTTTGTAGATGTAGACCTTTCTACACTGGGACATAAAAGACCTTTTGTGTGTATCCTACATCTAATTATGAATCCATAAGGTCTAGACTTTTAAGTCTATTATCCACTTAAATATGTTTGTAACATAATCAGGCTCTAAAAAGACCAGTAACAGATTTTTATGTCGTCGGCGAACAGTTGCTCTGCAGTTATAGATAATTTGTTCATTAGTTTCATTTGCATATTCATAGAATCTGCATGTTCCACTATCTACTTTGCACATTTTACAGAGATAGTCCTTTGAGAATACCTGCGATTACTCTGAGTTCAGGTTTCAGAAGCTTTTAGAGTAGCGCAGTGAAGGTCCTGTTAACCTTTTTATTTGCCTTTGACCAAGAATGTATTTCTAGTAGGTTACGCTGAGTTCCTTTTCCCAATTACAAACTTCATTCATAATGGAGTCTTTTGAGATGCCACAGAAAGGTTCAGCTCCAATCAAAGGAGTACTAGCTCGTTTTTTTTTCGAGACTACCAGCACCTTTATGCCCATGTACCCACAGCTAAGTTACTTTGTTGTGTTTAGCCAGTTGTTTAATAGACTGTTTGCAGTTCCGAGGCTGTTTTGGACCGAACGTGGGAGATTGTTTAGAGTCTTTAAAGAAGCTTGGCTATCGGAGGCAATAAATATTCTAGCTAAATTGAGGCGGTTTTCATTGCACTCTTGATCACAGAAGTTCATTGCTAATAGCTCCGTTTATCGTAGAAGTGTTTACCAGTGCCAATGAGAACCTGAAGTTAAGTCCTGCAATCCCTATATCTACACTTTCTGGTGGTTTAGATTCGTAAAATAAGTGATGGCTCCTTTTGTAAGTTGCGCGATTTCGTTTTGTGTTAATTTACACTCATTAATACTAACATTTTGTGTGAGTTCGAAATCTCGTTTTGGAGACATAATGTATACATGCATCTTCATGGATTGGTATGGTATGCTCCGACCAGAAATGTCATACAAGATTACACTTTTCCCGAACAATCCTAGTTATTCCACACTTTAAGAATTTCTCTTTCCTTAATTATAGTTTTTCCCAAATTATCCACTCATATTAATCGTCTTCTTGTTGTATAACCCAGCAACTTTTTGAACTTTCTTGTCAATGTTGAATATGTCATGTTTCCTTTCAAGATCTTCAATTTTTGAACATCTCTCTGCCAGCCACTTCTCTTTAGTTGGGCGATTGGGCGTATTTTTTGATTTATCCCTCTTTGTTTTCTTCTGTATTCTTTGTTCCATAATTTCTAGTATTTCTTTCGTTATCTATATATATTTTTTCGGCACTTCTGGTTTATTTCATGTAATGATTTACATTTTAATTCTATTAAAGGCTGAAATAGTCAAATTCTTTTGCTGGTGTTTCTTTTCTATCCGTTTTAGCTTGACTTTTGCGTTAGCCACTAGGGGATTGTAATCAGATCCAATATCTGCGCCAAAGTATGTTGTAACTTTGTTGATGGAGTTCCTAAATCTTTTGTTAATATCTATCTAATGGTATATCTGATTCCTTACTATATGTGTTGGGTTATCTTGTGGAACTCTTCAAGTAGACAGTCTACTTAGGTGTAAGTTATGACATGCGTTTGTTACTATTAAATTTACCAAGTCCAGCAAAAAAGCGGCACGGCCGCACTATTTTTTCTCGAAGCAGTTCAGGCCATTTTCGACTACATCTTCATTGGGGATAAAACTAGGGTCTGAATTTTAAGTAACCAAGCAGGCATTGTATAAATACAATATATTTCAAATTTCATTCAAAAAGGGGACGAAAGTGGGAATTAACCTGTGTACCAGTTATGTCCATAAGTCGTCAGACGAATACCCCGGACGAATCCAATGAAAAATTCGAACAGATTATTGCAGTTGCTCGTCAAATCCTAAATCGGCTGGAGAAAAAGAAAATGAAAGACTTTCTTTTTCGATACCAACAGATTTTTTGTTCATAAAGGAGGGAAAACAGGGAGAACTTCTATAGTCCGACACAAGATCAATACTGGAGCTGCCAAGCCAATTCGGATGGAACTACGAGGTTCTGTTTAGACTATCGTCAGCTGAACAATGTCACAAAGAAAGACAGCTATTCCTTACCTCTGACGATGACACTGGCCGGAAGTAAGTTATTATTTGTCCGGTTACTGACATTTAGAAATAGACCCTGCAGACAAGGAGAATACAGCCTTTAGCACCGGATCTGGATTGTTGCAGTTTAATGTAATGCCGTTTGGCCTCAGTAATGCTCCTGTGACATTTGAGAGGCTGATGGAGAATGTACTGAGGGGGCTGTCTTGGAAAACATGCCTGGTATATTTTGACGACATAATGGTTCTGGGTAAAACATTCGAAGACCATCTCAAAAACTTAAAATACCTCTTTAAAAGCTGCCCATTTAATGCTCAACCACAAAAAAGCCCACTGTTATATACTTAGGCCACCTAGTCAGCAAGGAAGGAGTGGCTGTCGATAAAAAAAGTTACTTTCATCAAACAATGGCCACAACGGGCGGATAAACATCAAGTTCGAAGTTTTCTAGGTCTCTGCTCCTACTGTTGGCGTTACATAAATAAGTTTGCAGATATTGCTGGGTCATTAACACAACTGAAAGAGGAAGCAAGAGAATTCTGCTGGGACCCGGACTGTCAAGCTGCTTTCGAGACCTTTAACGACGGCATCGATATTAGGCTATCCACTACCAGAGAGTAAGTTTATTTTCGACACAGATGCCAGTAACGTGGAAATTCGAGGTCAAACACCAGCCACAGTCCTGTTTGGTCGTGAAATGAGACTGCCATGTGACCTGGAATTTGGATGTCCACCAGAAGCAGACCTAGCTGGAGAAGATTACGTGGTCCAGTTGCGTAGAAGGATGGACGAGGTGCACGAGTTGGTCCGATCACATCTCGAAATAGCCAGTGATAGGATGAAGTAGTGGTACGACAACTAAGCCGCAGAAAGGAGGCTTCAAAGAAGGTGACCAAGTTTGGCTTCATAACCCAAAAAGGCAGAAGGGTTATTCTCCGAAACTACAAAAGGCATGGAAAGGCCCGTAGTTGTCGTAACGAAATATAATGACGTTATCTACTGCATCAAGAAGATCTTGAACGGAAAACCGAAGGTGGTCCATCAGGACCGACTAGCGCCATCCGAGGGTGACTATGACCAAGAAGTGGCAGTGAATCAAACTCAAAAAGACCCTGATTTCATGGGCGTATATGGAGGCACTGAGAAGGCAAGATTTGGCATCACCCTTTAACATCTTGTACTAAGTACCATCTCCCATTTTGTTTACCAATAACCTATCCTAGCTAAATACTATATAAAAGACTAATACCTAGAATAATACTTGGTACGATCTTGCGCACTCATTGATTCTGTAACGATTCTAAAACGATTCTGAAATGGTTATAAAACGCGAGATTTTTAATCTTGATATTGTTATAATTTTTCCTTCGTGGATTCGGGATAAGTGATAACAGCAGACAAACTTAACAATTTATTGGTAAACACAACTAAATAACAATTTTCTTTAACTAATTTACACAACTTTAATACAATTACAATTACTAAATACCGTCGTTAAAATTTCTCGTATAACAATTTGCACTTTATCGCCAGCTACTACAAATACAATTATTGTTTTCTCCGTCCAGCGCCGTCCTTATATATCTGATTAATTCCTTTCTGGAAACATCTACACAGATCCCACAAAAATCCTTCTAGAACGTCGCATTACATTACATTTCTAGAACGTCGAAGGTTCTCGGCATCCAATCGAACATTCTCAGGTTCCAAGAACTGCCCGTCTGTCTCGTTTACTTCCTGGGCAGCAGGTCCGGCTCGAGTCGTAACAATATAGTTACTATTGGATGTTGTTAAAGTTACATAGGTACCTAACAACTTAAAACCGAAGGTCCTTTAAATAGGAACTGAATACCGTGCTGGTCAAAAGTCCCACCCCTCGTATCTTTTAAACGCTTATATTTACAATAGTGAAATTTGGAGGGAGGAAATAAAGCGACGTTAGCTTTTCAAATAGTCATAAAAGTTGACGTAATATTCTTAGATGACGTTTACAGAGCTACTGTGACCGATAATTTTATTTGGGACGTTATGGAACTGATATATCGTTTGACAGGTAGGTATTAAGAACAGCTATTCAATCAATCTTTTTTTTTTAACCGGCCAGAAATTAATACTTTCCGGTTTATTTTTAGGTCAGAAAATCTCATTTTGTCGGACAAGGCCAGAAAATAAAAATGAGTCCGGTAAAAGCTTTTACCGGACGCATTTACAATAAAATAGTTAGTCTAAGATAGCGGTCAATTCTATGGTAACCGAGTTTTGTATATATTTAAAACTATAAAATAAATTGACATATTTTGACGTTTAGTTGAAAACGTGAAATTTATTATAAAATGGATATTTAAAATGATGAATTTGATTGTGAATTAATGGAAGATGAAATTATACCAGATGAAATTGTTAAGGCGGCCACCCAAGCAAGGTTTGTTAAAAAAAAAATGTTAAAATTATTTAATAAAGAGTTCTTGTTATAAAAATGTAAACTGAATAATATGAAGTTTATGGTACAACAACGCTCGTTTAAAAAAAAATATTGTACGTAATACGTCCCAAAAGTGCTTTTACTGGACTCGCAGGCTTGCTTTGCCTACTCGTCCAGTAAAAGACCACTTTCAGGACTTGTTACGTAAACTACTATTGTTTGGGTTTAGGCTGATTTTGATGAATAAATTTAATAAATACTAAAATTGTAGTTCCACATTTAATTAATAAAGATTTAAACGTCCGCCTCTCGTTATTTGTCAAAAAACTTATCGCTTTTCTAGTATAATCTTTGCTTTTCTACATCTTTTTACTTTCCTAAATTTTTGCAAACGTGTTTATATCTTTAAATTTAGTTTAATTATAAGTGTTTATATCTTTGTTTTATTTAATTATTTTTTAACGAGACATTAAAGAGTTCACATAGGCAGAATGGTACATACTCTAGCCGCAAAGTAGCTGTCTCAATAAATGGTGAATGTAGAAACAATTTTCATGCAGCGGAACGTCTTTTTAATGAGAGGTGTCATTATCGAAGACTTGTTTGAGGGAGCTTCTACGAAAATTTGAAGAAACAGCTATTGGTCAAGATGCCAAACGATCTAGTCGACTAACAATTAGTGGTTATAAAAAATTGACTTAATTGCCCTCCTTCTTCCAAAGCCCAAGTTGCGTCTATCTATGAAATCAGTCAAAGGAAAGTATACCGAGTGTTGTCGAAAATCAAATTTCATCTATACAAATTAAAAATGGTGCACCAAAAACATTTTTTTAGTGACGAAAGTACTTCCTCAATGGAAATAATAATACACAAAATGTGAGGTATTGGAGTGACACAAATCTTCACGTCTTTCATAAAAAACATATTCAATTCCCAGAAAAAGTAAATGTTTGGGTAACGTATTTTGGGAAACCACATAGTTGGGCCTGTCTTCCTCAATGTTAACTTAAGCGGTGAAACGTATCTGGAGATGTTACAATACTCAATTGAGGCGTCAATTCTTGAAATTCTGGAATATGATTCAGATGACTTTGGCAACTTGTTGTAACATGCGTATTTTCGTTTAGTATTGTTATTGTTAGCTATTGGAATTATAAATTGTATAAAACTCACCTGCTGTCTGATAGGAAATTTTACAATGTTTACCTAAATATTATTTCGGAAATTAATCGGGTTCTGTCTTTTATTTCCCCATAATTTCATTTTACCTAATTTTAACTAGCGTCAGAGCTTGGGGTGTCTTCGTATATTTAACATTTAAGTTGTTTAATAGTATATTGTAATACAAGTGTTACAATGACAAATTCGAGTTTTACATACTATTTTTTATAATGAACTTTTAAAAGTATAAAAAAATAAATAAAATGAGAGTTTTTGAAATATTTCTGTAACTGTTTGAAAGTAGCTACAATTAAAGAATGGAAAAATAAATATGGGTTATAAAACATTTTTTTACAAAGATGTGGTCTTCTCTAATGATCCCCATTTATTAACACATCCCCTAATAAGCTCTCCAGTAGGTAACTCAGATCATGCAGTCATAACGTTTCATATTCAGTTTAACTTACAGTACTGTACCCCTAACGTCAATAAAACGGTATATGAGATAATTGATTTTGAAAATGCAAATCGCCAACTGGCTGATATTGATTCGAATGATGTTTTCAGCGACATAAGGGATCCAGTTGTATTCTGGGATAAGTTCTTACACGTTGTTAATTTCTGCAAAAACCAAAATACCTTCAAAAAAAAACATAAGTATACAAAAATAACATAAAACCTTGGATTAATGGGGAATTAATATATCTGATCAAGTATAAAAAAAAGTTGTGGAACAAATATAGACGTACAAATTGCATAGAGGATTTACTAATTCATCGAAACGTTGCCAAAAATTTAAAGAAATCTCTACATGAAGCTCGTGTTGCCTACGAAGAGAGTATAGCCATTAGTAATAACTGTAAAAAATTGTACAAGTATATTCGATATTCGTTGACAACAAAAGTTTCTATACCTTTACTGGAAAAAGATAATGGTGATATTTCCCAAAGTAACTATGTGAAGTCCTCGCCATTACCTACTTTCTCTAAGGTTTTTTCTGTCGAACCCACTAATCATCAGTTAATATTATTTCGTCACGAGTGTCTTCTTCCCTTGAAAATATAATCATTACTCCTGATAAAGTTAGACATCATCTTTAAAGCCTAAAAAATAATTCGTCTCCTGGTCTCGACTTAATATCTTCTTTATTTTTAAAGAAATGTTCCGATGCTTTAGCTTACCCACTATATGTGATTATGTCCTTATCATTCACCACACATATTTTGCCTCCCATATGGAAAACCGCATCTGTAACACCGATTTTTAAAAAAGGGAACAAATTGGATTCTAATAACTACCGTCCTATCAGCTTAACACCTATCTATAGTATCTAAGATAATGGAATCTATCATTGACGAGACAATTTCTGATTTTCTACAAAACAAACTGGTTATACCAGAACAGCAGCATGGTTTTGTCAAGGGACGTTCTACAATGACAAATCTTCTTTGGTGCGTCAATGAATGGTCAAGAGCATAAGACAGAAAAACCCCGGTAGACATTATTTACCTCGATTTTGCTAAAGCTTTTGATTGAGTTCCAAAGCGAAGACTATTACATAAATTGGAACACCTTGGTATCCGTGGTCAATTACTGAAATGGATCGACGCGTATTTAACAGATAGAAAATTTTGTGTTAGAGTTGGGGACTCTTTCTCAGTCGAGAGAACGGTTTTGAATCAGTTTTGGGCCCACTTTTATTCATAGCATACTCCAGTGATCTACAATTTCACATTAAATGCAACAAAGCTTGCTATGCAGATGACACGAAGCTATATTTTCCGATCCCTCCGTAAATTTCCAGTTACTACAAGATGATCTTGAGTGCATATCGGAATGGTGCTCTACTTGGATGCTGCCTCTTAATGTGGACAAATGTGTAGTTCTTCACATGGGTAAAAATAATCCGTATCTTCCTTACTCTATTAATGGGCGCGTGTTAAGAACAGTGAAATCACATAATGATCTAGGTGTTATAATTAATAACAATCTAAGTTGGTCGGAACATATTTTGCATATTTCTAAAAACGCTAACAGTAAATTATATCTACTGAACAAAACGTTCGCGAAAGTGTCTTTCATGAACTCAGTTCATCTGTATAAACTGTACATTCGTCCAGTTCTGGAATATTGCAGAACTGTTTGGTATCCGGTATTAGTGCGCGATCGTAATATTCTTGAAAACGTACAGCGGAAGTGCACTAGGATGTCTTTTGGTCGCTCAAAACCTACGTATACAGAAAGACTGGCTAATCTCACTACATTTGAACAACGTCGACTTCAAGGGGATTTAATTATTACGTTTCGCATAGTAAAATACAACTTCGGAAATATGAGAGGTATGTTTATACCTACTAGACAATGACAATCGTCTTCGTGGCCACAAACTTAAGTTTAAAAAGGAAACTTTTTTAACAACAACAAGGCAATTTTTTCTTTGCAATCGAGTGTTCTCGACATGGAATAGCCTTCCGGCTGAGATTATAGATGCTCCATCTGTCAATGTTTTTAAAAAGAAACTGGATGACCACTTGTTCCATAATTGAACATTTAATTTGTACCAAACACTTGCTCCTTATGTGCTATGTTTTTGTATATTTAGTTATATTTATTTATAATAATAAAATAGTATTCTTACAGTAGATAGTAATTATTCACAAAAACACAGTAAACGGACATTCATTATATTTACATAGTTTACAAAATTGGAGTTAAATAAAATTAATAATTTTACATTATTCCTACTTTATTTGCGTTTCATCAATTATACTGTTATCTTGTATTGGTTCTCCAGTGCAATTACTTCGCCTCCATTTAGCTCTTCTGTTTTGAAACCAGGTTTTTACCTAAAACAATTATGAAATATAATGTTTAAAAAGTAGAGTTTTGTATTGGTTTATTTTAACAAAATTTAAAATGAATAAACTACTTAGTGTATTTTTAATTCAGCGATGACAGTGTTAACGACGACATCTCTAGTTCGGAAGCAGTGATTTCGGTTTCCCGTTTATTTAATTTATAATTAATACTACCATTTATTGCATCACCAATATTTCTATATATTTTGGCCATGTACTTTTTTAAAAATATTTCTTTTGGTTAAATTTATATTGGACCTTTGTATTTAAATAAATCATAAATAAATTTTTTTGTTTTAAATCAGTATGTACAGGATAAATAAAGAATATCAAAAACGGGTATTTTAGACTTCATATTACCTTCGTAACAAAAATTTATTTCTTCTAAAAAAGTGAATTTTTTTGAAAAATACAATTTTATTACTATCTTGTATTACCACCTCTTGCCCTTATTACAGCATCCATTCGCCTTGGTAAACAACCTTTGAATGTACTCTTGCTCCACGTTGTTCCATATTTCGTATACTGCATCTTGAAGTTCAGTGAGGGTTCTAAATGGAGCCTGACGATGCTGGATCGCCCAACTTAAGTGGTCCCATACGTGCTCTATCGGATTGAGGTCTGGGCTGCCAGCTGGCCAATTCAATGTAGCAACATTTACCTCCTCAAGATATTCCCGCACTATCCCGGTAGCGTGCGGTCTGGCGTTATCGTGCATTAGCACAAAATTTTCGCCAATTAAATGGCCGTAAGGAACTACATGAGGTTCTAGAATATCTTTATGTAACGCTCAGCCCTCATCCTACCAACATTAACAGCTACTAACTCCGTAAGCCCATAAAAAGATATTCCTCCCCATACCATTATTGACCCACCTCCAAAACTTTCCCTTTCACGAAAGTTTCATTGCTAATGTCGTTTGCCTGGTCTTCGGTATACTGGCATACGTCTGTCTGAAGAGAACAAACAAAATTTGGAATCGTCTGTAAAGAGGATATTGGACCATTCTTCTACGCTCCATCCAGCATGGTCTCTAGCAAATTGTAAGCGGCAAACCCGATGTTCTCTAGTAAGACGCAGGCCATTGGCTGGAACCCTTGCACGTATATCATGCTCTCGAAGACGATTACGTACGGTTTGTACACAAATCTGGTAGCTAAAAGCACATTTTGGAGCAATCGAGCAGTGCAGTGTCGCGTTCTTAGAGCTGAAAGTCGTAAAAACCGATCATCTAGAGGTGTTGTTACTCTTGGACGACCTTGACCTTCTCTTCTAGAGTACCGTCCAGTCTCTCTAAACCTTTGAACAACTCTTGAAATGGTGCTCTGTTGTACACCCAATAAATTCGCCACGTACCTTTGACTTCGCCCATCTACAATCAGCGCAATTACTCTGAAGGCCTCTTCATTTGTTAAATGGCGAGTTAAACGTTGTGAACCAGCCATAGTATACACTCTTATTGTACAACTTAATAGCAAAGCAGAAAACACAGAAATAAAAACCATAATTGCAAAGTGAAATGTATGCCTATCAGCATTCTTCCGAAAAAAAGTTAAAAAAGAAACTAACAAAACAAGAAACGACTTTTTTTTTTGACTGGAGTTTATCAGTTAAAGCATGTTCATTTAGGAATAACTCAAGAAATTTCAAAAATAAATTAACTGTAATAAAATATTTAAAAGTATTTGGTTATGCGATAATTTTTCTGCGGTGTGTAATAAATCAAGCTATATAAAATAAAAGTAGGATGACTATTATACGAATCACTTATAGTCCAAGATCCCGGGGCCCCCAGACCTTCCTTATTTTCTAACTCTCAAAATTATGAGAAATGTGTGGGGTAATCGCATACCCGCTAACTTGATTACCCGGCCCTTTTACAGGTAACAGGTAAGAAATGTACATAAAAATATGGCTTACTTTCCTTAAATTCTAACAGCTGGTTTTTGGATATGTTTTACAAAATATTGTACGAAATCATAATCCAATATTGCCAGACACCTCTTGTGGGCGGTAACTCCCGCCAGACGCTTTAAATTTGCATAAAAAAATTCTTTCTTATTTTCTAACTTCCAATTTTTATATATGATATTCATAGTAGTATTTTAATACCTTTTGTATGCAGCCAGACCAACCCCATGGGCCAATCACCCTCCCAGACGCATTAAAGTTATCCTGTAAGTGTAAGCGCGACAGCATTATCTCTGCGCTTGAGTGCGAGTGAGATGTACTCTGTAGATTGGTTTCTCACCCTCAAACTCATGGACTATTTTGTTTATACGCATGCGCGTAGCATCTGCTTTCGCGTTTGTGATCGCGCAGGCATTATATTGTTATATTAAAATTTTTTATGAAAATATTATATATTTATATCAAAACTCATCAAAACCAAAATCGAAAAAATAACATAAAACTTCAATATAACAATATAATGCCTGCGCGATCACAAACGCGAAAGCAAATGCTACGCGCATGCGTATAAACAAAATAGTCCATGAGTTTGAGAGTGAGAAACCAATCTACAGAGTACATCTCACTCGCACTCAAGCGCATAGATAATGCTGTCGCGCTTACACTTATAGGATAACTTTAATGCGTCTGGAGGGGTGATTGGCCCTTGGGGTTGGTCTGGCTGCATACAAAAGGTATTAAAATACTACTATGAATATCATATATAAAAATTGGAAGTTAGAAAATATTACCCCACACATTTCTCATAATTTTAAGAGTTAGAAAATAAGGAAGGTCTGGGGGCCCCGGGATCTCAGTCTATTAAGTAATTAGTTGATATTGAAATTATTAGTTTTAATAATTTGTTCAGTAACATAATTCTTATGCATTTTAAATGTAGAAATTAGAGAAGCAAAAAAATGGAATTGGTAACATACTTAAAAAAAATGTTATATCCAACAGGACTCGAAAGCGTAATCTCTGTCTTTACGCGATAACGCCTTAATGCCATTTTTGTTGTTTTAATTTCTAGTAAATGTGAGCGTTGGAATAGTTCGGTAACCGAAGATTTTCGGCAATTAGGCGAGGTCATACACCAATTAAAAGTGTATTGCTTTTTTTAAAATTAAGATTTTTATTTTAATATACAGTACTTTGGACTATATAACTTAAGTTATATCATAAAAAGATTGACTGTAATGTACGAACGTCCAAAGTCAACAGGTTATTATAGCAATCAATATAATAGATCTGAAAGAAGTTTTATGTTCTCTGTGCAACCATTTTTTAACTGGTAAAGGATGTAACCTGACAGATAGGTCTACCCGAAAAAAACCAGTGCACACGATTTGCAAAAATTGTAATACCCCTGATAAATATCTTACTGATGTCTTGTTAATCCCTTACTCGAAATGCAAAATGTAATTCAGGGTGCCCTTTAAACCTATACTCGAACTGCAAAAAGTTATTAAAGCCAGGTTTCTGCTATAATCCTTGATCAACTAATCACATTTAGTGGCACTTTAATTGTCACATTCTAAACTATCGATGTGGTAGTGTACCACATCCAAATATTCATGTCTTCATAAATACATTAATAAACATACAAACAGACTCTCATATAAAAATTAATATTTCTATTTCTGGAGCACAATTTCAGACGATCCGTAAACATATTCGAGATAGACAAATTTATCTTCGAAATAAATTACAACAATATGAAAATAAAAAAAATTTCAAAATTTCCAAAATTTTCATATACATATTTTGAATTTGAATTATTTATTTTGCGATGATACGTACGTCAAAAAAGTTTTACTTCAGTCACGCGTAAAGGTTACACGCACACTCTTTTTTTTGGCTATCTGAATGGACAGAAAAAGTTAATTTACCACGACAAGCAGCATGTGATGGATCTTGAGCTCTGCTAAATGCAATCAATCTTAATTGCATTTAATGGTAAATCTTTAAAGGATTATTTTGATTTTGAAAGTCTAATCACAACCAATAAATTACAGTCAGTAGATAGTGCCATTAAAACAGAGGCGCGAATTGAAATGCTCCGTAACACAACAGAGCAGACAACAGCAAGATTTAACGATCTAAGAACACAGCTAAGGAAACTGATCAGGAAGAAAAAGAAAGAATACGAGACAGGAAAAGTTCTAAAGTTACAGGAGGAGTTTCACAATGGCAACACAAGGAGCTTCTACAAGGAAGTGGGGAAGCATAAAAAGGGATTCCGACCAAGAAGTGCGACAATGCTTAAACGTAATGATGGCAAAATTACCGCGTCCAAAGTAGACGTACTAGACAGATGGAAATCTCACTTTGATGAACTACTAAATAGGCCGATGCAGGACGACACTGAAAGTACCGTATTCCTTACAGCCGAGGTTAGTATTCCGCCCATATCCATGGAAGAGACAGTTAGAGCCATTAATAAACTCAAAAATAACAGAGCGGCAGGCCGAGATAACATCATGGCAGAAAGTATCAAACTTGGGGGGGATGACCTAATTAAACAACTACACAAACTCGTGCAACAAATTTGGAGTCAAGAAATAATTCCCAACGATTGGAAAGAAGGTGTTCTCATCCCGCTTCATAAAAAAGGGGACCAAATGGAGTGTAAAAACTATCGAGGTATTGCTCTGCTAAGTCACGCCTATAAGATCTTCTCCAACATACTCCTTCAACGTCTTTCTCCATATACTAAAGAGATTATTGGAGATTACCAATGCGGGTTTCGAAGCGGAAGATCTACAGTGGACCAGCTTTTCACTATTCGGCAGATCCTAGAGAAATGTTGGGAGTTTAACAAGAACTTACATGCACTGTTTTTAGATTTCGAACAAGCGTATGACAGTGTGATAAGGGTAAGGTTATGGGAAGCTATGGAAGAATTTGGTATTCCGCACAAGCTAATTCGTCTGTGTAGAGCTTGCCTAGAGGGGTCAAAGAGCTGCGTTAAAATTGAAGGGGAATACAGCCAAGCCTTTTCTATCAACAGAGGCCTAAAACAGGGAGATGCTCTATCGCCAGTATTATTCAATCTTGCACTAGAGAAAGCGGTAAGAACAGCTTCAGTTGACGCAGAGGTTTTTGGCCCAAGTGGACCTAAACTGATGTTGGCTTACGCCGATGATATGGGCGCAATAGGAGAAAGCACAGTGAGTGTAAAGGAAAACTTCACTAAGATCGAAAAGGAAGCTCAGAGAATAGGCCTCCGAATAAATGAAGAAAAGACCAAATACATGCATGTCCACCGCAACCCTGCTTGGGACAGAGTCAGACAAAACGTCACCATGGACGTCTATAATTTTGAGCATGTTCAATCCTTTAAGTATCTGGGCGCAATAATAACCGCAGACAACAATATGCAGGAGGAAATTAAACAACGCATCACACAAGCTAACAAATGTGCATATGCCATTAAAAGCCTGCTTAAGTCGAAATTTATCACTAGGAGGGCAAAAATCGTAATTTACCAAACTATAATAAGACCAGTAGCAACATACGCCAGTGAAACATGGACCCTGACAGTTCGCGATGCGGAGCTTCTAAGAAGGTTTGAGCGAAAAATACTCCGCATTATATATGGCCCATACCGTGACCCTCAAACCGATCGCTACCGAATGAGAAATAACCTAGAGCTGGCGGAAATATATCAAAGCTCTGACATTATCCAAGAAATAAAATCCAAAAGATTGAGATGGGCAGGACATGTTCAAAGAAGTCAAAACGACCGACTAATTAAACGAGTATGGGAGGAAGCACCGCAAGGGAAACGACCACTGGGAAGACCTAAGCTTAGATGGAGAGCTAATGTTAGCAAGGACCTAGCTAGCCTTGGAGTGAACCAGCAAGAATGGAGGGAGCTAGCACAAGACCCTTCTAAATGGAGGCAAATAGTTAAGGCAGCCAAAACCCATCCTGGGTTGTAGTGCTACAGGAAGAAGAAGAAGAAGATGGAAATGTTTCCAATTTGCTCTGCATAAAATCGTCAAGTCTTTGTTCTATATTGTGTGGCTTTAATATAATTGATTGTGATGAATTATCTAAATTAAAATAAATAGATATTTTTGATAATTTTAAGAGTATATGTAGCACAGAATTTACCTAACGATTCTATTATTGCTCTAGGCGACCGAATGATTACTCCATAAGAAGTTTGGAAGGATTAGTTAAAAAACGAAATCCTGATCTTAGTCTTATCAATTCTCTTGAAATTAACCATGTTAAAAGTTTAAACGTAAATTTGACGTACTATATCTGTAGTGCGAATATCTAGAATACAAATTTTCAACTATTTAAAAGTGTTAACTAAACAAAAAATAACCAACGTGAAGTAAAAACAAACGTTTTTTAGATATGAGCAATCAGAAAAAAAAGTTTATTCATTGGCCGGTATATTAATAACAAAATATTGAAAACTTAAGGGCTTATTTTTAATTCTTATTTTTTTAATAAAAAAATAGAGAACAAACAGATGTTTATAGCGCACAATAAATGAACAATCGATGAACTAACGATAAAATAAAAATAATCAAAAATGTTTTTTGGTGTCTAAATACTCATGGTCCGTATTGGAAGTTTCGGAATTATACAAAGTTGAGAAAAACATTGTAATGCCCACTCAACAGACACTGTATAAAATTGTACTTATAGACGGTACGCGACAACTCGGCGATGCAAACTCGGCGACGGTCAACTCGGCGATGCCAACTCGACGATGGTCATCTCGGCGATGGTAAACTCGGCGACGGTCAACTCGGCGAAAAGGAATACAATAATATATTAAGCAATTATTTATTATAATACAATATACATTCTATAAACAAAATTTGATTAATAAAATAAAAATATATAATAGATTTCAAATAAGAAACTGGAAAAAAGTTATGATTACTAATTATACGATATTATCAGTGTTGTTAAAAAGTATTTAAAAATGTATTTATATACATAATTAAATTTCCATTACTCCTAACTAAGGATAATCCCTAGTAATAGTAATACAATAATATATAATGCAACTATTTATTATCATACAATATCTATAAAAAAAAATTATTAATAAAAAAAATATATAATAGATTTTAAAATAATATAATATACAATATAATATATCTATTAAAAACTAGTTCATATTGTAATTGTGTGATATTCCTCTGAGATATTCGATCAAATTTTGCCTATTATAATTGGCGACTTTATTTAAAATCCTCTCGTCTGCTTCCTCATAACGTCTCCTTTTTGATGCGCCATTGCGCCCGGCAATTGCTCGTTCATAGTCCGCATCGTATGAAGACTGAACCTTTTTTTAAATTCTCTATGAATGTCCATAATGAAGGATGAGCAATGCCAGAACCAAAAGTCAGTTGCAACTTACGATGACATGCTTCTGCAAAATTATTTGTCCCATCTCGTCCATTTAATGTTCGAAAATAAACGGACCAAACTGCAGATGGAAACATTGCTGGCACTCTGGTTCCGTTATTCCTAAGGCGACCGATATAATTGCTGGTGAACCATTCTAAAATTGGTTCTAATGTTTCTGGCAACTCATTTTCCAATTCGGAAATAGCATGAATCACATCATCTTCTGGGACAAATGCCAATGATGTTACCATTTTTGCTTGTAGTGCAAATTCGGGATTAGCATTGTAAATTCCTAGGAGATTGCAAGAAGATAAATGCTTGCGTAGATTTTTTACCAGGTGGAATAAGCATCCTCTAATTTCGGCTTCTGGGAAAACTTGTCTTACGGCCTGGTGAATTGCCAATTCAAAGTCGACACTGATGCTTTCCGGATTTAATTGCGGCCAAAGATCTTTTACCATGTTAAACAATTTAAGGTATGTTTCTGACCTTTTATTGGGCAGCAAGCAATATAATACGGGAAAAACTGGACCCTTCTCTTCATGCGTATCTTTTCTTGCCAGAACAACAAATATTTGAGCAAAAAGTGGAGGACACAATAAGAATGTGCCGTCAACAAATAACTCTTTCATGCTTGCACTCCATGTTGCATGGTATTCTCTACCAAATATTAAAATTCGATTAGGATCCACCTGATCTCTTCCGGAATCTGCCAGCAAAAAATTCTCAACTTGAGTAGGGCTGTAGTAATATTGAGAGTACTCTTCTGGAACGATAATTTCACTAACAGTTTCTGGATTGGCGGGTGCTTTGGACATGGTTACTCTAACTCTTTGAATGTTTCGCCGCATAACACTGGAACTTGGAAGAATTCCTTTAACCGCAGCTGGGACATTCTCCAAAACTCGTCCTCTGATTTGGGCAGGATTCTCCATAGTTGTCGCAGCCAGGTTCTTTACAGCGGTATTCATTTTTTGCAGAACAACTTTTGCTGCATTTCCTACCGTACTGCATGTGTGTTTATTTCTAATACAGTTCAGAGAACCATCCATAATATTGGTCCATATTCTTCCTTTGCATCCTTCGTGCTTGTTTTCGCAGCGCCAGAATTGAATGGTGTTCTCTTTGTTTGTTTTATCTTTCGTGTATAGGTAGCCATCTAAGTGGTACTTTTCGTGACCCCTTTGGCTAAGAACATTATTTTCCATCTCAGTAAATAAAAAACTCACACACAAATAAAATTACACACAATGTCTTTACTTCTGAGATGAATTCGGAATATTAAGGAAAGTGAATATTACCAACCTTTATAGGATGTAGGTACATGTAATTATGTAATTATAAGATAATAAAACTTAAGCCCTAAATTTTCCCTTAATATTTTAATCTGTTTTTTATTACTACAGATTATGTTAAGATAGGAATAATGGGAATTAAATAATTTATGTAAATAAATTTTTAAATACTTTTTAATAACACTGATAATATCTATTAATTAGTAATCATAACTTATTTCCAGTTTCTTATTTAAAATCTATTATATATTTTTATTTGATTAATTAAATTCTCTAATCAAATTTTTTTTATAGAATGTATATTGCTCAATATATTATTGTATTCCTTTTCGCCGAGTTGACTGTCGCCGAGTTGACCGTCGCCGAGTTTACCATCGCCGAGATGACCATCGCCGAGTTGGCATCGCCGAGTTGACCGTCGCCGAGTTGACCGTCGCCGAGTTGACCTGTTCCGACTTATAGACAACCCACAATACACTTACTGTCATAATAATTCAAATATTTAAATTTTATTTACCTGTCTATCAGATAAACTTAAAGAATCAGCTAAGACCTTTCTCTCTTCTGGACTTAAATATTTATTGGAAGAAAATCTTTTTTCCAAAATATCGGTTTGATTTGCGGAAAATCTGACTTGTCCACCTTTTCTTTTACTAGGACTGTACATGTATTTGTATTGCATTGAATATGCAAAATAATTTGCTTGAGTTGGATCGTATCCAGGCCATGATTTTTGTCTGTGTAAAGTGGAATAATCTGAAATTAAAACAAATATATAAATTAAAAAGATTAAATATTTGTTAACAGCTGTTATATAAGTTATGCGAGTGAAGTAAAATAAGCAGAGTGGCGCAGTGGAAGCGTGCTGGGCCCATAACCCAGAGGTCCGTGGATCGAAACCACGCTCTGCTAAAAATTTTTTATTTTTTTAATTATAAAAAAAAAATTATAATTTGAAAAAGTAATTAAATTCAAAATAAATTTTTTGAAAAATTTCTTATATATTTCAGTATGAGATGTTTCAAGAAACTTTGTATACTTCAGATGCTGAAATACGTCTATCTAGTTGTTTACCGTAAAAAAACTATGAAATTCATTACTATGAAATTAAAAAAATATTAAGTAACTAATACTGAAGTAATTTTCAAGAAAAAAGTTTAAAAAGTGATGAATTATTAAGATTTGTTTGAACATTTAATAAATTACTAGAATGTTGTGTCTATTAATTTCTAATGCTTTTAAAAAAATTATTTTCGATTTATGTGTTTCATGATGTAAAATTTGCAAACTGTCGTTAAAATTGTGGTTTTCTAATATTTAGCTTTATTTTTAAAAACTAGTTGTATAGTATAACTAGACTCACTTGGATAGGAATTATTTTTACGATTTTACCAGGGGAAACTCAAAAGAACGTCATTATATGAACGAACCTAGTAAAATATCTATTTAATGTTGCTTTTAACTTCCCGACTCACACCTGTACGCCCATGAAGAGAATTTTTGAAAATTCGAAAAGAGCGTTGACCACGCCTATTCAAGTGGTTTTGGATAAACTATATTCGCAACGTCGTTAGCGTGGCGTGTGATTGTTGTATAAAAATTTCTTACCCCACCCCATTTAAGGAATGGGAGAGAGATTTTTATACACCAGATGTTAAGTTGAAAGAAGACAAATACATCTGTGAAAACCGCATTCGAATCGGATCAGTAGTTTCATGTGATGCGCGCACAAACATACAGACAGACAGACAAAAAAATCTAAACATTTTTGGGTTCTATTTCGATGTACCCGCGACGTCGTTCGCGTGGCGTGTTAATTTTTGTATAAAAATTTCTTTCCTCACCCCGTTAAAGGGGTGGGGGAAGAAAGTTTTATACACCAGATGTTAAGTTGAAAGAAGACAAATACATCTGTGAAAACCGCATTCGAATCGGATCAGTAGTTTTCATGTGATGCGCGCACAAACATACAGACAGACAGACAAAAAAATCTAACTACATTTTTGGGTTCTATTTCGATGTACCCGCGACGTCGTTCGCGTGGCGTGTTAATTTTTGTAAAAAAATTTCTTTCCTCACCCCGTTAAAGGGGTGGGGGAAGAAAGTTTTATACACCAGATGTTAAGTTGAAAGAAGACAAATACGTCTTTGAAAACCGCATTCGAATAGGATCAGTAGTTTTCATGTGATGCGCGCACAAACATATACATTTCTACAGTTTTATTATATGTATAGATATAGACCAGTTGTACTCGCAACGTCGTTAGCGTGGCGTGTGATTGTTGTATAAAAATTTCTTACCCCACCCCATTTAAGGAATGGGAGAGAGATTTTTATACACCAGATGTTAAGTTGAAAGAAGACAAATACATCTGTGAAAACCGCATTCGAATCGGATCAGTAGTTTTCATGTGATGCGCGCACAAACATACAGACAGACAGACAAAAAATCTAACCACATTTTTGGGTTCTATTTCGATGTACCCGCGACGTCGTTCGCGTGGCGTGTTAATTTTTGTATAAAAATTTCTTTCCTCACCCCGTTAAAGTGGTGGGGGGAGAAAGTTTTATACACCAGACGTTAAGTTGAAAGAAGACAAATACGTCTTTGAAAACCGCATTCGAATAGGATCAGTAGTTTTCATGTGATGCGCGCACAAACATATACATTCCTACAGTTTTATTATATGTATAGATTACTATAAATTAATATTTCAGTATTATTTACCTAATTTCTTTAATTCCATAGTAATGAAATTCATTGCTTTCTGCTATAAACAAGTAGTTAGTATTTCAGCATCTGAGGAAAACAAAGTTTGATTTATATAAGAAATTAAAGTAAAATTTGTTAAAAAATATATTTTTAATTTTATTATTTGTTTATAATTATGTATTTTCGTCAAGTCAAGGAATTCTCAATTCAATAATAATTTAAAATTATATGTTAAATTTACATTTTAATAATTAAAAAAGTTAATCCAAAAAATCCGATTTTAAGAAGATGACGTATACATATAAGCAGAGTGGCGCAGTGGAAGCGTGCTGGGCCCATAACCCAGAGGTCCGTGGATCGAAACCACGCTCTGCTAAATCAATTATTTTTTACTTTAAATAAATTATATTTTTTATTTTTATTATTTATTTATTTATTTATTTATTTATTTATTTATTTATTTATTTATTTATTTATTTATTTATTTATTTATTTATTTATTTATTTATTTATTTATTTATTTATTTATTTATTTATTTATTTATTTATTTATTTATTTATTTATTTATTAACATTATCTACTCGAGAAAGATTAAATCGGAGATAATTTGTCTATGGATTGAATCTATACTAATATTATAAAGCTGAAGAGTTTGTTTGTTTGTTTGTTTGAACGCGCTAATCTCAGGAACTACTGGTTCAAATTGAAAAATTCTTTTTGTGTTGAATAGACCATTTATCGAGGAAGGCTTTAGGCTGTATAACATCACGATGCAACTATTAGGAGCGCAGAAGTAATGGAAAATGTAAAAAAATGTGAAAATGTGAAAATTGTTGATCCTTGAGGGCTTCCATTGCGTGCACTGCGAAAACGATTTAAGATACCAAAAATATATGTATGAAAGATCTATTCCTCTTGAAATGATTTAAAAAAATGTCCGCGACAGTATATGTCTATCTTTTAAGATTAACTCACTAGAACCGTTTTTATGGTAATCAAATTTGGTCGAAATTAATGCATTATTTGTTAAGAGTTGCATCAACGTAATAATATTAATCTTTATCTAAATAAATGTGTTGTTGATTAAGAGTATTTAATTGTGAACAAAATTGTCTTTGACATCACTTAATTTCAATGAACATCTTAGAAGATACTAGCAAAATTGAAAATAACCGAAAACCCAATAAAAAATTAAAAAGAAATAGATACAAATGCAAAATGGATAAAAATTTAAAAAATGGAAATAACAACCGAACAGTATCACAAAAAATGTAAATAAAATAAAAATGTTAAAAAACAACGAAAAAGGAATAACAAAAGTTTAAAAATCACAACATAAAAAAAAAACTAAAAACCTGTAGATAGACAAAAAATAATAATAAAATCGACAAAAACAGTAATAAAATCATGGATATCAATCGAAAAACAAAAAGATCATAAAAATTAGAAAAAACGAAAATTGAAAAAAATATATACCTAATTGTCAAGTGAAACGAAGTTCGCCGGTTCAGCTAGTAAAGTAATAAATCTTGTTCTCCTAAGAGGTACGTTATTGTTTATTGTTAATTATTTTGTGTATAAAAGTTAGCGTTAAAAGCTTTCATGCTTCCTAACGATAAAATTTTAAATCGTTTCTCAAATTAGATGCCCTTAAAGTCACATAATCTGCATATATGTGCACCAAATTCTAATTTAGATCTAATCAAACCGTAATAGAGAAGCTTAAGTGTTTCTATATTCGTAAGCATTGTTGTTTGTCATATTGTAATGTTTTAAACTAATTTATTTTACAATATTACTATCACAACACTTAATTAATTTATTTTAAACAACTAAATTATAACACTAATTTATTTGTCCAAATTTTCATACTTCTGAGCGCCCGTTTCTGTTTATATAAGCATAGCGAAAAATCTGGAACCATCCATTCCCGTAATTGCGGCTACTAGAGTCTTCTTTTCTGCGTAGACTCTGCGAATTCCAGGAAATAGGTATTCGAGAATGTTTACCTGTTCTGAGAAATCACCTACACAGAACATTTTCTTTGCGTCGGCGTCGGTGTGGGTATTCGTGTAACACTGCACCGTATTAAGAAATGGTTCCTCCTGGAACTCTGCTATGGTGGAATCTGAAAGTGGATCCCTTGGTGCAATTACCAGTCGTATGGAAGTAACAAGGGACGGTCTTGACCCTAGTCTGGACATGGGGTAAATGGCTGCAGACCAGTACTTGGACGCCGGTGTCTTGAAAGATGACCTCGACCATATTTTGATTGATTCTCCAGTCTAGATCCTCTATCATGGCATGACTAACTTCTTTACGTGACATTCCAACGCGTGCTGTCTTAGCTAAGCATGGCTTTCCACACATGACGATAGCTAGGCCGATGATGGGAAGTAACTCAAGTCACCAGGTAGAAGAGGTGGCGTAGGCCACCTTGAAGCCTCAGGAGTTGGAATATGGTCTTAAAGTTCTACCAAACTTTTCTTAGAAAACGGATGTCAACCCTCTTGTATCAGATATGCTGACTGAAATGGTATAGGCCAACGAGTAGTCGTTCGGAAGAAAAAACAGGTCCTTCTGTTGTTACACCGTGATGCCAAATCTTGCCTATCAACTGCCTTCATCTGCGCCCATGAAATCTTTGAAACTACGGTCAGGTTCTTCTTGGGTTTGATTCACTACCACTTCTTGGTCGTGACCAGTGGATTCGTTAACGGCTGATCTGATAGGCCATTACGAAGAGCCACAGATACTGGTCCCAATCTCGCTGAAGTTTGGACATTACCTTTGACAGGTACTTGCCGAAGGTCCTATTCACCTGCTCAACCATTCCAACTGACTTTTTTCATGCCAAGTCTATCACAAATCCCCTGGAACAACTGACTCTCGAAGTTTCTGCCTTGGTTGTTGTGAATCTCCATAGGTAGGTACCCCAAATTGACAGATGAATTCTTTAATCAGCAAATCTGCGACAGTTGTGGCCTCTTGGTTTGGACTTTGTGAAGTAGTCCATGATGACCAGAGGGGGAAATTTTTATACACCAGATGTTAAGTTGAAAGTAGAAAAATACATCTGTGAAAACCGCATTCGAATCGGATCAGTAGTTTTCATGTTATGCCCGCACAAACATACAGACAGACAAAAAATCTTACCACATTTTTTGGTTCTATATCGATGTAGTAACACCGCTTTGTCTCTTTGTCCTTCTCTTTGTCTTTCCGTGGAATTTTGTAATCGAATTTAAACCTATTTTCCGACTACCTAGAGCTCTGAAATTTTCAGGATAGCTAAGAACTGGGTGACAATGCATGTTTCAAGTGAGTTTAGGCCATATACATGAATTTTGAAAATACTGAATTGTTATTAAATTAAATATGATTTAAATTGTGTATAGATATTATCATTTTGAAAGTTTTCATAAAAAACTATAATGACTATAAAATTAAAATAAAATAATTAATTACTTACTTTTTATTTTATTTTAATTTAAAACACGAATTAACAATTAATACAAAAATTTTAAAATATTTGACAGTAACTGACAGTTAAGGTAATTTGACGTAACTAGTCAAGTTACGAACTATTTTTAAAATTTTTATGAATTTATTAAATTATAAAAACAGGATGAAATAAAATATGATACGATACATAGTACTCGTTTTTATTTCCAGACTCGGCTCCTACGTCGCCTCGTCCGTAAACTAACTCGTACTGTAATAAGTCACCTACCGACCTTGTAACGTATAATAAATATCTACTATTATTTCATCCATGTATCGTATCATATTTTATTTCATCCTATTTTTATAATGTAATAAATTCATAAAAATTTTAAAAATAGTTCGTAACTTGACTAGTTACGTCAAATTACCTTAACTGTCAGTTACTGTCAAATATTTTAAAATTTTTGTATTAATTGTTAATTCGTATTTTAAATTAAAATAAAATAAAAAGTAAGTAATTAATTATTTTATTTTAATTTTATATATGACAATTGCTGCTAGAAGGAATATAGGTACCGCAGAACGCATTAAAGAAGTTATGAATTATTCTTTATAGTTATATGTTTTATTAACTTGCGTAATATACCTACGTCACTGTATGTGTGATATTTGAAACGATAAGTTAATAAGCAGAGTGGCGCAGTGGAAGCGTGCTGGGCCCATAACCCAGAGGTCCGTGGATCGAAACCACGCTCTGCTAAATATTTTTTTTTCTTTTTTCGAATTTATAGTAAATTGATTATATTTAAAAGTATAATAAAGGTACATTGAAAATTTGAAATTATGATAAAGTTTTATTTAAAATAAACTGGCAAAGAAGATTTTTATATCTTATCCCTGTTTCGAGATATTTACAGGCAGTTTGACAAAAATTCCATTTAATTAAATTTCGATGTGATATATTTTATGGTTTTCGAAATAAAAAAAAGTTGTAAAATAAACGAATAGAAAACAGCACAGATAATTATAAATAATTAATAATAATTATTGTTGATCTTAAAGTTACTCCTGTATACACAATGAATTAACAATAGCTTATTTGTGCTCGTAAATAACTCTCTTTCAGATTGTACCATTTATATAAATATAATATATCTATTGCGGCATAATGCAAAAGAAAGCACAATATGGGAAATAATTTAAGTCCTTCAAAGAAATTGAACAATATTAATTTGATTTAGGGGCGAGAGAAAGAAGAACTATGAATTCAAAGAGATACAAATTAGATTTTTTTTTAATTATATAAATGTTGCAGGTGTTCATGTTAATTTTCTACATGTAGAGAGGAATTGATGAAAAAATTGGAATTGTATTATATTAAGTCACAATGGGCAAATAAAAAAAGTACAGGAGGAGTTAAATGTTAAACAAATGTTAAACTTTTCTTAGTGTTAATGTTTAGTTAGTTCGTTAGCTAGAGGGGTTTCCGTGGCCAATTCTCCTCCTGTTGATCAAGAATGTTTTTTATAGGTATTTTTTCTCGCTGAATCCGAATCTGAAATATGTTTTTCCGTAAAATGGTAGGGTAAATTGTTATTAACAATTTAATTGTTTAAACGATTATAACTAGAAAACTAAGAGAAATACGACATTTTTTACCAATATCTTTTAAATCCGTATAAAAAAACAAGCTTTGAAAAAGTAAAATCTGTTTATTAGAACCCGAGATATTGCAAATTTAGTTAAAAAATATTGGTATCTCTATCTAGTTTTTTAGTTATAATCGTTTAAACAATTAAATTGTTAATAACATTTTACCCGACCATTTTTCGGATAAACTGGTTTCAGATTCGGATTCAGCATTTTAATTATCTATTGTTTGGTAAATATTATATTTTAATTAAATCTTTATTTTTGTTTTCCTTCTACTAGTAACCCACAAAAATCATTCCCTTATCATTTATTTTCAACTTATTTCTTTAAATATCATACTTAAAAATAGCCAATATTAATGTGATTATTTCCTTCGATTCAAATTAACCAATAGAATGTTATAATTTTTTGAAATCGGACCAATCATAATCAAATATCAGCGACTATTGCACTAGAACAATATCAGCGACTATTTTGCACTAGAGAAATAGTCACGTCAAATATTGTCACATACGATAAGAGGGCAGTTTTGCCCTAGATATTAATTTATTAGTTTATTGTATTACTGTATTACTGTATTGTTTTGTATTACATTTTACCAGGTCAAAGTCATTGCGTTAGATCTCGACATGTGTTTAAATAGTTTAATTTTTATTCTCACGTAGAGTATGAATTGGCTATAAAAGCAAGTTGCTGAGGTCGGACACGGGGAGTCCGGAGTCTGAGGTTGTCTGTAAGGGTTACCCTTTGGGGTGTCCCTAAAACAGACCCTTGGGTCTGGGCCGTTGTGACTCTTGACATGTTTTTCGTGAGTAAGTGTGACATGCCACCATATAGTTTTATTTGGTAAGATTAGTTAAGATTATTGTATTTAGTTATTCGTTATTCATTGTTTGTTTCTTTGTTAATATATTTGTTGTTTGTTTCCTGTTGTTTATCTAATCTTCCTCCTGGTTAATTTCTGCCTTCAGCAGGATACCTAACCAGGGGGTAGATAGCCACGACCTGGGTGGGACGTGCCTCTAGTAAAGCTACCCCTTATCCCAAAACACTATGGCACACTCTCCTATCTCCTCAGGCGTGACAATATAAATGTCAAAAATTTATCTTCTCAGGAAACAATCTTCCTAAATATAACGCGACCTTGATTAATAGTTTGCTATTTTTGTTGTTGCTAAATTTCTCGAATATTTTACAATTTGTTTCGACATAATATGACATTAATAATCAAAGATTAAAGCACTCGAGCTAAAGCTCTCGGGCTTTAATCAGATTATTAATGTCAAATTATGTCTCAACAAATTGATACTAAAATATGCTCAAAATCTAGATACCACAAAAATAGCCGACTATAATCAAGGTCTTGTTATATTACCCTTGATTATTAACATGTTGACAACATTTTACAAATTTTACAATCCGGTGAAATCTTATTAAGCGTTAATGTTCAGGTAAATTCCATTCTATTTTGGCCGAATACTTTCTCTCTCTGGGTACTAGAAGCTCCGCCTTGTCACGAGGTAATTGTCGGACTGTTCCATCGAGGTACTTTATAAGGACGGCTTCTGTGTCCCATCTGTGTGCGCTATAATTCTTGAACGGAATGTCATAGGGTCATAAAATTTAATAAATAGAATAATAAAACCCTCATGTTATAGAGACGAATCTTATTGATTTTGGTTTAGAAAGTTAAACCATAACGAATAATTTTACGATTTTAGGAAAAAGTTAAAAGAAGTTTAAAAAAAATAACTCATCAAATGTAGGATTAACTAACTCTAGTTATAGTACAGTGCACCAAGCAATTCACCTCGCAATTCTAAAGACATTCATGGATTTGTTTGAAATTTTGACAGGAGCTCAAAAATGATGCAAATAACAAACCTGACTTGGTGCCAATGTATGCTTCCACCCCGGGGGTGAATGCCACTTTTTCTCGGGGTTGGAAATTTAAAATTTCAAAATAACACTAGGAATCGATAGAGAAATGAATTTTATAAAGAAAATGTAGAATAAAATCTTTTTTTCTGCGACGAGAAAAAAGTTTGACATTTTATCTCTCACAAAACGTCACTTTTTATGAAATTACAGAATCAAATTGACAGATAGTTGATTGATCACGCAGGTCTAATTGTCACTATAAGGACAAAAGCCTACTAGTTTTAAAATTCAAATTTTGCATCAGTAATTTTCTGATTTTATTTAAAATATTAAATCGTCGTCACAGAAAAAAACAGTGTATTATACACGGGAAAAATATTAGATTTTAGCTCTCGGTTTTTTGTCTCCCTCCGCTTCGCGTCGGGAGACAACACAACCTCGAGCTGAAATCTAATACTTTTTTCCCTTGTATAATAAATAACTATTATTTAATTTTCTAAGTTATTCGCGATTGAAAATTCAAAAAAAAACACGTTTATTAACAGTTTTTCGTGAATAACTCGAAAATATTGGATTTTCAGAAAAAAAAACAATCTTATCGAAATTGAAGCTTATAAAAAAACAAAGAAATTGATCAATTTTAATTAAATTTTTTAAATAATACTAGCGGACTTGGCGAACTTCGCATCGCCTTTAACACTAATGTTTCTTCAATTTTTTTTTATTTTTACGATTAATTTTTTGTATTTTTTATCATATTTTCTTGTTAGTTACCAGTTTTTACTATTATTTATAGTACTTTGTAATTTATCGGTTAGGTATATTATATATTAACTGCGCCACCTAACGGTGGCGTCATAGTTCTTAGGTAAGTAAGTTTTGCTCTTTTAAATATATGAGATATCAACTGCGCCACCTTACGGTGGCGTCATAGTACTTAGTTATGTAAGAATTACAGGTGTAAATTTATAACATCTCAACTGCGCTACCTTAGGGTAGCGTCATAATGATTAATTTCGTAATAAACGCGTCCGATCGCTGCAAAATTCAAAGTGCTATAAGAAAAATCGTGGCCTCCGTTACCGTCGCCCCTGCCGGCCAGTACCACCGCAAGCGCTACGTCCCGCAATTTTAAATCTGCAATATCTTGGAAAATATTCATTTAAATCTTGTGCTGTAAAGGACCATAGAGATCTATATTAAATCAAAAATGTATTTAAGCTATTTAATTGGATAAGGATTAATGCTGTATTGGTTAAAATCGCTTCGAAAATTAGCCATTATTTGTCGAAAAAGGTAAATGACAAAAAAATGTTATTGTGGGACATCCATAAGAGATAGACATATACCATCGCGGAGTTTTCTGTAGACCTTTTTAATGTGTACAAATAATTAGTACATTATTTTGATAAATCTCGTAGGGTTCAGCCTGCGTTTGTAATGTAAGCGGAAAAAAATTGATAATTAACGACATCACATTAGAAACCTCAAAAATAACAGTATTTCTCCACTATTTAATGGATGTTATTATAGATATAAACCTTCCTCTTGAATCACTCTATCTATTAAAAAAACCGCATCAAAATCCGTTAGGTAGTTTAAAAGATTTAAGCATACAAAGGGAAATAGGGACAGAAAAAGCGACTTTGTTTTATACTATATATATATATTGATATATTGATATTGATTAAGCAACTTATGAGTCATTGAAATCGAATTTTCCGTTTTTCGTAAATTTATGCAAAGATTTGAGCTCAAATAACGGAAAAACTATTAATTTTTCATAGAAAATGTTAACAAACATTTTAAAAGTACTTTTTCAGACCTTCAAAATAAGCTTAGATAAAAGCCTCTAGCCTTAAAATTAAGCTAGTTATGACGAAAATTAGTCAAGTGCCTTGAATTTATAAAAAAAAAAAATGACGGTAAAATGTATGCCATGTGCGGCAAAATTAATATTAATTCTAGCCCATGTAAAATTAACTTTATTAGTGTTTAAACAATACTTTCCAGAAATTTGAATTGTTTTAAGCAATTATATTTTGAAAAAAGGAGTTTTAAGTAATTTTGTTTTTTTTTCGATTTTTCAAAAAATACGTTATTATTTCAAAACATCTCAAAAACTATTGAATTTATAAAAAAATTGTTCTCACCAAAAATTTAGCTTTTTTTTACTAAAAATTTTGCTTTTTTTTTAACTCACGTAGCTTAAAAATTAAGCGAGATATAAGCGTTTAAAATATTGATTTAAATACAAAGGGAGCATCTTTTTGGCTCCTTAACATTAAAATTCTCTGAACAAAAGGGCCTAGAAAGATTGCAACTCTTATAGCTTATAAAATTCCCTACAAAATAATGTGTGGGTAAATGCAAAAAGCTTAAAGGGAAAGCAAGTTATTGTTAAAAAAACAAATACATTTTTCTAGAGATAATGTTGGAAAATTAAGGAGCGACTAAATTTTGATGTTTTTGGATTCTTTTATACATGCAGTGTCTCCTTTGTATTTACATATCTGGATTCCCGCATCCATCCACAACTGCTTAAAATATTAAAAATCTACACTAATATATTAAACTAACACGACATGTTTCGACGCACAGTGTCTTCTTCAGGTAACATTTTACATGAAGAAGATTTGCAGTACTTAATCTGGTGATAGCTGCCAAAATTGTCCTCCTGTCGACCAAGAAGAAAAGGAAGTCGATGGAGAAGACATATACGAATTTAGTAGTTGAAGTTATATTATTGATATATACTATAAAAATCATATTATATTATACTTAATTTAATGTTGTCAAATAAATATTATTCATTTTTATCAAAATGTGAAGTTCAAAAAGTTTAATTTCCCTCAAACTTATATTTTTAGGGGACACAAATTTTATAAATATATCATAATGTCATAAGCAACAATTAATTTTCATTTTCCTAACGAAGTTAGGGGTAGTTCTTAGGGGTTGAATCAAATTAAAAACTTAGGTATTAGGTATTTTTTATATATATATTTCGAAAATCAAATGATTTAGTACTTATTTTAATAATTGCATAAGGGGTAGTTTTTAAGGGTAGTTACATATAAAAATATTGAAATATTATTTACATTGTAAAAAAAACAACTAAAATTTAACATGTTTAAACATAATGATGTCTATAACTGCTTCCATTTATTAATTTTCAATTTTTTCCTAAGTTTTATTCTTAGGGGTGGTATTTGGTGGTTGCATTATTAAAAAATTAAGTGTCAGATTTCTTGTCCATGAATGAAAAAAATTATTACGATCCAAAATAAAAAAATTTCTTGTTTCTTGACCACATTTTTTTAAAAAATAATCTTTGTATGAGAGGTTGTTTCTAAGGGTAGGTGAGCTGTAAAATATCAAAATATGAAAGTCATGATTCAAAACATTCAACATTTAACATAATTATAGCCCATTACCGCTTTAATTCATTAGTTTTCAATTTAGTGGATTAAGGGGTAGTTTTCACCACCAAGTCAGGTTTAAAGAGGATGGTAAAATGAACTTAATTCCAAATGTTCAAGATGATCGATGAAGGTCCTTAGAATTGCGAGGTTTAGTTAGATCCATTTTAAGCTTGGATGACTGCACTATTAGGCAATTATTAAAAATGATTTTAATGCATTTATCAGCATAGAATAATTTGAACAAACACCAAAAAATTTTAAAAATCAAAAATATTTTGTATATTATAGTTTGGAATTATTATCTATTTTTAATCGTTGTTTTTACTTATAAGTCATAAGATAAGTATAAAATAATTATAATGTATATTAAATTCATAAGTAAATATTTTTTTATTTACGAGTGTAATTACTGCTGTAATAATGTTTTATTAATCCTAAAAGTACACACAGATCCAATATTAGCCAATTGATCACAGCTTTAATACCTATTTGACATGTTCATAACTTTTTGGATTGATCTGTATTATAAAAACATCAATTAAACCCCGATTAACGAATTAAATGGTAATAAAATCGCATTTATGATATTACAAAACGCCTGTTTCTTATGTCATAAATTGTTATAAAGTTTGTAAATAACACAAATTTAAAGTAATTTAAAAATCAAGCAAAATTTGAAATTATTCATATTATTATTATTATTATTATTATTATTATTATTATTATTTTGTGGAATATATATATTTATATATTTAGAAAAAAATTTCGGTAAAGATAAAAAAGAATATTTATATTTCCCCAATGTGTTAATAATAATAAAAAGTAAAAAACTATAAAAAATACGAGCAAATTGCCAAAAATGATAAAATGTTAAAAATTAAAAGCAATTTTGTAGAAGTTCAGAAAAAACAACATAAAACTATGAAAAATCGTAACAAACTCTTAAAATAAGTAAAGTATTGCACAAACTATGGGATACAGTAACAGAAACAAAAAAAATCTGTAAAAATTGAAAAAGTTTACATTGTAATTTCTTAAGGGTTTTGTGGTTGTTTTACAATTATTTTTTTAAAATCTTTTAATTAAAAAATATATGATTAAAGACACAATACTTCTAATGGTATCATTTTAAAATATTTAAAATATTAAAAAAGCTGTTTTAAACAAAACATTATGCTATATACCTACCTAAAATTATACTAAAATCCATTTATTACATTCCTTACATTAAAATTTCATAATTAAAAGTCATTTTAAAGGGAATTAAATCCTTTACAAAAACGAATTCTCTTTTTCATTAAATGTATTGGATTCGCTGTAATTGGGCATAAATGAAAAATTTTAAAATTGAAGAAAATTAAACAGAACTAAATAATTATTAAAATGTAAAAATTACAAGGAAATTGTGAAAAAAATATCGCATATAAAAAATAGAAACAGTTATACAAGATTTAAAAAAAACATAAATAATCTTAATAAAAGAGGAAAAAAACTGAAAGAAATGGTAAAACTGTAAAAAAATCTAAAAAATCAAAAAGAAAATTGTGAAAATTTGAAAAATTTAAGGAAATTAAAAAAAAACACATTAAAAATAGAAAAAAAGCTAAAAATGCAATAAATCGTTAATAATTTAAAAACTAAAGACAGTCTTGAAAATTTGTGAAAAATTCCGAAAAGTTGTAAAAAGTAAAAAGAAAAATCGAGAAAACTTGGTCATAAACTTGAAAATTCGGAATATTTTTGAAACATAACCTTGATATGCCTAGTAATATGTATAGAATGTATTAATATTCTTATGTTACTTATTATTATCCCCCAAGGTCACCATGTGGATCTACACGGCAATCATAAGACCTATGCTAACATATTATTATGGTGCTGTCGTGTGGTGGCCTAAAGTGAAACAAACGACAGCTATCAAAAAATTAAACCAAATTTAAAGATCAGCATGCCTTCTCGTAACAGGAGCCATGCGAAGCACACCGACCAGCGCAATGGAAGTCATACTCGGTCTCAGCCCCCTTTATATATTTGTTAAGGAGGTCGCATTGATGACCATGGTACGCTTTCGCACGGTTGGTATCGAACCCACTGTAGGGACTGGCACCTATAGGATAGGGATAGTCTGTGGAGGGAATCGATAAACGTGATACCACTCTTACAGGCAGTCACGGATGCCGTCGCACCAAGATTTGTCTTTGATAAAGCCTACAAAATATTAACAAACAAGACAGCAGACCCCAACGTACTGAACGCTCTGAGCGTATATACGGATGGATCAAAAACAAAGCAAGGTGTGGGATGTGGAATTTACTCTAGATCCTTAAGCCTAAAAATAAAATGGGCTATGGATGGCTTGTCAAGTATGGTTCAGTCAGAACTGACAGGCATAACCATAGCTGCAAAAGAATTAATCAATAGGAACATCACAGGTAGGAATATAAATATATATACAGACTGCCGAAAAGCACTACTGACCTTGAATAGACCACGTTTCACTTCAAGTTTAGTACTAGAATGTCACCAATCTCTAACTGAGGCCAGCCAGAATAACGTGGTCACTCTCAGCTGGATCAAAGGACATGGGAACTCTAAAGGCAACCGCATTGCAAACAATTTAGCAAGGAGGGCTGCGGGCTACAAATATGTTAGCCCTCGCCCATCTACCAAGCTAACATTGTCCGCAGTCGTGGACCTTATTAAACAGCACTCTCACCAAAAATTTATACAGTGCTGGGATGAAACTACGAACTGTAGACTGGCCAGAGAGTTATTACCTCATCCTGGCGAGGAAACAGCAAAAAAATTTAAGGCATTGACCAGACAATATCTCCGAACAGCTGTGGGAATCCTGACAGGTCACTGCCACTTGCGACAACATTTCTTTAGGATGAAACTAACAGAATCGCCTCTATGCAGAGGCTGCGAACAAGAAGAGGAAACAGTAGAACACATTATGTATGACTGCTCTGCTTTTTCTGAAATCAGAAGATCCGTGTTGGGCGAGTATTGGCTTACACCAGCCGATGTCAGGGAGATCCCCCTCGGGAGCCTCATCACCTATTTTAAATCAATAGGCCTGGTGACATCCTGAGGTGAGGATATCCCTACATACGGGAGGATGCACAATGGGTCATATGTGGCCTCAGTGCTGGCTGAGCACTAGCTCGCCCCTCCCAAATTTCCAGATCCAGATGTTACTTTAATATATTTCGGTTATATTCTTAGTAGTAAAATATATTTAAAAATATAAAATATTCATATTACATACTAGGAATGTTATACTTTTTTTCTAGAACCGCGACAACAATTGTATTTGTAATAAAATACTTTCAGCGATTACGTGATTTCCGTCACAAGTGAGAGAAATTGTCAGAGAGAGAACGTTAATTTTCATCACTAGTGATGAAAGTTATATTTAGTTTGACGTTTCTCGTTAATTGTTTAGTTATCATAATTTCTGATTTCTGACAGTTATTCAGATTATCAAAATACACCACCAGAAATAGCAAAATATATGGATTGAAAAGCTGAAAATCACGTAGATTCATTTTTGGAATCTGTACATCTAGCATATTTTGGATGGTTGTCAAAAAAATTTAAGTCTTCGACGCTATAGTGCATGTTTTCGATGTTGAAAACCACTTTAACGATTAAAAATAATGTAACGGGATAACCGTAAAGGCACCTTAATTTAAAAGATTGTTATTGACAGTTGATTTTTAGAAGTTTCTAAAAATCAACTGACTAGATTAAATAATGTTTCTAGAAACTTCTAAACACACTGACTAGATTAAATAATGTTTCTAGAAGATTCTAGAAAGATCTAAACACACTGACTAGATTAAATAAAGTTGTATATAAGGGGATGTTAACGTCAGTTTAAGTTCAAATATTCACAAGAGTTCATTGTATTGTCAAGCAGTTTAGACGTTATCCAGCAGAGTTCAGTGTATCTTAACAATTTTGTAAATAAATTGTGTAAAAGTCCCCATAAGTGTTTCAAATTGGTGTCAGGTGTGGGGTGTAGATACAAGAATGCCTGGAAAGAAAATAAATGAACTATTGGTGGCTGACCTCAGAAAAGAGCTCGAAGAATTGGAGTTGAAAACTACTGGGACCAAATCCGTATTGTTGAGTAGGCTCCGTGAATACTACCTAGCTAATAATTTAGACCCTGACGCTGTGGAGTTTGAAGACCCAAATCAAAAAGTAAATTCTGAACTAGCCCAACAACTGGCCCAATTATCCAGTCAGATGAAGAGCCAGCAAGAGGAGCTTTCCAGTCAGATGAAGAGCCAGCGCGAAGATATGTCCCAGCTGTCGCAACGAATGACGAGCCAGCAAGAGGAGCTTTCCAGTCAGATAAAGAGCCAGCGCGAAAATATGTCTCAGCTATCACAACGGATGTCTACCATACCAGAAGAGTTATCCAGTTCCTTCTCCCAGCAAATATCGCATTTGCGCTCCGAAATGTACACTCTTCGTTACGAACAAAATCAGCAAGTGTCCAGCTTGCGAGACGAGCAAAACCAGATCAACCAGCAAATGCAGTCCGAAATAAGGAAGCTTTAACAAGAACTGGAAGCTTGTCGCCGAAACCAAATCATCCACCACGGCGACGGAAATGCAGAAAGGAGGGAAACTGGCCACATAGACGTCGAACGACGAGGAAACGGAGAGGCGGCCAAGGTACGAATGACGATAAAATCCCCGACCTTCGACGGGATGACTTCCTGGTGAAATTACCTAAAACAATTTGACGCAGTGGTCAGAGCTAATGGATGGTCACCCCAGGAGAAGGCATTGTTCCTAACCATGGCTCTGCGAGGCGAGGCTTTAGACGTCCTGCATGTATTGACACCGAATGAGGTTGACAATTTTGAGCTATTGGTGAATCGTCTAGAGATGCGTTATGGTCAAAGTCATCTAGAACCGGTATACCGAGTGCAGTTGAAAAGCAGGAAGCAGAAAAATGGAGAAACTATCCAGGAGTTCAAAACTGAAGTGGAAAAATGGTATGGTTTGCGTATCCAAATGCAGCGGAAGATTTTCTGGAGTGCCTGGCGATCCAAACCTTTACCGATGGTCTTCAAGACGCCGAATTGCAACGGGCTGTACGGTTGGCGAGGCCGAGATCTCTTGTAAACGCCTTGACCATTGCCCTGGAGTTCGATACGGTGACGGAGGCCTCACATGCAGCTGCTCGACTAATGGAAGATACTGGTAACTTCGACCATGCCGTTTATGCCGTCAGCGAAGTCGAAGCGGTAGTGGAGAGGTTAATAAAGTTTTCTTCAAAAAGAAGGCGCCCAGTGAGGTGTTGGAACTGCGGAGAACTAGACCACATAAGAAATACTTGCCCCCATTGTACCCGAGTGGAGCAGAACGAGGAAAAACTTGCCTTAGTTAAAGTTGTGCCAGAAGACGAGAGCTCTATGCTGGAGGGGCAACAAGAAAACGATCCCGTTCTGAAAAAGATTCGAGAATGGAAGAGAATGGACCGTCTTCCGTTGTGGAGAGAAATATCCTCGTCCTCTCCTGCTTTAAAAGTATACTGGTCCCAATGGAACTCTTTAATTTTGGACGGTGGGCTCGTTAAAAGACTTGTAGAAAACTCCGAGGGCACAGAAACAAGGAAACAAATAGTGGTCGCAAGAAATGCTGTACCAGAAATTTTAAAACAGATGCATAATGATAGTTCTGGAGGACATCTGGGTATCACGAAAACGCTGCAAAAGATCCGAGATAGATTTTACTGGGTAAATTGCACTAATGATGTTAAAGATTGGTGTCGTAAATGCACTACATGTGCTGCCAGTAACGGTCCGCGCCGAAAACCGAAGGCGGAAATGCAGCAATATCTGGTTGGAAGTCCTTTTGAAAGAATCGCAGTAGATGTATTGGGGCCACTTCCACAGACCGATGAAGGAAACAAGTACATCTTTGTTGTCATGGACTACTTCACTAAATGGGTTGAAGCCTATGCAGTTCCCAATCAGGAAGCCACCACTTTAGCAGATATATTAGTTGAAGAATTCGTAAGCCGATTTGGGGTACCACTAGAATTACACTCAGACCAAGGGAGAAATTTTGAGAGCAAGCTGTTTCAAGAAGTTTGCCAAAGATTAGGCATCCGCAAAACGAGAACCACAGCGATGCATCCTCAGTCTGATGGAATGGTGGAACGAATGAACCGGACTATAACCAACTATCTGTCAAAAGTGGTGTCAGATTGTCAGAGGGATTGGGATCGACATATTCCACTATTTCTAATGGCAATTCGATCGGCCATCAACGAATCAACTGGCCAAACCCCCGCGAAGGTCCTGTGCCGGTAGAGAAATGAGGCTACCATGTGACTTGGTGTTTGTTTGTAAACCTGGTGAAGAAATGGCCCGTGAACAATATGTCGCCGACCTTCAGAATCGAATGGAGAATATACACAACCTGGTGCGTGGAAAACTACAATTATCTAGTGATCAGATGAAGAGGTACTATGACACACGGACAATGGAAAAGAGTTACCAAGTTGGAGATTTAGTCTGGCTCTCTAACCCCCGACGGCGTGGAGGTATTTGTCCCAAATTACAGAAGAACTGGGAAGGCCCTTAAACCATCAAGAAGAAGATTAACGATGTCATTTATCGAAACGTGAAAATTCCCAGAGGGAAACCCGTCGTGGTCCATCATGATCGTTTGGCGCCTTACCAGGGAAACCACAGTGGAGATGCGCAGCAACTCCAAGAAGATGGTTTGGCTGGCTCAGGGAGTGTGCGGGATTCCGATGTAGGAAATAACATTCCAGGAGGAATGAATCTAAGGAGGGGGCAGTGTAACGGGATAACCGTGAAGGGACCTTAATTTGAAAGATGGTTATTAACAGTTGATTTTTAGAAGTTTCTAAAAATCAACTGACTAGATTAAATAATGTTTCTAGAAACTTCTAAACACACTGACTAGATTAAATAATGTTTCTAGAAGATTCTAGAAAGATCTAAACACACTGACTAGATTAAATAAAGTTGTATATAAGGGGATGTATGGGCAGTTAACGTCAGTTCAAGTTCAAATATTCACAAGAGTTCATTGTATTGTCAAGCAATTTAGACGTTATCCAGCAGAGTTCAGTGTATCTTAACAATTTTGTAAATAAATTTTGTAAAAGTCCCCATAAGTGTTTCAATAATATCGATATAAGTAAATAACCCAAGTTGAAAAGCTGAAAATCACGTAGATTCCTTTTCGGAATCTGTGCTTCTGTTATATTTAATTTAAAATGAAATATGCTTCTTTTTTTAAATATTATTAAAATATAAAAAGTGTTCTAGAAAAATTATAGGGTTTCACTTGTCGAATACACTTTTTGAAGCTCGTGAACATTACCAGTCTCAGCATTTAAATTGTTCTCTGGCTTCAAAAAATGTTACTTTCATCACTTGTAAAATAATATACTATTTTTTGTGCGAGCAGAATTATTTACATTATTTCTAATGTAAAAATTAGAAATTTGATTGTAATTATTTAGACAGCTTTTATATGAAAAAATATATTACTCGTGTTTATTTTTTCATATTACAAAATATTGTAATTAAAAACGTTGATTTCTATTATTTTTATACATATAATGTTTTTTTATAAGCTTTTATCTTACAATTATGCTTAAAGTAAAAAGAAATGATATCTATTGTTTCTTATATAAAATTTATAATTTTTACTGTTTTTTGAAGGATCCTTTCCTGTATTCGTTAGGTAAAAAACGAAAATTTTCTGCTATTTCTTGTGGAAAAACGACGATTTTAGTTGTTTTTTATGTAAAACTGATACTGTTTTTTCATAAAAAAATATTTTTTTAAATATTTTATCTATTAGAGAATTTTCTTATACCTATACAAATGACCATTTCTATTACTTTTCAAGTAAAAAAAATTTTCATTGTGTTTAATTTCACATTGTGTGATTTTTTATGATTTTGTTTCTTTCTAAAATTTGATTTTTGAATGGATGGAATAGACAATTATTCATAATTTGTTGCTTACCCCTTTCATAAAAGCTCCTATAATAGTTTAAATAAGCTGGATCATAACAACAATGCTGGTAATTCTCTATGGGATTCCCATGATGAGATTCACTTCCTCGATAATATGGTGAGTTTAACCGATTTACTAGAGTTTGATGTAAAATACTATTTTGCTCACTTAAACTACAGTCCATTAAATTTCTTTCTTCTAGTTTCTTACTACTAGGAAATTTATTATTATTGCTATCGTTACTAATGCTTGTTTTATTTGCATCTTTTTGTGTAAAAGCGTTTTTTGTATTACTTAAGATATCGTCGATTAAGAAGGACATGATTTTTTGATCGCGATTCAGTGACTAAACCGAAAAACGTATTTCGCGGTGTTACTATATCGTATTCCTGTAAACGATACTGTGGTGAGATTAATATCTTGATAGGGCTAAAATATTAGTTCAGTTTAGTATTAACTAATTATTTGTTGCGGTTTTCAGTGCACAGGGCTGTCTTCGAAGAAAATCACAATTGGATTTATTTACTTTCATCCATATTAAGGGTGTTAGTGTGCTTATCATTAGCGCTCATTGAGTAATGATCTCTCTTAAAAAGATAGGTACTCAATTCTGCAGAGAATAATATAAAACCGTATTCCCCTAAATTTTAAAGGGCTTACCGTTCAGTTTTTGAATTATAGATTAAGAAAAAATCAAAATGAATACCCTAAAGATACGGAATTTTTGATCAAAATTAACAGAAATTGATTTAAATAAAGTAAATAATGAAATGATTTAATATTTTTTTAGAGATACTTAAATTCTTATATATTAAAATTATTATTGAGAGATTTGAAATTCAGAGAAATGATGTTTTTATATTTTAACTACAATCATTGCAAATTATTTAAATTCAAATTTTAGCATTTACATTTTTTTTTCTACAGCAAATTCTTAGTAATAAATTTCATGAGGCTACGGCTATATCTACATAAAGGTTCTTCCAAAAATAAGTACCTAACGGTAATTTTGCATTTGCCACTATTTTTGCAACAAAGTGCTGGCAACCGTAAAGAACCGAGTGCGGTAATCCGATTTCCGTTGTCCCTTATAAGTGGGGTCTTTTAATTCGGCGCACACTAGTTGGCTCCCGTGGTCAGAAAACCCTTTTAATCGTATACTAGTTGGCTCCGATGACCGTATACTAATTGGCTCCGGTGGTTAAGAGGATTAGGTACCTGTCTACTTTTTTCTAGGAATACCAAAACTCAAAATAAACAATTGTTCTAAGAATATAATACAAATTTATTTTCATATACTTACATATAATTATTAAATTTCAAATGTTTGGTTGAAATTTATTTGACATTAATTTTACAAATTCAAATTTACTTATTTATACCTTTATCCGTTGACTGACACTTCGCATTTTAATATATCTACGTATCAATTTGAATATTTTTTAAATTTTCCAAAAATTGGTATATATTTGGATGGTGACTATAAAATAATGAATTGAATCTTTTTTTAAGTAGGTTTTTATTAACAGCTACCCTGCTAATCCCTTCCCTACCTTCCGTACTAGTAATCTTTAATCTGGATTAGCGATACTTTACCTTAACTCTCAGAATCGGCAACGGGAGCCAACTAACCTAAGACCCTTTTAAAAATAGGGATTAAAATCTGACCGCCGGAGCCAACTAGCATGCACCCCTTTAATCCTAGGTTGCGATTGAGCGCAAGGGTTTAAAATGGCATGTTGCGATTGAGCCCAAAACTTAAGGAACAGTTAATAACATCCGTGTGTTATTAGAAATCTTACCCAAATTCAATTTTAGACAGGATTGTGTTTTTAACACGTTGACTGCCATGTGAGGCAAGTGTGCCTCGCACGAATCTAACTCAACAGGCCGCGCCGCACACACATGCCTCGCAGGTAATGTTGTACTCAAAGTCTCGCTGCACAGAATTGCTTCGCGTTTAAGTAGAAATGCTATGAGAAATAAAAGTACATGGCCCAATAAACAAATTAACTTAGTTGGCCCGGGCCAGGCCTGAATATATACGATTTGATAAAGGGTTCAATGTCTCAATAGCATAACATAATATTTTTTTTTATGTATTTTATTCTTATTAGTGTTGTATTTCTATTTGTGAGGTAGGTAACTAAAAAATCAATGAATTAAGACAATAAAATATCATTTTATTTTTAGAACAGAACAAACTTGAAAATTAAATAGATATACTTAGGTACATTCGCAAACATAAAATTCGTATTTCGACAATAAAATAAAAAATAAAAAATGGGTATTTTGCAGTATTTATAATGTGCACAAACAGAAGTAAAGCAAGATGTACAATAAAATTTGTCGCATTGTATACATTTATAACGTGTGCATCGCATGGCCCAAACTTGACAATTTTATTTCTTAGGCCGCGCGATGCACACTTGCCTCGCATTTCAAAATCATGTTTAGAATAAAAATTTGCTATATTTAAAAATTGCGTTGTTTTTCTATTGCATTTTTATGCGTTTTAAACGAAAAAAATAAACTGGCCTGGAAGAAAGCAAAAATATTATCATTATGGCAGTCAACGTGTTAAAATTAATATTTTTTAAAAAATATCAAGAAATCTGTTAAAAAGTGAATTTTATCATATTAAATAAATCGCAACTACCAACCTTCATTTCCTTAATTCTGGATTTAATAAAAACAAAAAAGTAACTTTAAAAATAATATCTTATTATAACCTATAACTAACACTTTTTACAAAATTAAATCTAGACAAATCTCCTCTTTGATATAAGTTTATTAAATTTTCAATATACTCCATCCGCTTCTTGTACTTTATATTTTTTACTTCTTTTTAATATTAACACTGTTAAATTTAATGTAAGTTTCATTCTGTACGCATTTTAATTCGTTTAAAAATAAAAATATGTTTGGGTGAGTACAATAAAATTTTGAATTAAAGTGACTGCGAAATGATTTGCAGGCGTTGGTACTTCTTTTCTTAGTGGCTAAACACGACACCCATATTTTTGTTGAAAATCTTGCTGACTCAGTTATATAATTATCTGTAAGATAGTCACAGAAAGCTATCACCCTAGGGTCTGCCATGAGGTCTTCCACAAAGCAACTAGAGACTTCGGTGTCTTCTAGATAGACGACTCCAATTGTCCAACGTAACTATTTGGCTCTCAATTTTGGAGTATTCTCAATCCTAGGTTTTGGATTTTTCGCATCCAAGCTTGCGAAATGTGGACCCTGCATCCAACTATTGTTATATTGGGCCATACAGCTCGTGTCGCCTTTAGATTGCTTCTTTAAAATCGCACGTGGTTTCCGACGGTCTAAATGATATATTATACGTTTCTTCGTAAGTCGTAGCTTTCTTGTTTTCAACCAATGCAAACACAAGTGGGATATAGTGTCCATTTCTCACAACATGCACTCTGAAAAATTATGTGAAAAATTGCGAAGAATAATAAAATGTTTCATCACAAAAGAACCAGGTTTCTTCACAAAGAAAGTGTAAATTTCTTTTTGTTGTAGGTAAATATTAAAATTCCTGTGTCCTTCTTTGCCAAAGTAAAAAATTCCTCTTCTGCTGATGTCTTCATGTTTGTGTTTTGTATTACGTCAAAGACTTCATTAATATTTTTACCGCTTTCACTGGTACTAAAATCAAATATAAAATTGAAAAAACAACAACCCTCTCTAATATAAACACCTCTCTTTCAATACACCAAATCTAGTAACGAGAAGAATGAAAATCATTCAAGAAATTCACTCTAAAGGTAGTACAATTATCTTGATTAGGGAAATCCAATCTCAAGTTTTGAAAAATCTAATTCAAAAGTCTAATTACCTTAATCCTTCCCTTGCGCTCAACGCTCAATCGCAACGTAAAATTTCAGGTAATATTTCTGAACCCCATGGTGTCTACTATGGTTGCGCTCCATCGCAATACACCCACCAAAATATTCTAAATAACACTGAGATACTCTCATAATGAGGTTTTGAAAATAATAAATATGTAAAAGAACTACAAAAATGATAATGCTATTGCATTACAAAACATCCTAATGTTTTTTTTTAATATGAATTTGTATTGTTCGGTAATAAAAGAAAATAATATACAAGTGTTAGGCAGTATTCATTTATCTGTTAACTTCAAAAGTCCTGTTGGATACAGGTATAAAGGTATTTAATTTTATATTGGGTGTTGTTTGTTTCTCAGTGTAATTTAGAATATTTTGGTGTCATATCTGTAAACTACAAAATTTTGCGTAAGTATTATATATGGTTGAAATCAGAAAAAAATTATCTGTACGTTTCTGATATTTATTTATTTTTATTTATAAAAAATTAAACACATACATATATTTGTTAAATTTAAACAATAGATTGTAAAATCGTGAGTGCATACAACCACATGCTGTTAGGGTCGGCGAAAAGGTCTCTTTTATTGGCCTCCCACTGTTCCCAGGTAAGGGGTGACGTGAAAGACTCTTTAACCATATATTATTTTCTGAGTTACACTACATAGTTGAATAATTAAAAAAACATCTACCCGCTCCACAGGAATGACTTTACATACCGTATTAAAAAACCAGGAAAGCAGTTTATCAGTGATACTTAATCATTTCGAGATACTAAAAACACTGGTTGTACAATAACAAACTGTTCAAAAGTCAATAACGAAGCAGTGAGTGATACTGTTGTTAAAAATCCAGGAACATCAATTCGGCGTCATAAATAAGAATTACAAAATTCATGAAGTTTCCTAGTACATCAGTAAAGATCTTGGTCTCCATGCTTACCACATTTAGTTAACACAACAATTAAAGGTTAATGATTACACTCATCGAAGAGAGTTCGTTGAATGGATTATTGACCATCAACAAATGCAGGCTGGTTTTTCGAGCAAAACTATTATAAGTGAAGATGCACAAAATAAAAATCAAGTAGCTACATGGTATTCAAAAATAATAAATTTATCAACAAATTAGACCGATTGTCAATTTCCAAATTTTAAGGTGGTCCATTAATAATTCGGATTGAATATGTCTATGCGCCGCATCTGCAATAGTATATTGTGCAACTAGTGGGAAAAATAGCTTTTCCCACGTGTTGCACACTATACTTTTTCTACGACTGCAAATTAATAAATAATTTAACAATTTCAAAGTAATATATTTCAAGTAGGTACTTATAAACTAATTGTTATAATAATTTATAGTTATATTAGAACAGTTTTTCAATATTATTCCTGGAGTTTCGTTTAGTGTTGACGATGTTGACGGCTCAGCACCAGCATTTATATAGGTGATCGTATTCGAATCAATTATATTATTTGTAGTTGCATTCTCATTTGCTTGAATGGAGTTCGTAATTTTTTGGATATATCAATTTTGTTTTGAAGTGAGTCATCTATGTACCCCTTAGCTACGGTACTTGAGCGCCAACCACCATAGCGCTTAAGTGTTAAGAGATCACCGCCTGCGTTCACTAAAATGGTCGCTGAAGAGCGCCGGAAACAATGACCAGTATATAGGTTTGCATTTGGCAGTTTTAAAAATGTTGCTACTTCTCTAGCCATGCCCCCAAATTTATTGAGACCTACAGGTTGCTTGGTGCACTTGCCATTTTGAAAGTTTACAAAAAAACGTTGTTGAGATATATTTTTTGGCCGAAGTGCAGCATATTTTTGATAAAGTTTGTAAAATTCTCCTGTTATGGTAAATGATCTGGGAGTTTTATTCTTTGTGTGTTTAATGGTTACTAATAGAGCAGATTTCAAATCTTCCAAATCGTCAACCATCAATTTGCATAATTCATCTCGGCGGCATGCTCCTGTCAGACCAAAAACAAGGGCGACCTAAAAATTAAATCATTAGAATTGAACAAAATAATAAAAAATAAAAACAAGGTACCGAAAGGATGGGACTCGAACCCGGACCGCTCGCGCAGCAATCAAGCGCCTTAACCACTGAGCCATACCCGCCAACTCATTTAAATGAGGTAATTATACGAGACTTCAAGCTCTTTGAATTATTCAAAATTTACTTTATCAATTTATACAAAAAATGTTTTTTAAATTATTTTAATCCAGATTCGATGATATTGAAAATTACTATTATGGAATATAAAATAACAATGTGGGTTTTAGGTACTTATACTTTTAAATAAATCTTACCTTTGTCAGTAAATATTTCTCATCTGGAGCATCGTTAATAAATTTTTGGATTTCTTCAGCTGATAAAATTTTTGATTTTTTTGGTACATAATTTTCTGATTTTCTTTTCAACAGAGAACGTTATTTTGAATAAGTTGATATGTCAACATTGTCTTTTATGCTGAGTGTACTTCTTAGCATCGAATATTGCGACCATATTATTGTAGACGCTTTTAATGTAGTAGATAAATGTTCGAAATATACTAACAAAACATTTTCAGAAAACGAATTCACTTTTGAAACTCTTCTCCAATCCATAAATTTTGCATAAGCCATTTCATATTTCTTTCTTGAAATTTCTGGCAATAGCTCTAAGGTGACAAGCTTTTGCTGTTATTTCTGGGGGTGTGTTTTCAAACTCACTGTCGCTGATGTCCATAATTAGGTACCTACTTATTTTTTTATATTTTAACACAAAATTTAGTTGAATTAAACTAAAATTAAACACCTTCTCTCTACTTTCATAACACTAACATTTGGGTACTCTGTACTTTTTAACGTTTGACGTTTTATGACAGTAGTCCAAAGCATTCCATAATCGAAAATTGTGTTGATTATTTCTCTATGGTACCGTGGCCCAAGCCGTGGGAAAGATTTTTTCCCACGGCTTGGGCAACTTTTCCCACGGCTTAGGAAAAGTGACACTTTGTAGTTTCGTAAATTGTGGGAAAAGGACTATTTTCCATAGCAGTCGTAGAAAAAGTTATTTGTTATCTATGTATTGTTTAGAACGCTCTTATACACACACCTAATCCTTGGAGTTTCCCACTACCTTGTTAAAAATAAATGAGGAATTCTGTAATGAATCTTAGCTGATTCCTTCTTACGACTTCGAACATATCGTTGTTGTAACACGGAACCAGATACAGAGCAAACTCTATTGGGCTGCTGTTTTATGATCGGGTTGTGAAGTTACAGTGACTTACCCAAATTTACTATTGTGTATGTAGTTTATGTAAATATTTGAAATTTAGTAGCAAGGTAAATTGTAGGATTTATTTCATTTTTCTTTTATGACATTTTTACCTAAAGTTATTGATTTTACAAATCCATAACAATACCAAAATATCTAAGTCTACTAAGAAACACCCAACATCTACCTACAGTGTAACCCTCCCAAAAAATGTTCATTGACAATAAACTTTTTTTCTTGCTGTAATTTTAAAAATTGGTTAAGGAAATTTGTTATGTTTTTATAGATTGGTCTGATGTCGTAAAAAGTATTAATTTAGGATAGAAGAACTTACAAGAATAAAACAACTTTGAATTAATTTTAACATATTGAAACACTTATGGGGACTTTTACACAATTTATTTACAAAATTGTTAAGATACACTGAACTCTGCTGGATAACGTCTAACTACTTGACAATACAATGAACTCTTGTGAATATTTGAACTTGAACTGACGTTTACTGCCCATGCATTCCCTTATATACAACTTTATTTAATCTAGTTAGTGTGTTTAGATCTTTCTAGAATTTTCTAGAAACAGTATTTAATCTAGTCAGTGTGTTTAGAAGTTTCTAGAATTTTCTAGAAACATTATTTAAAATGGTCAGTTGATTTTTAGAAACTTCTAAAAATCAACTGTAAATAACAATCTTTCAAATTAAGGTCCCTTCCTTTACGGTTATCCCGTTATCCTTTAGGACTTATTTTTCTTCAGAGAAGCTCTGCCGGCTCCAAAAAATCAGAGAATGCCATAAGAACTATTATTCAAGTGGTTCTTCATCCAGTTCAAAAAATTTTTAATTAATAAGACGCGAACAGAGGTACTAGCACACTCTGAAACTTTAGATGATGGTAGGCTCAGTTTATTTTTTATCAATATTCGGTCCTTAAGACATAAAACAGATGAATTACTTCTACTATTAGAAGAGCTAAAATTTCCTGAAGTGATTGCAATTACTGAACACTGGTTAAATATTGATGAGCCAGTCTTTGTTAAAAACTACACCACAGTCGCTCGATTTAATAGAAGTGATTTATCTCATGGAGGTACTATAATAATGTCAACAAATAACGACTTTTCAGCAGTGACTAAATTTGATCATTTATTATCTGAGAAACATTTTGAATTTTCCATTGTTTGTAATAATTTTTATGACATTTTCATTATTTGTATTTATAGAACACCTGATGCGGACTTGCAAATTTTTTATCAAAATTTACTGAGCTTACTTGAATCCCTTCCTTTAAATGGTAAATTAGTTTTTGGTCCTCCGTCCAGAAACAATACTAAAATTACTTCAAAATCGTCCGGAAAATGGCATTTTCCGGCCTAGGCCGGCAAAGTAGCTTTTAGATTATCTAAAGAGATGGCGCTATGAGTTTAAATTTTAAGTCACCAAAAATACATAATAAATATAACTTTTAATTAAATTTAATTAAAAACAACGTACAATATACTAAACTTACCTATAAATTTTTCTAAATGTAAGCAGGATTCTAATTTACATTTAATTTCTCTCACAACTTGTATTATAAAATTTGACATTTATGTCAATTTACAACTACTTATCATTCGATTATGGATATAGTTCATTGTCTCTGCTATTTTTATATAAAATTATTAGATATTGATTTTAATATTTTCAATATAACAATTTTCTCTGTGCTGCTTATTAGCCAGAGATAATAGAATTAATTAATTAATTTGTCTATGTTATTAGCACAGTATTTGTATGTATAAAAAGATGTTTTATATTCAAAGATAAAAATTAATTACCAGCTGACATTTTGTCGGCTATCTTCTAGTCAGTGGTCTCAGTTCAGTTAGCACAAGCAGTCAAGTCTTGAACATAACAGAACTTTTGAAAATATTAAAAATTAGTCGAACCAAAAAATAGTGTGTGTTACACGTCCGGAAAATATTTTGCAAGTGCTCGTATTGTTTCGCCTCGGTGCTACGCACCTCGGCTACACAACTTTACTCGCTCTTGCAAAATGTCATTTTCCGTCCTTGCGTCACAAATAACTATGTATGTGGTGATTTTAATATTGACTACTCCAGTGTTTGTGCTGCAAAAGAATCTCTTCAGAACATTTTTGATTCTTTTGGAATAATCAACGCGCCAACCAGAATAACTAAAACTAGTTCGACCACCATAGACTATGTCACTTCTTCTTTTGATCCGAAAATCGTTGACTGTACTGTTTTTAATTCGGGTTTTTCTGACCATGAAGCAATATTAACTACATTTCCCCTAAAATCCAAAAGTAAAAATGTTTCGCGCAAATTAGGCCGTATTTTCGGAGATAAAAATTTCCAAAATTTCAATGAGTTGTGTCTAACATCTGACTGGAATTTTCTATCTGATGACGTCGACTCCGAATTCTCTAGATTTGTAAAGATAGTGTCTGATCTTGCATTCAAATCCTTTCCTCTCAGGCCTATTAAAGTGAAGCAACACAAACCCTGGTCTACTAAAGGCTTACGATTATCTTCTAAGAACATGCGCTGTTTATCATATTTAAAAAAATTCTCATAGCGTCTCCTTCCAAAATTATGAAAAACTGTACAGGAAAACTTATATTAAAACTATCAAAGCTGCCAAGGATATGTATTACAACAGAAGATTGGGAAATGCGGGTAACATTGCTAAAGAAACTTGGTCTATTGTAAATGAATTAGGGGACCGGGCCTCTTCATCTAACAAAATTCCTACTTCTCCAGAGAACTTAAACAACTTCTTTGTTAATGTAGCAAAGAACTTAGTGAGCTCCATAACTCCTTCCCACGATCCTTTTTCTTATCTCAAAAACGAAAATTTACACAGTTTCTTCATGTCACCTGTATCATTGGCCGAGCTTCGTAACACAATTAATGAGATTAAAAACAAATCATCTGCTGGAACGAATGGGCTTACTCTGAAAATGTTTTCAAATCTACCGGTAAACACCCTAAGCCATCTGACTAACTTGATTAACAAGTCACTTCAACTTGGAGTCTTCCCAAGCTGCCTTAAGACTGCGATAATTATACCTTTGCACAAAGGAGGTGATAAAGATCAAGCTCCGAACTATCGCCCAATAGCACTTCTCCCCACGTTGTCGAAGATTATTGAAAGATTGGTTAAAAAAAGATTCTATCTTTTCTTTGCAAGTATAAAATACTAACTCCCCAACAGTTTGGTTTCTTGAGCAATAAATCTACCAATGATGCTATGTTCTCGCTCTTTGACAATGTTTACTCCAGTCTTAACAATCAGAACTCTACAGCAACAATCTTCTGCGACTTCTCTAAGGCCTTTGATTGTGTAAACCACAACATCTTAATTCACAAATTACAACACTATGGGTTTAGAGGAATACCACTCGAGTGGTTTAAATCTTATCTTACCTACAGAAGTCAGATGGTAAGGGTTGATGAGAGAACATCCTCCTGTAAGCCAATTGACTGTGGGGTGCCTCAAGGTTCAGTTCTAGGTCCTATCTTATTTCTGCTTTTTATCAATGATATTGCCTACCTAAATATTAGTGGTAAACTCTGCCTCTTTGCTGATGATACTAGTTTTACCTGGAGCAACCCGGATAGTACATCCCTTTATAGTATCGTATCTCGTGACTTAGTCACTATTAAATCGTGGTGCGATTCTAACCTTCTGTGCCTCAATCTCTCTAAAACTAAAATCTTATCATATAAAGGTACATTACAAACTTTTGAACTTAATAACAATAGTGTGGAAATCGTTGATTCTGTAAAGTTCCTGGGTCTCATTGTTGACAACTCATTAAAATGGGATTTGCACATCAATGCATTGTCAAAAAAATTAAGTTCTGCGTGTTTTGCGCTAAGATCAGTTTCCAAGGAATTAAACTTGTCAACAGCTCGAACAGTCTATTACGCCCTTTTTGAGTCGCATCTCCGTTACGCCATTCCATTCTGGGGTACGTGTTGTGCGACTCAATTTGACCGTATTTTCAAACTTCAAAAGAGAGCTATCCGTTACATGTTAAGATTAAACAATAGAACTCATTGTGGGGAATACTTTAAAAAATATCAAGTTTTAACTCTTCCTTCTTTATTCATTTTTGAATCCGTTTGCTTAATCCGCAAGCACTCGTCAGCGAATCCTGAAACGCCTTCCCACAACTATCCACTTAGAAACAGGAGCTTGATCTTTGTTTACCAATCCCACGATCAGAGTTAATCAAAAACTCTATATTGTATAATGCAAAAAAGATGCATAATCGTCTGCCTTTCAATATCAAATCTATTTCACTCTTTCCCGCATTCCGTAGAGCTTTGAAGGCACACTTATTGGAGAGATCTTTGTACACAGTAAATGAATTTTTCATATTATGATTTTATACTTCTAAATACACACTAATTTACTACTTCAAGGAACTTTTTCTTTTTTCCTTTTCTTCTTCTTTCTCTTTTTTTTTGATGACTTTCAATTGCTTTAATTGTATTAATATTTTTTTTTTGTATTTTGTTTATGTGATATGTTAGATTTTAAGGTTTTTGTACTTTTTTTGTATGTTTTTTAGCTTTGTCGACAAATTGTAAATTTCTGACAATAAAGCATTATTATTACCCACATAACAAAAAGGAACATTCATATTCCTGGAATGTGCTCCCAAAGTGATTTAAAGAATATTCCTTTACATACATTCATTTCATTTAACTAGAACATCAACTTGAAGAATATTCCAACAGTTACTTAAAAAGAATATTCCGTAATGAATATTCTTTAGTAAATGATTTTGTTACATGACAGGCATGTGCTAAAAAATTTTGTATTAAAAATATATATATTTATTATTTTTTGGACAAAAATTGTTAAATTACTGACATTCACATTTTCTGTACATTAACTTATGTTTTAATTAAAATGATATGAATGTCAGTTATTAAACAGTAATTTAACAATTTTTGTCCAAAAAATAATAAATATATATATTTTCAATACAAAATTTCTCAATTGAATGAATAATATGCGAATTTTATATTCAATTAGATGGGTTAATAAGTAATCTTCGTAATTATTAGTATTAGTATGTATATACACGGGATTATTTCTTTGTGATTACGGTTTAGAAATAGTTTGGCTAGCTAGAGTGCCTTAAAAGTCCAGACAGGAGATAATTTTAATTCGAATAAAAAAGAAGATTCAACTTAACCTTTTTTTAATGTTTAGTTTTAGCGAGTTTTGTTTTTGATGATTGTGGTTTAATTTTATTCTTGTTGAATTATTTATCCTTAAAAATATTTAACATCTGCTATAATACAAAAATATATGTATTGTTTAATACTAGAATCTCTAGAGAGGGTTACTTCAGACATTATATTTTCTATTTTGATCTACCAGTTTGTGATTAGTGGTTAAATCAAGTTAAATAGTGTCGTTCTAATTCTAAGGTAATACTTTAGTAATTTTACATAATTACAACGTTCTTTTAGTAATATTATAGTAACGAAAACTTGGACTTCATCAACAAGAAATTTCCTATTGGAATTGAAGAAAACCTTTAACAAGCAGAGGAATGGCTAATTAAGGAAAATAATTACTGCTTCTTGGTAATGTATTTTTTGTATTTATATAATAAGCATAACAGATTATAGTAATTATATATTTTTGTACATAGACATGAAGTTGTTAAGCGGTATTCCTTATTTATTTTATTTATTACAGAACAGTCTGTTCTTAAGGTTGTGATACTTTACTTATTATTTTAGATATCTGAATTAAGAATCGAAGTATATTCATATGGCCAGGCTACAAGAAATTATATTGCACAGAAATTCTCTTAGGACGGAGTAAAAGATAAAGAACCCTTTAAGCGTCTAATATTAGCCAAAAGAGTATTAGGTAATATATGTATAGTTTAACATTTTTAACGCATTGTTATTGCACCTTTTATGTTTTTAGATACAATTAAAGGAGAATATCCAGAGAACTGAAAACGAAATAATTACGGTTATAAAAATTTGGCTGGTGAAAACGAAACACCGCACTATATAAAAGATAACTACATTTTATTTTTTTAGATTGTTTTTTCCTGTTTTCTTTAATATATATTTATAGTTCGAGTTTTTGTTGTTTTTTGATCAACTCCAAATAATATAGGAATATTTCGCTTATAAATGAAACGTTCTTTTTATGCACTATGTGCATACTAGCAACTAGAATAGAATATTTTTAGTAATATTAGGAGCACATTCTATTACTTTGCAAAAATAATATTCTTAACACCTAACAGAAACAAGCTCAAGAACATTCCTGGCATATATAGGGAACCTTTAAGTGTGGTCATGTAACAAGTTCTTATAACCTTCCGGTAATATTCTGAATGATATTACGGAACCTTATTAGAACGTGAAAAGGTACTTGAGGAATATTCCAATCACATATTAAAAATGTAAATTTGTTATGTGGGTATTATTATTATATTACACTTCTAAACACACTGACTAGATTAAATAATGTTTCTAGGAAATTCTAGAAAGATTATTTAAAATGGTCAGTTGATTTTTAGAAACTTCTAAAAATCAACTGTCAATAACAATCTTTCAAATTAAGGTCCCTTCCTTTACGGTTATCCCGTTACAATATTCAATGTAAAAATGAATATCTACATGGCGCTCGTACATGATTACAAAAAAGTTACTTTTTACAATTTTCATTTGATGTTTACCTAATACTGATTAACGATAAATTTACTATTTTGATTAAGAGAAATAGACATCGAACAGAGCAGAAATAGACACCCTTTCAACGCTGCAAGTCAAAGCATGCGTACAAACATGCTTTCTGTCAGCCTGCCGTTGAAATATATTCCAGCTTTCGAATATGTTTCCATAAGGCACAAAAGTGGAGAAATTAAATAGAACAAAATACTGACTTTATAATATGTATTGTTGGTGCCAACTTCACAAGTCTGATTTCTAGGCGTCTAAAGAACCAGTGTGACACAACCAGAGATTATAAAATTTGGTTGTGTTGCGAGCGGCGTTGGCGCCCTCTAGCACATAGTGCACAGAGCAACGCAGACTCTGCACTATAGTTAAAGCGGCTCCTGTCCATTTTATCTTCTAAAATAATATTCTCTAAATTTTTTAATTATGTTGTGGTATGCTGAGCTAACAAAAAAGTCGCTCAGATTTCTTTGCCCATCTTTGCATCAGCCTCTACAATAATGTGGGGCTTCATTGCTGCTGTTAGAGTGCCCCTCAGACGACCTATTACGCCAAGATAATTTAATCATTAAATTTTAATTAGCTTAAAGATTGCATTTCTTTGTTGAATCTGTAGGTAACCACAATATCAAAGGCGCATATGTAATTGTTCTCTTGACCATTATGTTATATATCCAATACATGTTTGCTTTTATGTTTGTCAGAAAAGGTGTTAAGCCACAGTTAAACTGGTTACTACACTCATGATTATGGATTGAAAAAGAATTAAACATCCTTTGCATTTTAAAAACACTTTTTTATTAAATGTTTTTACAAAAACTTCCAAAACAATCAAGCTTTACCAATTTTTTGCGAAAGAGTCACTTTCTCTCTAATAAATAGATTGATATAAAACTGAAGGCTTTAAAAAATATATTATTACAAATTTTAGTTTTTTATATCGTTTTGTCCAGCAACGTGAGCTTTATTAAATGCTTCGAACTATTAAAATCAGTTCAAATATATGAAAATAATATTTGTATCGAACTTTAATTTTTTATGAGATTAAATCTCAGAATTCGTATTAAAACAATTTGTTTTAATCAATCTTAATCATATAGTCAAAAATTCTAGTCCGTTTCTGTGGTATTGTCAGTGATAAAATATTGAGGCTGGGAATTTTCAAACAAGCTATATAATATCGTTCGTTAATTTCTTATCAACCAGTAGCGGTATTAAGATTGTTCCGTTGTTTGTAGATTAAAAAGTACATAGATTAACCGCATCATTCACCCTTTTTCCTTTTCTGTGGTATTAAAGAAAACCACCAAATTGTTTGTGTTAATATTAATTAATAGCTAATCTATCGTTTAAATTAAATAAATTTGGTAATTGGTCCCAAGGCTGATTTTATATCTAAAAAATCTTGATATCGTTTAAAATTATTTGTATCGAATATGTTTCTGATAAGGATAATTATTGAATAATTTTAATTGTGTATTGCTATATAGTTAAAATATATAAATATTTCTTTCAAGTTCAGTGTATAAATAGTACTTATATTACGCTACAAGGGACGAAAGTTGAATTTTCGGCCCTGCGCGTCATGATGCCCGAGGCGAAAAGCCGAGGGCAACATGACGCGCAGGACCGAGATTTCAACTTTTGGCCCGTGTAGTGTATACTATTTTTTTTTCAGACCTCGGTCGAAAGTACTTGCGGAACGAGCGAAGCGAGTGCAGCTGGTCGTGGGACAGGCATCAAATACATTCGAAGAGTCAAGTTTTGTCATTGATGATTATTTTTAAGGTTATAGATAGAAATAGAAATGACACGAGAATAAACAGTCCCTAGTTACAAGTGTAACTACGCATGAGAAATTTTTCCTCCCGCCGTAAACAGGGAGTAAATGTTAAAGACGACAAAACATCATGACGCGCAGGGCCGAAAATCAACTTTCGTCCCGCCGTAAACAGGGAGTAAATGTTAAACTTTCTTCCCTGCAATTAGGGACGAAAGAACGTACTTTCGACCGAGGTATGAAGAAAATTTATTAATCTTAAATATAAAATTTTCAATTTAGAATAAGTTTTTAATTCTTGAAAGCTAAACCAGTTATAGATTTCAATATCAGTACAATAATTAACATAAAATGAACCATTGTATTTTTAAAATGAACCATTGTATTTTCCATAATTGTTTATTAGAAATAAGAATAACTTTCAAAATGCAACTTTTATGTGGGGAATTATCCGGTTACCGTCTCTATTCAGCTGTTCGCCATGTTGGATTTAGGCTCCTCAATGGATGATATTAAAACAATTTTTCAAAAAACTAATACAATTTTATTCTAACTCTGTTGCCAATTAATTTCAATCAACAATATAAAAATTTTTCATATCACATGCATTGAAACAGCTTGTTTTGTCAGTCTAAACAATACAATTTCAGACCAATGCAACTGTCAGTCAGAAACTGACAGTTTATTCTGCCCTAGGGGAGAAACAACGTTATTTCTGCCCGGCACATTAATTTATTTATTATTTATGTCTTTATTTCAAGTCTGTCAGAATCGCATTTGTAGTAAACAAAAAGCGAATAAAATCATAATCGTCTGACAGCTGTCGTCAAATCGTTGTCAAGATATTACTACGCTATTTGTCTGAAATAGTCTTACTTCAACTGGCTACAGAGATCAAAACTCGCAGTTCCAATGCATGTGATATGAAAAATATAGTGTGTGGCACGGGATGAAACAAAGACGATTTCTGACCGGGCGAAGACAGCACTCGCTTCGCTCGGGCATTCAACTCTCGCCCTAGTCAGAAATCGTCTCGTTTCACCCCTTGCCACACAATATACTTACAGTATATCATGTGATTGTGACAAAATCTACATCTAGACCAGGAGGATCTGTTTTGAGGTTGCATTCTACTAATTTTTGCAAAAAATGTTGTATGATAACTTCAATCATAATAATGGACTTTTTTTTAAAACCGGCCAGGAATTAGTACTTTCCGGTTTATTTTCAAGTCAGAAAATCTCATTTTGTCAGACCGAGCCAGAAAATTATTGTGATAGTCCGGTAATAGTATTTTACCTACGACTCATAAGTAAATTGCGTATTTTTTAACCTCTGTCAGTAAGTGTCAAATTATTGAGGAGTTGTTATATTTTCATTTCGTCCACTAGTCGAGTAAGTAAATAGAAACCTGTATTATGCACTGAATTAACGTTTGACTTTGTTTAGATAACTGAACCAGTAATGTTAATTGCCTACAGTATATCGTCGTAATCTATAAACGAATAATTACAGAAAACTGTATCATTGTCATATTTAATAAAGCGTGTTTGTCAATAGACGGCTAAGAATAATATATTTCATTCTCAAACGCTTTACAAGTTTTTGAATTACATTAAATTAAACTAACATTTGACATTTCTCAGACAGATTCCGAGATAATAGATAATTTGTCTATGGACAGATTAGACAAACTTATGCCAAAATTTGGATTTTATGTTTGTTATTTTTAGTTTCATACAAAACCATTTGGTAAGTCGTGGGTAAGTACTTCACTCGAGGAACAAATTGCATATTTAGCTCGTTCCTTTAGCACTTTAGCCCATTCGCTCGCAAGCTCGCTCATGGGCCAAACACACTCGCTGTAATATGCAATTTACTCCACTCGTAAAGTAATATACTAATACGTTACAAGGTCGATAGGTGACTTATTACAGTACGAGTTAGTTTACGGACGAGGCGCCGAAATAAAAACGAGTACTGTAATTACAACAAACGGCCATGTATCGTATCATATTTTATTTTATCCTGTTTTTATAAATTAATAAATTCTCAGAAATTTTAAAAATAGTTCGTAACTTTGACTAGTTACGTCAAATTACCTTAACTATCAGTTACTGTCAAATATTTTAATTTTTTTTTATTATATTAATTTGTGTTTTAAATTAAACTAAAATAAAAAGTAAGTAATTAATTATTTTTAAATGTCAAAAATTAAAAGTAATTGTCTTCCAAATTATCAATAAAACAAAAGTTTTGTACAAAGTGTGTAAAATTTATTAGCATCGGCTAAGCGCTTTCCGTTATACAACCATCATCAGAGCCTCCTAAATACAGAATTAATTGTAAATTTTATGTTAAGGTACAATAAACTTAAATTTACGTCATACAAAGTATCTACACCGTGGCGAAAATTTCCAAAGTCATTAAAGACATGATAAGATTAAAACTTAATATAAAATCACAGCAAACAGATAACATCTTCAAACTTTAAAATTTCCTTAAAATACGACTAGCAAACCCTTAAAAGGGGCCTTAGCGGTTTTAATTTCAAATCTATTAACAAGGTGTCAAGGTTGAATGTTCACGACATTCACGATGAAATGAGTTGATGCGCGGGCCATTGGCTGAATGACAGTTTACAAAATGAAGTATGAAAGCGACGCGCGACCGCGTGTGAATTAGCCGCTAGAGGCGCTAGTCTAGCTGTTTATGGGTGGGATGCACAGTATTATTTTTCTTTTTAATTAACTTTGTAGTTATTATGAGGTATCTATAATAATATTTAATTTAAAACATTGTTTTAATTATGGTAAATACGAGTTACGGGTCAATGAATGCTTTAAGTAGAACTACGAAAAAGTAGTGCAAAGTTAAGCGGGCTGAAAGAACGTTACTGAGCAACACTGCGGCATTTTCCTCTAACTATCAATGGATTAATATTTATTTGTAAACGTGACGACGGATAAGCGTCAGCTACAAATTTTCCATAATATTTCTGGTCACAATAATCAACCCAGATCATAGTTCTATTTTTAGCCACTGGCTGCGCAAGTAATCACATGTTTTTATTATTATGACATTTAAATGTTGCGAAATTAAATTAAATATATAATTAGTGCGGGAGCTCAGAGGGTTTTCGTAGCCATTAAAGAGACAAGGCTCCACCAAAGTTTTTTCTATGTATTTTGACCCCTGCGATTCCAAATATCAAGAGTGGATTCCCGAGAAGTGGTTAGGAAATTTGTTATTAACAAATAATTTGTTACTAATAAAAAAAAACTGTTTTTTCGCACTCTACCGGCAATTGTTCTGTCCCCTAAATTGAGACCATTACGTTTAGACTCCTGGTATCTATACTTCGTGCGTGAGTGTAACACAAACAGCGGCAAGTTCAAAACTTGGTGTCACTCGGATTGAAATTGTCAACGTAATAATTAAGTGAAAAGCATTCAAGGATCCCAACCATTTAAAATTAATGATGTTCTTTCCAAAATAGTGCTCGGCTCCCACGATGGTGGTGCGGTGTCAAGCTGAAAAGTTTGTAACAAAACAAAACAAACGTTTAGGTGGAGAACGTTCTCATTAGTAAAGTTAACTGTACTAAGCGATGTGGTGTTATTAAGCGACTCTCTGGAAATGCCCAGCCACCCACTTCGGCTTCCCCGGGTAATGATGTAAATTAGTCAAATCAAAAGGCAAATATTAGGTAAAGTTGAAAAAGTAAGTTATGTGTATGAAAGAAACATGTATAATAGAGACGGGAAAACGATCAAAAAGTTTAAAATCGTCTTGGACAAAGCAGACAACCATGAGAGGAAAGACTACCTAAACCCATAGTAGGTGGACAATAGGGTGAGAGTGGTAAGGAAGAGACAAACTAGGGAGTTGGTGGCACAACTTAGACCCATACTAAGCTGTGCCACCAACTCCCTAAACATTAAAATCGATTCAATGGATTTCGCATAATAATTTTGGATTTTTTTTAAAGAATTGAAATTTTTTAAGGGGTTAAACAATAAAACCTAAACCTTATAGATTTTTGTCAACTTTTTATATATAAAAGAGCTCTCCACATGTCAAACCGACTTTATTGAATTGAAATTGGATTATTTGGGCGGCCTCAGGATTATTTTCAAATTGTGAAATTTTATTGGCCTATAAACAATAAGAATATCTCGATACTAATAACTTTAAGTTCGTCTAGCTGATCACAAACATTATCTAAGAAAAAGAGATTTAGGTATGTGAACATGCAGTGAATTTTCTATTATACCCGTATTACATCTACAATTTTATCGTGAACTATGTACTTCACAAATAAATTCAAGGTCGCTATTTCATTATGGTTTCGTTCAACTTTCATTAAATTTTATCGTGAATTCAGGGTGCCAACCTTAACAAAAGATAACAAAAACAATTTTTGTTGCACGGATGTGTTTAGATTAGATTTATCAATAGTTTATTGTTATTCGAAGTTTGATGTGAGTTTTTATTTCGGGGAATAAACAATGTTAGTCTCAATAAAGTTTCCATTAAAAAAAAATCTTTAAAGGTTGGTCAACCTGCTTGTCATCAAACATTTTCGTGAATTTTGATAAAAGTGTCGTTATCGTTTTTTTATTTTTACAGCGTTTAAATAAAAGCTTTTTTCAAAAATGTTTTTTGTTTTTAATTTATGATATTTTTTTACTGACCTATAGTAGTAGTTTGTGCAACAAGTGCACAAAGTGACACTTTTTCCACGAGCGTAGAAGTTAGACAAATCAAGCCCTAGTTACATTGCCTACTGAAGTTTAGGATGTAAATAAAACAGAACTTTTACAAAAAGGCCTTTCGTGATTTAATGCATGCAAATTTAGAAATAACACCCGTCAAATCAATATTTCTAAATAAATCATTTTCTATATTCATTATATAGTCGCGTCAAAATAGGCCTAAAAACCCAAAAACTTAAAACTTTGGTCGGAAAGGTCCGATCGAGCTCATTTTTTTTTAAATGTTCATTGAGATCTCAGATTCAAAGTTGTATAAAATCTGGATGCCGCTCGGCCCCCTCCCCCCAAATTCGACCCAAGTTGGGGGGTTTTCAAGATGGTATATACATGATGAGACTGCCCTCCCAACCCGGCCAAATGTTCCACTCGGGGGTTTTGAAGTCCCCTCCATCCATTTGTTCGTTCAGGTCGCTTTTTCGACTTTCCAAGGGGCGTCTAGAAGGGCCCCCAAGGGACCAAAATATGAGATATCTACAGAAATGTGCTCGGACTGCAATATTGGGTCAGGGGGATTCCGAACGGCGGGGTTCTCATTTCTGTCGAAAATTAAGGCTTTTTAACCCATTAGGGCGGTATAAAAAGGGGCCCATGGGGTCTCAAAATTATGATTATGCGGGATTGAATTTCAGTGTACAGAATTGGTACGATTAAGTGGTATTAGGCTACCAACCCTTTATTTGGGCAGCCTGCGATTCTGTGACCCATCCAGGGGTGGACAAAAGGGCTGAATTTGTGGCCTTGAAACCCCGCCCACCCATACCTGGCTGCGACAGGGTATGACATGGTCTCAAAAAGGCTAAGGAGACTACTCGCTGGGCAGATTATATAAACTTTTCACGTTGGTATCAAATACAATCAAATCACATTTTTTGGGCCCCGGCACCCCTGGATGGGTCACAGAATCGCAGGCTGCTCAAATAAAGGGTTGGTAGCCTTATAATACTTGATCGTACCAATTCTGTACACAGAAATTCAATCCCGAGTAATCATAATTTTGAGACCCCATGGGCCCCTTTTTATACGGCCCTAATGGGTTAAAAAGCCTTAATTTTTGACAGAAATGAGAACCCCGCCCTTCGGAATCCCCCTGACCCAGTATGGCATGCCGAGCACATTTCTGTAGATATCTTATATTTTGGATCCTTGGAGGCCCTTCTAGACGCCCCTGGGAAGGTCGAAAAGGCGACCTGACCGAAGAAATTGATGGAGGGGACTTCAAAACCTCCGAGTGGAACATTTGGCCGGGTTGGGAGGGCAGTCTCATCATGTATATACCATCTTGAAAACCCCCCAACTTGGGTCGAATTTGGGGGTGAGGGGGGCCGAGCGGAATCCAGATTTTATACAACTTTGAATCTGAGGTCTCAATGAACATTTAAAAAAAAATGAGCCCGATCGGACCTTTCCGACCAAAGTTGGAAGTGAAAAAAAACCTACTTTGACGCGACTAATAGTAACGTTTTTTGTCGCACTGGGTTCCTTAAGACATTTTTTATTCGTTTTAATGATGAAAAAGAACGTTCTCCACTGCAGTTTGTGATCATCAAACTCAAATAAATGCGTAACACTATTTCTACATTTGGAAAACACGATTTCAATGAATTTTTTGTTAGAATTTTATAAAATTGCAGTTCCAAAGCCTCATGCTTTTTGCTGTCAAGACCAGCATCCACATCTGTTGTCAGCAGCTCAGGGAAATGCACCAGTTCATTGCCCAAACCATCTTCCACGTCATCTGGGTAAGAGCTGACGATAATTTGACTTCTTTTCAAAATCTCTTCCGCCGACAATCTTTGATGTTGATACATTTCTCACTTAAAAAATCTAGTAGGTAAACTTTGAGCAAGCTGTTCTGCAGTGTGGCCTTCCATATCCAAGAATCTTACAAACCTTTCGACTGGTCCAGATGGCAAGATATAGCGCACTATCAGAGTTAGTTTTGGTCTTCATGCAATATATCTGGAGTAGGATTCAATGATACTAAATACCTAGTATTTGCATTTCCTAATTTCGCAAACAATTTCGTCCCGTATATAGTTACTTGATGCAATTAAATGGATAAATTATTCGCATGTGGTTTTTGACAAGTATGATGTACGTTCTTTCCCTTTATTTGCATGAAGACGTATGTTTTCAGCCAGAAAATGTCAAATTTAGCTATCAATTCTAAATAAGCCTAAATAATTTCCATTGTGAGGTGAGCCAATAATTTCAGAATGCCAGACCTCGCTCTGTTAAAAAAATAATAACTGCAGTAATTTGTTCTAAAAGTGTCCTCCAATATCTCTGTTTGAATCACAATTTGAAACCAACACGCACATTCTTGTTGTTTCGAACTAACAGTGTCATTATTGTTTGTCTGTGCGATGCTTTCCTCGTGTCTTTTCAACGAAACATGCGCGTTTTTCCAATTATCAAATCCGTCTTTGGTAAACAGCACCGAACCTTCGGAATCCGTAACTTTGCAAACAAAACAAAAAAATTTTCCTTTAGTTTCCGAATAAAACAACCAATTTGGCTGCCTCGGTAAAGCTATTGCATAGCATTTTTTATAATTTGTCATTTTTCATTTTACACTTTTTCATTATGTTGCGTATCATACACATTTACAGATTTAACTTTTATTTAAAGACTAATTATTTAAATATAGTAGGCGGAGTCGGAAAGTGTTAGGTTTTTTCGTTACGGAATTCGGTCGCCGCGCTCAAAGCCCGCGAAAATAACTTTTGACAGTAACGTGGATTATTGTCATTCTCGTACATTTTCTCTGAAGTAAAAAAATAGTTATTTGTGACACAAGGACGGAAAATGACATTTTGCAAGAGCGAGTAAAGTTGTGTAGCCGAGGGGCGTAGCACCGAGGCGAAACAATAAGAGCACTTGCAAAACATTTTGCGGACATGTAACACACACTATTTTTTGATCCGACCAATTTTTAATATTTTCAAAAGTTCAAAAACTTTTTACTTTGTGACATACAAGATTAGGTGTATATTGACATTATTGACATCTAGTGCACGATTAAAAGAATTAGTAATAAGGAATGATTTTCTGATAATAGATTTTACGATCCTTAATTTTTATACATACGAATACTGTGCTAATAAGCAACACAGTAAAAATTGTTATATAGATAATATTAATATCTAATAATTTTATATAAAAACAGCGGAGACAATGAACTATTATAGTTCAATGAGCAATAATAAAATCGAGATATGTATTTTCATAATCGAATGATAAGTAGTTGTAAAATGACATAAATGTCAAATTTAAATTAAAAGTTGTGAGAGAAATTAAATGTAAGTTTGAATCCTGCTTACCTTTAGAAAAAGTTATTAGTTGAATATATTATACGCTGTTTTTAAATAAATTTAATTAAAATTTGTAGTATTCATTATGTATTTTTGATGACTCATAGCGCCATCTCTTTAGATAATCTAAAAGCTACTTTGCCGGCCCAGGCCGGAAAATGTCATTTTCCGGACGATTTTGAAGTAATTAATAGTATTGTTTCTGGACGGAGGACCAAAATAGTTATTTGTGACACAAGGTCGGAAAATGTCATTTTGCAAGAGCGAGTAAAGTTGTGTAGCCGAGGTGCGTAGCACCGAGGCGAAACAATACGAGCACTTGCAAAACATTTTCCGGACGTGTAACACACACTATTTTTTGGTCCGAACAATTTTTAACATTTTCAAAAGTTCAAAAACTTTTTACTTTATGTGTTTATTGACAGCTATTGCACGATTAAGGAATGATTCTACTTACGTTTCATTAAATAAATTTAATTCCCATTAATTTCTGAGTTTACGGACTATTAAAACACGTCCACTTCCACAAGGGTTATGCCGCAATTTGTATTTGTTAGAATTATTTTACTTCTAAATTAATAAACACGAATCTAACTTAACAAAAGTACCTAAATTAATTTCCGTTGGCCAATTGTCCTTACAGAACAGAGGTCATGAAAAATTAAGAGAGAAATTAAATGTAAATTAGAATTCTGATTACCTTTAGAAAAAGTTATTAGTTTAGTATATTATACGCTGTTTTTAAATAAATTTTATTAAAATTTATATTATTCATCATGTATTCATTCATACTTAATATGTCGATTAAAAGAATAAGGAATGATTTTCTGATAATCGATTACAAGATTCTTAATTTTTATACATGAGAATACTGTGCTCATAAGCGGCACAGTAAAAATTGTTATATTAAAAATGTTAACATTAATATCTAATAATTTTATATCAAAATAGCAGAGACAATAAACTATTATAGTTCAATGAGCAAAAATAAAATCGAGATATGTATTGTCATAATCGAATGATACCTAAGTAGTTGTAAATTGACATAAATGTCAAATTTTATAATACAAGTTGTGAGAGAAATTGAATGTAAATTAGAATCCTGCTTACCTTTAGAAAAAGTTATAGGTAAGTTTTGTATATTATACGCTGTTTTTAAATAAATTTAATTAAAATTTGTATTATTCATTATGTATTTTTGATGACTTAAAATTTAAACTCATAGCGCCATCTCTTTAGATAATCTAAAAGCTACTTTGCCGGCCTAGGCCGGAAAATGTCATTTTCCGGACGATTTTGAAGTAATTAATAGTATTGTTTCTGGACGGAGGACCAAAAAATATTTTCCGGGCGTGTAACACACACTATTTTTTGGTCCGAGTAAATTTTAATATTTTCAAAAGTTCAAAAACTTTTTACTTTATGACATACAGGAATAGATGTTTATTGACATCTATTGCAAGATTAAAAGAATTAGTAATAAGGAATGATTTTCTGATAATCGATTGCAAGATCCTTAATTTTTATACATACGAATACTGTGCTAATAAGCAGCCCAGTAAAAAATTTTATATTGAAAATATTAACATTAATGTCTAATAATTTTATATAAAAATAGCAGAGACAATGAACTATTTTACCTTTAGAAAAAGTTATTAGTTTAGTATATTATACGCTGTTTTTAATTAAATTTAATTAAAATTTTGTATTATCTATTATGTATGTTTGATGACTCATAGCGCCATCTCTTTAGATAATCTAAAAGCTACTTGGCTGGCCTAGGCCGGAAGATCTCATTTTCCGGACGATTTTGAAGTAATTAATAGTATTGTTTCTGGACGGAGGACCAAAAATATAATTACAGTGTGAACAACGCTCACTTTGAGAATAGCTAAGGTGTACTACATATTATATTTGTGTTTTATATATACGCAACTCATGGAATGGACAGCTGAAATTACGTAAATTTTCTGAATAGTTTTGCATAATTGTTCAAATATAACAATTAATTAATATTTAAATTATAAATAATGTTTAACGAGATTCTGTTATATTTAATTTAAAAAAATTTTATTTTTTATCATGTTGCCAAAAAATTAAGATTAAGAAAATATTCCTTCTGGGTGTAACACTTCTAATGTCACTGAGTATATATTAAGATATAACGAGGGTTGTAGAAAAAGGGTAGTGTTTAGTGTTTCACTCATCGAAACAGTTTTTGAAGCTCGTGAACGTAAATTATTCTCTGGCTTCAAAAATTGTTACTTTCGACAATATATTATTCAATACTTGAGACAAGTTATAGTTTCATACCAGAAATAATAAAACTTTTATTGACGACTTTAAATTAATTATTAGGACAATTAAATATAGCTTTGTATATACAGAACATTTATTTTAAAAAATAAATTAATTCCTAGCACATATTACATCAATGTGACAAACAAATTCCTAAATATGCTGTAAAAATTACCTAAAAAGGCTTTAATAGGGGGTATAGACGAAAATCGGTAACATTCATATTTATGTCAGCAAAAAGCTTAAATACCACTTTTTTACAAACATTAAACTGGATAATTTTTAAAATCTATTATATAACAAAACAATAAATTTTATAAGGCAATTAAAAACAATGAAATTAAAAGAACCCCACTCGATAACAAGTACTAACATCTGCCATTTTAATTCAACTGTCACGGAAATGATATATTAGAAATAATGTTATAAACAACAATTAAAGGTTTGAAACGGACAAATAATATCGATAGATAAATAACGAGTAAGTAACTCAAGACCTATTTTAAGTAAAAATGTGCAAGATAAGTCAATCTTTAACGTAAAATTTAAACAAAGAAAGGAAAAAAATGATAACAAGTAACAAAAATATGTGGTGGATTTCGATGGAAGCGAACATTACATCTGGAGTACTCAAAACTTGGAACAGCGAATGAGAGCAGAGCGACAGGAGGTGTTGGTTTACTCGAAACTAGAAAGAAGAGATCAACAGAAGAGGAGAGTTCCGTTATTCATTTTTTTGTGACGATTTTTCACCCAACATTAAAAGGTTTGTTTTAAAAATAAGTAAATCGACTTTCTTATATGCATCAAATAATTACAAAAAATTAAGAATATATTCAATTAAATTGATATTTTATAACAAAAACTGTGGTCTTGGAAAAAAACGGTAGTTGAGTCAAAATATTTATATTATATTTGTTCTTAAATGAATTTCAAATTAGTAGAGTGACATTCAAAATGAATAAATATTCAATTTTTGTCAAAATAGAATTTTTTCTAAATCACATAAATGTGTGTTCCATTGAAACTATGAACAACTGAAATGTGGATAGAGTATTATTGAAAACATTTGAGACTAGATATTTTAAATTATTAGCATTATTAGCAATTGGTTGACTCTGAGTGATAAGATAAATGACTGACAGAAAACGGCAGTTTAGTTATTTAAGTCGTTTATGTAAAATATAAAATTGCAAAATATGCCTTAGAGAAACTTAATTGCGATTAAAATTTATAATTTTGTTAAGATACCCTGTGTTTTGTGTAATTAAAATTTATTATAAAGATATTTGGGTTTTAAAATTATCCAGTTACCCAGGAATTTGAAATGATAATGTACGAGATCCGACCGCTTTCTGCAGATATTGTTTTTTTTTCATGAATGATAATTGGGTTGTAAAGAAAATATAAAGATTAATAAGCAAGGGTCATTTTCAAAATATTGATTTATATTTTTAATTAGTTTGTTCTAGTGGCAAAAGATCCCCAAATAAAGAAGTAAATAGATGTGATTATGCCACAAAGAAGCTATAGAGAATATTTAAATATAATGATATATAGTTATTGTATTTTTATGTTAAGTTTTCATCTGTGAATGGATTTTAAAGCAAATTGAATTCATACAGGAAACTGTATACAGATTAAATCATGTTTGATTAAAAAAAATGATCACGTTATATTCATTTTTGCGTATAATTCATGCGAGAATATACAGGGTGTCCCAGAATTAACTACGGAAACTTCGTATACGTATTCCTTGATGACAAATAAGTAGGGTCTTTCCTATAAAAAAATTTTTTTAGAGACTCCTGTCAGAGTTATAACCTACTTTGCAAATGTGCGCTACTTGATCGCGATACACGATACTCAATTGACATGGTCCTACTTTTTATTTTTTTACTCCAAACCGAAACGATTTCGCAAAAAAACGACAAGGAACAAAAAAGTTTCTAAATAATCAAAACTTCCTAAAATAATTTTTTGTTATTGCAAATATTAATTGCTAAGAAAGTTACAAAAAAAATATTAAGAGGGGTTCCTTGATTTGCACCCTTAGAATGGGGTAGGGCAGGTGAAAAGTGGCAGGAGAAATGCGTCTTTATAAAAATGATGTTCACCCAAATTTTTAATTTTTTATCTTGGACCAATCAGAAGATATTAAATTAAAACCGTATTTTACCACCCCTCTTTAAAGGGTTATATTTCTGACAGAAGTCTCTAAAAATTTTTTTTATAGGAAAGACCCTACTTATTTGTCATCAAGGAATACGTATACGAAGTTTCCGTAGTTAAGTCTGGGACACCCTGTATAAGAAAATAGAAGAACAAATGGGGGAGACACAGTTCGGCTTTAGAAATGGTTTGGGCACATGAGAAGCGTTATTTAGTCTGCAAGTGCTGGTACAACGAAGCAGGGATGTAAATACAGATGTGTTTTTATGCCTTTTGGATTTTGAAAAAGCGTTTGGCAAAGTGGCACACAGTGAAATGATGGATATTCTTAAGACAACAAACATTGATGACAAAGATCTAAGAATCATAGCAAACTTATATTGGAATCAGAACGCCGCGGTTAGAGTAGACGGTGTTCATACAGAGGAAATTGAAATTCAGCGCGGAGTAAGGCAAGGGTGCATTTTGTCTCCATTAATCTTTAACATATACTCAGAAAAAATGTTCGCCGAAACACTGAGTGACACAAATTGTGGAATCATAATAAATGGACAACCAATAAATAACCTTAGGTACGCAGATGACACGGTACTTATTGCCAGTAGTGATATTGAGTTGCAATCATTATTGGATTCTGTTACAGAACAATGCAGCAACTATGGTTTAAGCCTAAATAACAAAAAGACCAAATACATGGTGATAAGTAAAGACAATGTTATTGACTCGGGGATTCATGTCAACGGTACACAATTCGAGCGTGTAGAAGCCATTACATACTTAGGAAGCCAAATCACTGACAGTTGGGATCACTCCATTGAAATACGTTGCAGAATCGCCAAAGCCAAATCAGCATTTTTCTGGTACAAAAAAATATTATGCGGCCATGATATAAATTTGAGACTTCGGACTAGAATATTAAGATGTTACGTGTTCTTCGTTCTTCTATACGGAGTTGAATCATGGACGCTGTCAGAGAGCATGCTTAAAAAGATCGAAGCATTCGAACTATGGTGCTATCGGAGAATGCTACGGATAAGCTGGATGGACAGAGTACGGAATGAGACGGTCTTAAATAGAATGAAGAAAGAAGAAAAAGAGTTGTCAAAAACTATTAAGGCTCGGAAACTAGAGTACTTTGCACATGTAATGAGGCATCGGGAAAAATATAATATTCTACACCTAATTATGCAAGGAAAAATAAGCGGCAGGAGTCGAGGAAGAACAAGAACATCTTGGCTAAGGAATCTGAGACAGTGGTTTGGCCAGACTTCGGAATCACTCTTTCGATCGGCTGCAAACAAAATCATTATAGCCAACATGATCGCTAACATTCGTTAAACGGATAAAGCACAACAAGAAGAAGATAAGTCCCATCTGCTATACTGTTTGTTTAAAACCCAAAGAAGGGTGCATTTTGTCTCTTTTGCTTACAGTCATCCAGAGTGGGAAACATTATTTCAAATGATGGCAATCTCTACTTGCAGCACTTATTTTTCAGACAACCATGTGTTGTCGTGTAAAGAAATAAACAAACTTTTCTATATATAAGTGTAAATAACTAACAGTAATATACCTGTTTACACCTTACAACTTACAGCTGGCAACCATTTTTATTTCTATTTCTCCCATCATTTTCTTATAAATCGCAATAATTTTATTTAAAAAACATGTATATTGAAGTCATTAACAAAATCTTATTACAATATTTTTAATTAAAGGTAACGGCCAAATTTTCATACGCAACCCTGCTGTAATCTATTCTATAGTCCATTTCACCGATATTGGCCGATGACAGAAATCATACTCGAAGTAAATTTAGAGTTACATCTCTCTCAAATTTAAATGAGGACATTTTCTTTTTTATACAACACTTACGTAACTGCATCTTGTTTTACCGGTAGATTAAAAGTATTCAATACGAAAGTCTTGACTTAAATCACATTCCTAGTAACCGTCATGTACGGCTCGTTGTTAAAGGGTTGAATTTAATAATTATTAATGTCATATTTTTGTAGATGTCAAACCACATAGTCCACCGCGCACAACACTTTTTTCGAAATGATTAATACATTCTTGAAATTTTGTGTATAGCTTCCTATTGACGAGTCCAACAAAGGTTGAAATTATCTAAATTTAAAACTGCTGCTTTTTCGAGCTAGAAATAAACGAAATTTTTAAGCTGTCGGACAGCAAAAACGCAGCAATAAATTTGTCGGACAATGTGAGCATTTGATTTAATACTTAATTATAAACAAATTGTGTAAAAATGAATTATATATATATAATATATATTAAAAAACGTAACCTCGAAAATGCGAAATTTACGGTTACGTTTTTTAATATATATAATATGTATATATAATTCATTTTCACACAATTTTTTTATAATTAAGTATTACATCAAATGTTCACATTGTCCGACAAATTTATTGCTGCATTTTTGCTGTCCGACAACTTTTCGTTTATTTCTAGCTCGAAAAAGCAGCAGTTTTAAATTTAGATAATTTCAACCTTTGTTGGACTCGTCAATAGGAAGCTATACACAAAATTTCAAGAATGTATTAATCATTTAGAAAAAAGTGTTGTGCGCGGTGGACTAACACTGATAGTTTCAGAAACTTACGAACTTATTTAGAAAAAAAAAAATTCTCCGCCATTGCTAACTTGGATGACAGTTTAATCTTATTTCAGTGGTTTTTAATATCAAATCGGCCAAAAACGATGAAATGGACTATATCACTTATCATTTATACAAAAAAAAAAAGCAGTTATCTGCAGATTCAAGCGGACTGATCGTAGAATAATTGAAGAATATCAAATTAAGGTGATCCAATTTGTTACTTTAAAGTGTAGTTTGAAACTGTAGACATTTGTATTCAATATTTTACTAATTTTACAGGACAGTTAGAACAATACATTACGACAAAATTTAAATTTCAAATACCTTCGTATGACATTTGTTTATTACAAATTATATACTACCATTTACCAAACCTATGGTATAAATTTTATAAATATTTATTTTTGAAGATATACAAATTTAGAAAAAACTGATTTTATACTAAATCGGAACAAACCATGCATTTTGTTAAAAATATTATATAATTATACTACAGAAAAAAAACAAAAGAAGTACTCACAATTAATTTTCGTATTAAAAAGTATCGTTTATTATAAATTAGACAATCAGCATTGAAGAAAACCTGCTTCACAGCCAAAAACTAAATTAGTCACAAACAAAAACAATAAAGTAATAAAAGCTTAAATATATTTTTAAGCACAAATGGCGTTTCACCCAATTAAAATTCTTCAAATGAATAAAATATCACTTTTATTATTTCATCTACGTTGAAGTTTGGGGAAAAAAGTGGCAGCATTAAATGAGAGATTCTTTACAGATTAGGAAATATATGAAAAATGATTTTATGACGTACACATACCAAATAAACATACGGAGTGCCGCAAAAGTTTAAATATAAACTATACAGAATAATTACAGTTCTGAATTGATCACCAACAATGAAAATAATCCATATCACTGTGATTACTTCATAACTGCTCTGTAAACAATAGTAATATTAAACTAATAAAAATTGAAGCTAAATATCTCTAAACCTTTAGACACTCTATACTTTCCTAAAAAGAAACATTTTCACATTTTATTTTACTTTTAAATGTACATCATGAAATTTACTACAATATATGTACAGCTAAGTAATCACATGTTCTATTTTTTTTTGTTGGTATACTTATTTTGAGATACTCTTACAGTAATTTCCTATTTTAAAATTACAAAATATCAGTGGAAGAGATTTAATCGCCAATTTAGTAGAAATGCTATAATTTTTCATAGATTTAAAAATAAGACTTTCCACCGATTTTTTTTCAAGGGCAATAGATATTCAACACTCCAAAATATGAAAAAGTAGAGTCACTTCAAGAAAGTATTGATATTATTAATTAACACAAAAAAAAAACTAACGACAATGTTGGAAAATTAATAATGGAAATAAAAAACGATTTGATGTGTAAGACAAAATAAAAATACGGAATAATGTAGACAAAATTATGTTATGTACATGAGTTCAAGAGGTTTGTTCTTGGCCGTTGTTTTCTTGAGATTTCATTACGTCTGGTAGATCCGGTGGCGCTGAGTATGGTATCAACTGCAATGGTTCAAATGCACCACCATCATCTCTGTAAAAAATATACAATATTAATAACTACCAAACATTTATCCGTATATATACACTCGATACTGTCTATAGTAAAACACTTTTCAGTTAAAAAACAATAGTGAATTTTAAAAATTTATTTAATGAAATGGCGTGCAAAATGTAATGCATATAGTAAATTTGTAGAATAGTTAAATTCTATAACTCTCTACAGTTTTTTTTTAGAATACATACAATGAAAAAAATTAATTCCTGATTTTGGATATTTCATGGTACTGTAAACTGCAAGTATTATTGTCGAGGAAATACAATAGTGACAGTGCTTGTGTTTGACCATAAAAAAAAAGATTACGCGGTTGGATCGCTGAGTCGTATGAGCTCCGGAAATTTGAATGAACGATAAACTAAAGACTTCATGATTTCTGTTTCCTAACCGATTAAAAATTTACCACAGGGCACAAAAAAAGTGACTTAGAGTTTGATGTTTAAATGGTTGAATTGCCGAAATCTCTCTCTCTCTCTCTCTCTCTCTCTCTCTCTCTCTCTCTCTCTCTCTCTCATTAACGTCATGATATATGTGCTTAGGGAAAAAAGTTTCACATGTGACATGAGTTGAATTTAACGACCGATAGACGTTTTGATGGCTAAGCATTCATAGCTTAGTTGTTAGTGTTAGCGCGTAGAGCTAAAGGTTGCAGGTTCAAGTCCTGCTGGATAAGACACTTTTTCAATTGCTCCTCAATGGCATTTAATATATCCTTGATTTTATACTTTCTAAAAATTTCAAAAATTTTTCAAAAATCCCATAAGAGATATCTGAAATAATTGTTTACTAAAGACTTGATGGTTCCGGTCTCCTGACCGAATAAAAATATAAGACAGGGCACAAAAAAAGTGACATAGAGTTTAAATAAATAAATAAATAAATAAATAAATAATCATTTATTGCATAATTTTACAAAATAATTTATAAAAATACACAAAGAGTGCAAGGACGACTAGCGTTTGTTAGCTTACACTCACCTAACCTAGAAACAAACAGCAACTGCAAAAGCGCAACGATATCCTACAGCAAAATATTATTGCGTATGACATAGTCTTTAAGTTTTCTCTTAAAACTCATATTACGTTGAACTTGGGTAATCTCAGCAGGTAGCATGTTATGTACCTTTGCGGCCCAATATGGAGAAGCTGCTTTGAAAAACTCCGTATTATGCTTTTGAATATTTATGAGATCTCGATTGCGTGTATTTAGCTCATGTATATCACTACGATGCTCAATCATATTAATTAGATATTCTGGTATTCCGGTACTTAAAATCTTTTGAGTTAGGTTACACATGTGTATGAGGCATCTCTGATCCATTTTCGTGTTATATACTTCTAGAATATGCTGGGTAACATGCTCCCTGCGAGGCAGGCACTTTACATATCTAACACAACAGTTCTGTATTTTTTGAATTCGATATCTATTATATGCTGTTAAATAAGGTCCATATACACTAATAAGATAATTTGGTATTGACAAAACCATAGACTCAGTAAGAATTTTTTTGGTTGCTGTGGGCAACAGATTCTTGCATTCATAGATCATTTTAAGCCTATAAAATGCGCGTTGACAGATGTTATTTACATGACTATCAAAACTCATGCAGTCATTCATATATAAACCAAGATTCCTCACTTCATTGCTCCAGCCAATGATTACATTATTCAGTTTAACATTTAAATTATTTTTGTCGATTTTAACTCTGGAGAAAAGAATAGCTTTTGTTTTAATAGGATTTATAAAAAGAGAGTTGCCCTGTGCCCAACTGGAAATGGCATCTAGGTTACTATTGATTTTGATTATAGTTTCAGGAAGGTCAGACTGTTTGCTCGGAAGATAAACCTGTAGATCATCGGCATATAGATGATAAGAACTATTTTTGATACAAGCTTGAATATCAGCTGTAAAAATTATAAAAAGCAGAGGCCCCAGTATGGATCCCTGTGGCACCCCTGTGTTTATATTTAGAAAATTAGAAATTGTTTCACCATTTTCATCCCTCAATCGAACAGCCTGCTTCCGATTACACAAATAATTCGCAAAGAAGCTACTATTTTCTATCCTATAATATTTAAGTTTTGCTATTAACAATTCAATATTCACCGAATCAAAAGCCTTAGTCATATCGATAAGCACCGCCGGACAACACCCGCCCCGGTCGATACTTCTAGCTATGTCACCAGTGACCTTGAGCAGTGCTGTCTCACAGCTATGCCCACCACAAAAACCCGATTGCAAAGTAGGAAGAATTCTGCATTTATCTATGAATTTATTCAATTGCTCTTTTGCAATTTTCTCAAGGATTTTTGATTGAACAGGCAGTATGCTAATAGGCCTAAGATCACTTAATGATGGATTTGGAATTTTTGGAATAGGTGTAACCAATGCAATCTTCCAAATATCGGGAATGACGCCTGTTTCCAAGCAAGAATTGACTATATTAATAATTGGGTTGAGACAACAGGATATACTAATTTTCAGCATCCTGAGTGAAATCTGATCTATACCAGTGGCATTGCTTTTAATGCTGTTTAGATTTGAGACAATGTCATTTGCTGTTACTAAGCTAAACTGAAATGGCTCATGTTGCATTGGCTCAGAGTCAAAACTTCTGAGAATTTGAGAGTCAATTACCAATTTAGGATGTTTCAATCGTCGATTTGACAAAATCTCTCTCTCTCACTAACGTCATTCTAATGTGCTTATAGAGAAACTAAATAAGTTTCACATGTGACATGAGTTTAATTTAACGACCGATAGACGTTTTGATAGCTAAGCATTCATAGCTTAGTTGTTACATAAGTAGCGCGTAGAGCTAAAGGTTGCAGGTTCGAGTCCTGCTGGATAAGACACTTTTTCAATTGCTCCTTAATGGCGTTTAATATATTCTTGTTTGTATAGGTACTTTATAAAAACAGGATAATATAAAATATAAGGTTTTACTTAGCCTGAAATATGCTTTTGCTTTTTAATGCACCTTTTTATTTTTTCATTAGTTTATTTATTTTCTTTGCAAATCAATAAATACCTAGGTAGGTACACCTATATTAATTAAAAATATCTATAAATAAAATAAATTTAACACAGTAAGCACAATTTATTTAGGAGCACAAAAACATAAAAAAACTTAATTGGTGAATATTTTTTTATAAGTTTATCTATTAAAATTTAACGTAATAGTGCAGCTTGAATTATTACTTATATGTATTCCTGATGGACCAGGAGCATTTTCATTCGAAATAATTGTATTAACTTCGGTGTTTTTATTTTATTGCAAGACTTACAAAATTTTCACCTCCTTGAATCATTCTTGAAATTTTATTCTTTCCATCAAGGGCATCTTCCACATATTTTTCTGCTACAGCAACTTTTCCATCCTCCGTGTCGTTTCAATGTATCTACTCCGGCAGCTGCAAGAAGAGTTGCAGAAGTCCGTCTAAAGCAATGATCTGTGTACTTTTCGGGATTTTCCAATTTTAAGTATTCTGCTATTTTTTTAGGCATGTTCCAACTCTTTGTTGGATGCATTTTCCACTTCTATATCCAATAAATAAGTAAGTTTCCTTAAAATTTATTGGTCGAAGAGAAACATATTTTCTGTATAAATCTAAAAAAAAAAAACAATTTCTTCTCCTCCATTAATTACGGTAAAAACACGTTTAACGTTGGCTTAAGTTTGAGGAATTGTAATCACCAACTGGGTTTCTGTTTCTTGAACATCCCTTTTACACATTGAATACAATTATTCTTCTCGTCGACATCCCCCGGCGAATCCTGTCATTGCTATAACTTTGACCAATAAATAATCTTTATCGCACGCTTCAAATATATTAATTTGTTCTCTTGTCCTTTGAATGAATTGGTTGGTATCCAATACTACATTTTTTTTTAAATGCAATAACTTTTGAATATTTCTTGATGTCTACTGTAACGTTTACAACGTTATTTGTGGCCTGGCCTATTGACTATTAAATTTTTATAATTTTCGGGTTATTGCGAGTCGTCGCATAGACTTTATCTGATTGAGAAGGGGAATATTTAGTTCGAACATGAGAAGTGTTGTTATTTAAATTCTTTTCATTTTGTGCTTTTAAAGCAATCAGTTTCTTCTCTCTACATTCTCCCTTCCGGTGAGTAAATTTAAATTGTTATAATTTTAAGTAATAATCAAAATTTGGTGAATTTATTTTTAGTAGTTTTATTGGATATTTTTACTCTTTCGATTACAATCATTTGTTAAGAATCAGTTTTTTATTGAGTTAAAAATTTATAAACATATCAAGTGATTAACTTTTTTCTCTCTCGAACTTTGGAGAAACCTTGGATGATTGTAATCGAAATTAAGGTCTAGTGGGACGGAATTTTGAGTGTTATTATTTTAATTCATAGGGCCATTGCCAAATTGTGAAGGGTCCAAAGTGAGGGTAAATCCTGAGCGCTTTTCGTGCCGATTTTTTTTCATTGTGCCAGTTGTCACCAAGGACAAATTGATAATTACTACCAGGGTCGATCCTACAGTTTTCCAGTTGGAAGAATACATCGTGCCATCGGCATCATTAACCGGTGCTTACTATAAACAGAGATTCCGTCCACCACATCATAACAGAAGAAAAACATAAGATAAGGAAATTAGATAATCACTTTTTTACTAATATCAAAGTTTTAAATAAACAATTTAACACTGATTCTCTTTTTTTATTTGTATGTCTGTACTTGGCGCCCTTTTTTATTTGTTTGGGGGGAGTTAAAAAGAAAGCCAGAAGGAAGCCACGAACCCTGGAGCTAGCCAAGGGTATTTTTACGCTACACTACGTATTATTATTATACGTTACAAGGCCGGTAGGTGACTTATTACAGTAAGAGTTAGTTTACGTAGGTGCCGAGCCTGGAAATAAGAACGATTACTGTAATAACACCTAAAGACCATATATCGTATTATATTTTATTTCATCCTGTTTTTATAAATTAATAAATTCATAAAAATTTTAAAAATAGTTCGTAACTTGACTAGTTACGTCAAATTACCTTAACTATCAGTTACTGTCAAATATTTTAAAATTTTTGTATTGTAAATTCGTGTTTTAAATTAAAATAAAAAATAAGTAATTAATTATTTTATTTTAATTTTATAGTCATTATAGTGTTTTTAAATGTCAAAAATTAAAAGTAATATTCTTCCCTTAAGCAATCAGCGCAGAGTTGCTAGGCAACACATTACAGTACATGATACCGTAATGTTTTACTTACCGGCGCCAAATTGATTATAGGGAAGTTTATTTACTGGACAGGATAAAATAAAATACTATTTTCTTATGCAAATATGCAATTTGGGTTTTCGATCAGATTAGTTCACAAAGTTTGTAGAAATACAGCATGCCGTTTAAAAAACCATAGTAAGACCTTTATTACCTGGAGTAGTATGTTAAATGCCGTAATTATATGTGTAAATTACGGGTGGTGTTTGTTACGAAAGAAGTGGACTAAGTGAAATTAATACAATAAATTTAGTACCCGTTAAAAATTGTATTACTGGAAAATCATTGAATTTGCATTAAATAATTACAGAAAGATACGAAAAATCAATGGCTCTACAATTTGCTAAAAATTTTACCTACGATCATTTTCAAGCTAGTGCATGATGTTTGTATTCCGCGAAAGTCCGCAAAGGAATGGTTTCAAGACTGTGTCTGGTGAAAGTGTAAGTTAGGGGTATTAAAACTGTTTTGAATAGTATTGAAATATAAGCTAAATAACGTTTTTAATTATGATGGAACAGGAGTAACCTTCAAATGTTTACGGACCAAAACTTTCATCTTTAAAAGCAAAATATGTTTTGGTATTAAAACTAGTAAAGGCAGGGTGACACTTACGATTGGAGCAATCATGGATTGTTTTACTGCTCAAAAAATGATTGTGATTTTTTGAGGCACATCCATTGGGTAAAAAATTAACCAATATTGAACTGACATTTTTTCCATAAATAGAACCAACCAAATTGAATGTATGAATCAGGGTATCATAAAAACTTGTAAAGTACCATTGCTGTATAGGAATTGTTCACAAAATTGTAACAATCTTTCCGTGTACTACTAATCACACAAAGTGTGGAGTGAAAATGTTAAAAACTACCAAGAATTCATTCAATAAAGGATGTTTCACTGAAAAATTTGAAAAAGAAAACGAAATGGATGTTGCAATTTTAAAACAAACATGGACCACGTTACAGTTTGAAGATTTTTTAGTGAAAATTAAATAAAGAGTGTATTTGACGTTTTTAGAATTATTCTTAGCGCTTAGAAAAGTGTACTAGATGAAATTTGAAAAAATGTGAAAGCATTTTTGTTGAAAAAAACTAATAATTCAAAAAAAATGTGGTAAGCGGTAAATTCCGATGGAAGCGATGCTTTTGATAGCTTTGAAATAGAAGGGTGAAATATGTTTATTCAAAAATACTTGCCACTTGAATATACATATCTAAATCATAATTAATCAAGTACAGCCAAAATCTCGTTATCTGAACGGTAAGTAGGATTTTAATATGGTTTGATACGTTGGGGATTCGTTAGAATCTTTACAAAGTTTGTAAACTAGTTTGATAAGGACGAAAACTCAAACTGCAATTTACATCCAACAATATGCACGTTTTTTAAATAATTATACGAAAGATACACGAGACTGGATGTACTGGGAGAAGTAAATGAGCGAACTAAGAAGAGGACGTTGCTTTATTGGGAAAGGTCAGGAGGAATTCCGTTACTTATTTTTGTGACAATTTTCTGCCGTAACACCACCTCTTCCGAAGCTAACATTAAACATTTCCCTTTAAAATTAAAGATTGATGCCAAAAAGCATATTATTTAAATAATAATTATGTGCATCCGATTAGAATCTCCATCAAAGTCAATGTTTTTCGTGATTTTTAAGAATAACTCGTCAAAATTAATTTGACGTTTCCAAAGTTTGAATTGTTTACTAAAATTTAATATGTTTTTGCCTATTACTACAAAAATATATCCGATTTAAGAAAGTCCTCATATTACAAACATATGGGAAAAGTGAAATAATGATACGTTACGAAACTTTAGTACACGCTTACTGTTTTTGGAACGAAGTTCCCTTTCGCGCGTTACGAACAGTTACGACTGACGCTAGGAGCTAGCCAAAAAAAATTCATACCAAAAGTTGTCACGACACTATGACACGACACACGCATGTTTCTCTCTCTTACAGACCAAAAAATAAATAACTCTCTCTCCCTCTCTCTCATAGATAGCTATATTACAATTAAAAAGACACTATTTTAAATTAAAAGAAAATACTGTAGAAAAAATAATAATTAACTATAATAGTATTACATTTTATTTCATCCTGTTTTTATAAATTTATAAATTCATAAACATTTTAAAAATAGTTCGTAACTTGACTATTTAGGTACCTACGTCAAATTACCTTAACTGTCAGTTACTGTCAAATATTTTAATTTTAAAATTTTGTATTGAATTGTTAATTCCTGTTTTAAATTATAAAAAGCAGTTCTAAAAAGATGTGTTATCTAAAGCTCTGGTATTGTATAAATGGACACTTTTGTTAAAAGAAACGAACTGTTAGGTAAGTAGAGATTTTACACAAACAATAATAAATGCTTATGTATGTACAAACACTCTGTTGTGTTTACAAATTACTAATTCCTTCACTAATTAATTGAAAGGAACTTGGTTCCATCCGGGTGTCCCTGGACACCTCACACTTTTTAACCTATATCTCTGTCAGTAAGTGTCAAATTATTGCACCAGTAGAGTAAGTAGATATAAACCTTTATTATTATGTTGGTTGCCTACAGTATACATTAAATTAAACTAACATTTGACATTTCTTAGACAGAACTGTCTGCGAAATCGAATATTTTTGACAACTTATGCCAAAATTTTAATTTTATGTTTGTTATTTTTTGTTTTATATACAAAACCATTTGGTAAGTCGTGGGTAAAGCATAGTACTTTACTCGAGGAACAAATTGCATATTTAGCTCGTTTCTTTAGCCCACTCGCTGTAATATGCAATTTACTCCACTCGTAAAGTAATATACTATAAACAGACTAATACTTTGAAAATATATGTGAATCTAAGGGTATAAAAGACAAAAAGACGTTGTTGTTATCCTGTTTTAGTGTATTTTAAATAAAGAACCCCGTATTATGCTTAAATCAGACATACTATATAAATGATTCCACGTTTAAATATATCTAGCAGGCTGTTTTTTTATTTATTCACATTGGTATTGGTTTTTGTCATGTTGGTATTTGAAAGTTACCAAGTCATTGCAAGTCACAAACTGACAAGCTTGACAACAAATATCATAATGCATTAAAAAAATTAATATGCCGAAAAAAAATTGTGTAGAGACAAAAAAATGAATACAAAGATGATATTACATGTTTAGAAAAGACCAGAAAATTTCAGAAGATGGACTTATATAAAATCTCTTAGGTTTTTAATGTAAGTACTAATTGTGTTTCTATACAAGATTATTCCAATGTTTTCATCAGCAAATAATTCCAAACATTTTTAATTTCATTAATAGTTGTATATAAAGTTATTTGTTACATTTAATACACTTTTACATTCTTATACATTCAAATTACTTATAATTTATTAAACATACCTAACCTCACATTTCTCCTGTCAGTCATTATTTTACAATGTTGCCAGATTACACACTATAGTAAAAGTTAAAAATGTTTAAGAATAAAATATTTTCATTAATTTCTTTAATAACGATGATCCATTATGATAATTAAAATGTAATTTGATAGGACATGGACGAATCGATGTTTCATTCATTAATCTATGACCAATCAAATATCATTTAAAGTTTTATTTAATACATTTTAAAATATTTCGTGTTTTTTTTAGGTGAGTGTTAAATGTAAACGAAAAATCTTAAAAAAAAGATTTAGTTAATGCTAAAGAAGCGACAAATAAAAGAAAGAAAGATAAAGCAGATACATTTAAGAACATTAAAAAAAATTGCAGCGGCAGATTTGGACCTACAATTACAAAAACGAATATTTTACTTTAGGTAAACTTTTGACTGACGCACGGTGAACAAACTTATTTATACAAAATTTTTAAACTTAAAAACGTGAACTGACGACAAATTTTAAGTGAAGAAATAGCAAAATTTCTTTCCTTCAGAAATTTATGGAACTAAAAAAGCGCAATTTTGCTGCATACCCAATAATCTAAATTACTTTATTTAATTAGCCAGCAAAGAATTCTCTTTCATATATATATATATATATATATATATATATATATATATATATTGAGATGATATTAGTTACTATGTTATATTAAATAAGAATGTAGAAGGAAAATCTAATGGAAAGTAGAGAAAGGAGATTTTCTTATTTCGAGTCAGAGCGCAAATTTAGTAACATTGGGATTGATTATCATCATCTTCTTCATAATTCCTAAAAAAGAAAAAAGAAAATAGAATAATAAGAAAAAAAATATACAAATACATTTCAAAGATTTTTATTTAAAGATTCAAAAATGATTAATCTACATTATATAAAGTTTTGATAATTATGAAATTGATAAATGGGTAAAGTAGATAATTAAAAGTTTATAAAATTGCCAATACGTTAGTAATCAAACATTAATTTTAAATGAATTAGGGGTGTAAGTAAATGAGAAAATTAAATTATAAAAAAAAAGACATCACAAATAGTTAAAATAAATGTTAAAACTTCTACTTACTTTTAAATTATATAAATTTACCAACCATATTCTAATTTATTAATAGTTCAAATGCCAAATGAAATATTCTGAAAAAGAGAAAATTATTAGTTTGTAGTGCTAGTAAATTTCATAAGAATATAAAAAAGAATGATCATTGTTTTAAATTGTAATATTGAATCAAGAATTAGATTTTGTTAAAAATTTTATTTGAATAAGAAATTAGTAGGCGATTAGATGGAAAAGATGTATAGATTTAAGTTTGTTGAATTTGTCATTTGTTTTTTTTGTTGATTCTGATAGAATCTCTCTTGTTTTCTGGTTGTTGAGATAGAAGTTGTATTAAAAATTTGCTCCGTAGAAATTTTGAGTTTTTTTTGAAAGTATTGAGAATAGAAAGTATTAAAACAGTTTAAAGTATCAAGATTATCCTAAGGTAACCAGAGGAAGCAATTGGTAAGAGAAATTTATATGATTTTATGAAGAAATAGATATTTCAATTTATGGGGCTGAGCACTTTATGGTATAACTGTATTTTAATTGAGTTAAAGAAGATTAAATTAATATTTAACAAGAAAGAAAGTCATAATTACACTTACCAGAGAAGATAGTAGTCATCCATCGCTTGGTTTTGAAGAGGAATTTATTATTTGATCTTCATAAAGTTTCCTGAAATCTTTGCTGTATTGGAGGAAGAAAGTAGATTGTCCTAAGAACTGAATCCTGATTCCAGAAGAGGAGTAAAGCTTCACACAAATGGTAACAACTTTGCACTCGTTATAATAAAGAGTTTTATATGTGTTTGATTTTTTTGAAATTTTGATGAACATTTTTATTTCACTGTTTTATGTATTTAACTAAATTATTTTTATTCACTTTTTGATAAGTTTAATCCAAATTGTTTAATAACTCAAGTCAGAATACTTCATTTTATATATTTGATGCATATTTGGGTTTATCAACGGTATCTTTGAAGTTTGACACATTTTGAATTAGAAAGGTTAGAAATTTATATGCAATTCATGCCTGGAAAATATAATTGGTCTAGGATAGTGCGGTTATACAGTCATTTTATTGCAAATTTGTGTATTAATTGATTTTGAATCTAGTTTGGTTGAATATTTGAACTCTGACCTTGACATAAGGGAATAGCCGGTAGCATATTTAATTAATCATATTGGAAAATAATTACACTGAGTTAATTCTTACCTATTCACTATTTATATTTAAAATTTAAAATTAATTAAAGGTAAGGAATATTTTATAACATAGTGATTGATATTATCAAAACATATCATTATTATTCATATATGTTATAAATTTTGGCGCCCAACGTGGGGCTCTAAACAATCAAATTAGAGCCGATTCAAATAATTAAAATTTGAGAATTTTGTTAAATTTTTTTTTTTATTTCACTCTAAACAATCAAAATTAGAGCCGATTCAAATAATTAATATTTAAAATATTTTTTTTGAAACCTTGATTTGAAATTTTTTTTTTTTTGTGATTCATATTAGTTATATTTATCTCGATAGAATAAATTGTGAATATGGAGGGAAAAATGAGATTGAGAGATGGTAAGATAGTAGGAGATGAGAGTGAAAGTAGTGATGGAGGAGAGATTGAGATGGAAAGTGTGGCAGTACAAGTACATGAAGAGAGAGTGTTAGGAGCCGGAGATTATCGAGTGGAAGAGCTGATTCAAACAGGCCAGATACAGGAAGAAGCAGAAACGGAAGAAGGAGAGAATTTAATAGAGATAGGGGGAGAGCAGGATCGAACTATGGTAGAAATAGAGACAGAGGCAAATGCTGGTGGAAATGAACAGGAAGTACAGGTGATACAAGAAAGGCCAGGAGATGAGATTCCTTCTGATATATGTAGTATGCTTCAAAGTATTATGATGAACATGGTAAAAAAAGAAGATATGGATAAGAAATTTGAAGAAAATAATAAAAAGTTGGATCAACAGAAAGAAGAAATTAAAGATATAAAAAAAAATATAAAAGAAGATAATTTGAAGATGAGAAAAGATATAGATAAGAAATTTGAGGAAATAAAAGAAGATAATAAGAAATTTAGAAGTGAAATGAAAATTATAAAGGAAGACAATTTGAAGACCAGAGAAGAAGTTAAAATAATTAAAAAGGAATGTGACAAGAAAATAGAACAGCAAAACAAGAAATTGAGGACTGAAATACAAGATACAGGAGTAAAAATTAAAGGGGAAATTGAAAAAGGTATAGAAATTAAAATTCAAGAAGTAGAAAAGTCCATTAAAGAAAATTTATCGGAGGAAATAGAACGTGAAGTCAATAAACATACTGATGTCATAAAAAAGGATATTGGACAAATACGATTACAAGAGCAAATTTATGAAGAGGTAGTGGATAATTTAAAAATTACCTTAGGAAAAGAATTTGAAAAACTAGAGGGAGAAGTAGAAAAACAAAAAGGAGTTTGTAGTAGGAATCAAGAATTAACCAAGTATAAATTAACTAAGGAAATGGAAGATATGCAAAAGAAGTTACAAGAAATTATGGATAATAATGTCAGAGGAAATATGGTGGGAGTTCTTCCTAACATGATATCACACTACAACAATACCGGAATTAAATTTGATGGAAACATTAATCATATACATCCAAAAGTATTTGTGAATATAATAAAAAGTAAAACAAAACATATTAGTGATTTCTTGGAGAAAAAACTGTTGATCCGGGATATGTTAACAGGACATCCTTTACTATGGTTCTGCAATAAAGAAAATCAAATGTCGTCAATAAAAGATTTCGAAGAGCAATTTTGTAGATATTTCTGGGGGGAAATCCAACAAGCTACTTTTAGAGAAAAACTGTATTTTGGTAAATATGACTA